>OZ004581.1:8702062-9302062 GCA_963924555.1 Crambe crambe
CTGAACCTCCATAGCAATAACCTCAAGTTCAGAAGAAGAGATAATAACAATCTGGAAAAAATTAAACACACACTTATTGGATAGACATAATTTAAAAAAAAAAGAAAAAAGGTTCACACCGTTATCAAAACAGTTTAGGCACAATAACTCCTCAGGTGCTGAATAGAGATCTCTTACCTTGCATGGACATACACCTCTTGTGAGAAACTTACTCATTCTCTGCTTTGAAGATGGCTAAGATATGGAGATAACACTTAGTAACAACAGCAACTCAGCAATCCCATTGGAACAAAGGTGAGGCTCATATCAGTGGAACCTCAGATAAAGGACCAAGCTAGCTAGCTACATCCATTCAGATACAGTGGACTCCATCTAATCCGGCACTTTTGGGGCCATGGAGAAGTGTCCTGATTAGGGGTGACCTCATTTCATGGGTGAAGTATACTTTTTAAAGTGACCTGAATACAAAGGTGACTTCATTTCAGGAGTTAGAGCGAATTCACTGCATGTATGCTTTGTCAGACGCCTCGTTCCCTCACTGTAGCTACAGGCTATTCCTTTCGGACAGTTTTGGCGGCACAATAAAGTTGGTCAGTCGCATGTCCTCTTTGATATTAAAACTGATCTGGTGGACGATCAGAAGGCACAGCAAGCTGGTTTCAAACTCCTTCATGAGACTAACGTCTTTCTCCAAGATATAGCTATAGCTGATTCTTTCATGAAACAACTTCTTTCTGCAAACATTCACTGTAGCTGCATTATATTTATATTTTGTGATAATTCTTTCACAAAAAATATAAAAAGGGGTATTTAAAGCACTGGCTATATAGCTACATGTAAATCTTAGCTTCTATCGACTTTGCGAGTTGGTTGAGTTTGCGTTCTTCCAGTACAGAAATAAGAGTTTCCCAGGACACAGGGTTTTTCCCCCCTCCTTGTAGCCATTCTTGTAAGATTTGAATATTGATTTCTTCTGCATTTTTCATTTTTTCTTGTTCTATGGCTTTAATGCGTGCACCAGTCTTATCATTAAGGAGACATATTCCAAATTTTCTATACTTGTCCCCCAACTCTTCAACCAACTCATATTGGATAATTTCAGGCATGGATGGGGAGCTGCAAAGTCCTGGTCCTGTGGATCAATTCTTATAATGGTTACGATAGGTATACTCTTATCACATGCTACATGCATTGCGCTTCAAAACATATGGAGTGCACAAGGCTATGATAATAACTAAATATTTACCTTCTTTCCTCCAATTATACTGAATGCCACACGCATGTTCTGGATGTAAAACATGAGATTATAGTTCACTGGTATTTTCATCATTTTAAACTAATAATAATATTATATCTCGTCTCTTATCTTTTAAGACTCTCCCCCTCTGCTGCCCCCCTCAACTTTCATTTTGTTCCTACTCCACTGCATTAGCTCATACTTTTGTGCACGTATGTAATTCTCATGCATGCAGGAATACATCTACCAGTAGCTTACATTATAGCTACCTATTACTTACTAGCACACGTTAGTAGAACAGCATAAGGCTCATCCTCATTCTTATTCAAATTAAATTTGAACTTTACAGTTAGGGGACATTGATGTTGTGGTTTGGGGGAGATCTCCATCTGCATTCGAGGCGGATGTCTCTTTTGTTGATCCAGTGATTCTATCAATTTTCCATCCTTATTCCAAAACTCCACATCTTTAAGAAGTACCTATCAATATATTTGACCACATGATAAAGCTAATAAACCATAATGCAGCTGGTAACAGGGATTATTAAAAGTTCTACATCCTCTTGCATTTAGGTTGATAAATCACTTATTAACCTCCTGCAGTGGTTGATAAATGCTGAACCAAGTCAGTGATCAACCTCAGTGCTTACAGTCTAAATCTAATTTACATATGCATGTAACCTTGTGCTTATAGCATAGAGACCTACACTTTGTGTGTAGCATGTACTATTTTATTCTCAAATTACCTTGTGTGGCTTTGTTATTGCTATTTCATTGCTACAGTCAATTTCAGTTAATTGAATATATCCATCACTTAAATCCTCCAGTGTGAAATCTTCTAGATGGAGATGTTTATACTCTTCTTCTGGATAATGATGTTTAAGCCTCTGGACAACAACCAAACAAATAAAATTAAAGCATCCCACTTGGAGTAGATATGAGTTTTTGGTATCAAAATGAAGCTGAAAATAGATTATGCAATTCAAGGCTCATTGAAGGTGAAATCCACTATGTTTCTGAGCAAACACTTTATACCCACCTAATGCAAGCACCTCTAAATAAGATAGCTAGTGTCCTTAATTAAAGTCCAGTAGCAGATCTTTTATGAACATTTGGACATTATGGAACCAGTAATACCTGCTGGTGAGAAGCAAATCACCTCCTTCACTGAATTTAAGGAAAGCACTCATTCATGACTATACTTTTCTAAGCACTCTTTTTTTTTCTTTTCTTTTTTTGCATGGAAACAATATAAACTCCAAGATGAGGACAATTAGCTAAAGGTCTTTCCTTCCAAGTGTCCTCCATTCAGAGGTTCCACTGTAATTATGAACTTACCTCTTTACATGGTGGCATGTTAAATGATACGTAGATGTAGACACCTGAACAATCCTTGCACACTTTGGGCTTCACACAAGTGAGGCTGTATCCAAAGTTACTTACAGTCTGTTTATCTTCCTTTCCAATACAAGTGAAACAAAAATGGTCGAGAGAAAAAAGGCAATAGTTGCCTTTCTTGTGCTTAAACAAGGACATAACTTTTGCTCTGCTTTCCAGAGGTTTAAAGTGATGCACAGTTTTTTCCCCATTGTAGTCAGTGTCACTGTGATAAGCCTTGAGCAAGATTACTCCAGAGTCATCTTGCATTATGTGAGGTAATATAATCTTGATGGGTTGGAATAATTGTACCTCTTCTTGTGGACACAGGAATAAGATTGGTGAAATAGGGTGCATATTGGTCGGATAACTGAATGGTCCATGCAAAGCTATGCCTACTTCGATGTTAACGGTCAAACCATCTTCTATCGCTCCTTTAGGGATTTCCACAATAACTCCCATCTTTTCATTTTTGAATCTTGCACCATCGTGGTCGAAAGAAAAAGTTTCAAGTGGTTGTAGAAATGGATATTCACAAATGTCAACTTTTGTCACTTTCTCCAAACTTGGTTTTGTTGCATTATCTGAATGGATGATACCATGCAGATGAGTATAAATTATGGTTTATTTTACGGATTTTTTCTTTCTGTGATAGTTAATAGTAATTATTCATGAAATCATCAGCTAACAGTGTCTGAGTCATCAAGTAACTACATGTAGGTATGCCTGTAGCTTTGACTACATCAGATGGTTGTCAAGGAAGGTCCTGGAGCTCTGATTTTTTGCATGCTGCATAGGCTCTGTTGTACGGAACTGGAATTGTGCCCTTCTTTCCAGAATAAAGCCTTTATCCAAAATTGGAACACTGGAGAGTATCATCTAGACACCATTAAGGCTGAATTGAAGCGTTCTGATCACTACTGGCAGTGTAGTGGATGTAACAGATACACACATACACTCAACAAAGCACTATAACCCTTGCACATGTGATGAAGTTTGATCAGCTGTGTACAACAACTTAAGTTTACTTACCTGAATTTAGACAATTGTCAAATAGCTATTCAATATCAAAGGTGTAGGAATAGGGGGTGGGAGGGCCATAAATTAATCTGATGAAGAAAGTATTCCTAACACAAAAAGGAGCATGATGATTCTGCCCCGCCCCCCTGAATATGGGACTGTCATACAGAAATCTTTTGCATATGTCCAGAAGTATAGCTAACCTTTCTCCAACTACTCAATTTCTGTAGTACTAGTTAGCTATACCCTGTAGCTACATGTATCATGTGCAAAATGCTACCTTGCTTCTAATTCTTCTTATGCATTTCTCCATCCTTCTCATTCATCTTTTGCTCATATTCCTTACTGCTTCCATCTTTGTGGTATATTAAGGAGAAATGATTGTCCATCTATAGATAAGCTACACACTTCACCTTTCTCTTTAAATGATCAATCTCCTTGTTCTTTTCACACATTTCTTTGTTCATCTGCTGTTCAAAATATTCTTTATAGCTTCCGTATGTTAATCTTGGGGGGGGGGGGGGGGGGGGGGGGGGGGGGGAGAGAGAGAGGGAGGAAGGGAGGGAGATAAATAATCAATGAGCAAGTTATTTACACAATTTACTTCATTTGCATGTCTTTTATTCCTATGCAACTCAAGTGGTGGAGTAGGTAAGGTCTGGCTGGAACATTCATCACATCCGTCTTCTTCTGCCACTGCTCTAGCAGAATCTTGGCATCATTATTGTCCAAGGCTTCTACTAGTTCCTTCACCTTATTGCACTTCTGAACCTCCATGGCAATAACCTCAAGTTCGGCAGAAGAAAAGATTATAGCATTACTTGCCATCTGGTTAGGATTAACACACAATAATCAAATCTAGTTCCCACCTATTGAATATTCAACCAAAAGTTTAGGTCAACAATTTATTAATTTTTGCCACCCTATTATCACCCTAGTGTCATGATAGTGTCTCTGAGTAGTTTACTGAATTTTGACGAAATGGCATTTTCAATGAGCATAATCAAGAATGGTGTGGAATCTATCCATTTAACCCTAATGCTGTAGATAGTGCTAAAATGCTCAGTTCAATAACAGGTGACCCTGGTGAAGTTCCATTGAATGAGGCTGGATCTATAGTCTAGCAGTGCTCGTGTTAGCACTAACAATAGTGAGGCTGGGTCTAGCATTTAGACTAGTGCTCATATTAGTGCTAACAATAGTGAGGCTGGGTCTAACATTTCGACTAGTGCTCATATTAGCGCTAACAATAGTGAGGCTGGGTCTAGCATTTCGACTAGTGCTCATGTTAGTGCTAACAATAGTGAGGCTGGGTCTAGCATTTCGACTAGTGCTCATGTTAGTGCTAACAATAGTGAGGCTGGGTCTAGCATTTCGACTAGTGCTCGTTAGTGCTAACAATAGTGAGGCTGGGTCTAGCATTTCGACTAGTACTCATGTTAGTGCTAACAATAGTGAGGCTGGGTCTAGCATTTAGACTAGTGCTCATGTTAGTGCTAACAATAGTGAGGCTGGGTCTAGCATTTCGACTAGTGCTCATGTTAGTGCTAACAATAGTGAGGCTGGGTCTAGCATTTCGACTAGTGCTCATGTTAGTGCTAACAATAGTGAGGCTGGGTCTAGCATTAGACTAGTGCTCATGTTAGTGCTAACAATAGTGAGGCTGGGTCTAGCATTTCGACTAGTGCTCATGTTAGCGCTAACAATAGTGAGGCTGGGTCTAGCATTTCGACCAGTGCTCATGTTAGCGCTAACAATAGTGAGGCTGGGTCTAGCATTTCGACTAGTGCTCATGTTAGTGCTAACAATAGTGAGGCTGGGTCTAGCATTTCGACTAGTGCTCATGTTAGTGCTAACAATAGTGAGGCTGGGTCTAGCATTTCGACTAGTGCTCATGTTAGTGCTAACAATAGTGAGGCTGGGTCTAGCATTTCGACTAGTGCTCATGTTAGTGCTAACAATAGTGAGGCTGGGTCTAGCATTTCGACTAGTGCTCATGTTAGTGCTAACAATAGTGAGGCTGGGTCTAGCATTTCGACTAGTGCTCATGTTAGTGCTAACAATAGTGAGGTTGGGTCTAGCATTTCGACTAGTGCTCATGTTAGCGCTAACAATAGTGAGGCTGGGTCTAGCATTTCGACCAGTGCTCATGTTAGCGCTAACAATAGTGAGGCTGGGTCTAGCATTTCGACCAGTGCTCATGTTAGCGCTAACAATAGTGAGGCTGGGTCTAGCATTTAGACTAGATGTTAGTGCTAACAATAGTGAGGCTGGGTCTAGCATTTCGACTAGTGCTCATGTTAGTGCTAACAATAGTGAGGCTGGGTCTAGCATTTCGACTAGTGCTCATGTTAGTGCTAACAATAGTGAGGCTGGGTCTAGCATTAGACTAGTGCTCATGTTAGTGCTAACAATAGTGAGGCTGGGTCTAGCATTTCGACTAGTGCTCATGTTAGCGCTAACAATAGTGAGGCTGGGTCTAGCATTTCGACTAGTGCTCATGTTAGTGCTAACAATAGTGAGGCTGGGTCTAGCATTTCGACTAGTGCTCATGTTAGCGCTAACAATAGTGAGGCTGGGTCTAGCATTTCGACCAGTGCTCATGTTAGCGCTAACAATAGTGAGGCTGGGTCTAGCATTTCGACTAGTGCTCATGTTAGTGCTAACAATAGTGAGGCTGGGTCTAGCATTTCGACTAGTGCTCATGTTAGTGCTAACAATAGTGAGGCTGGGTCTAGCATTTCGACTAGTGCTCATGTTAGTGCTAACAATAGTGAGGCTGGGTCTAGCATTTCGACCAGTGCTCATGTTAGCGCTAACAATAGTGAGGCTGGGTCTAGCATTTCGACTAGTGCTCATGTTAGTGCTAACAGCAGTGTTTCAAGTGGTGCAGGGATTGGTGTGTCACCCATAGTAGTTTAACAATTCACTCCTCCTTTATTTGACACACCAAGTACATCAGATGCTAATAATAGCACTCAGGTTAGCTAGCACAAGCACTCCCGGAAACATACCAAATTATTTGAGTGATATTCTTGTCCCCCCAGCCGAAACTTCAAGTAAGCCTAAAAGAAGGGCAATCAAGGCACGAGTGCTTACTGATGATGAGTTCATGGCAATTCTTTTGGAGAAGGAGAAGAAGGAGCCGAAGAGAAAGAACAGAGGAAGCAGAAGAAATAGAGAAATGGGAGAAAGAGAAAGAGCAGAAGAAACGGGAAAAAGAGAAAGAAGAAAAGCAATAGAGGAGCAGGCCAAGGAAAAGGCAGGCACCACCTGATGGATCTTTCTGGATCTTGCGATACATGGTACCATACATAATGTGCATTTGGAAAAAACATCACAAGTGCTAGTTCTTATGCAAAGAATGTGTATAAACAATATGAAGTGTTTTATTTATAGTTTCCTTGATTGGCAACATGTACTAAGGACCAATAATTTAAGGTGATAATAGGTGACACTACACGACAATATTATATAATGGAGCCTAGCTCTGAATGTGAAGGACATTTTCTTTTCTGGGGAGAGACCTTCACATTATCCATATCCACATCAAATCACACATCATAGTTACCCTCCACCTCCTCCACCCACCAACCTACCATACAGTACTTTTGTTCGATACTTGTTGCAATGTCTTTGCAGTTGACCAAAGGGTCTCTGAGGGCTGTGCAGAGACTGCTCCAAGATGGTGGCTGACTTCCCTTCATCTTCAGCCACTGTTTGATGAGTTCTCTCATGCATCCATTGATGTCATCGGGGTTGTTCACTCCTATCTTCTCAACTTCAGCATCTGATAGTCCTAGGACGACTCCAAGGTCCTCCCATTCCTTCACTATGTCAATCAATGCTGTCCTCACATTGCGATAGGCTGCATACAGGCAAACACACTATGGCATGATTCACAGCTATGTTGCTAGGTAGCTCACTGAGTATAACTATACATGTGCATGAGATATACTAGTAAACTATCCACTCACTCAAGGTGTCATCTTTAACTTGACTTGCTTCAACTGATTTTCTCATTGGTTCACTCTATAGACATACACAATGGAGGTTGTCCTTAAATCATAGAAGATGATGTTCTTTAAACTTACATCAGGAGCACTGCTTGTTCTTAGTGGTTGAGGTTTGCTGGTCAAAGTTGTGGACTGAGTAGGTGCTGGACTGCAACCAGGTTGAAGTTGAGATACACTTTGGAACTGGTTCAATGCTGAGATGGAAAACATTATCATAATAATATTAGCTAATAGCTACCATCAGTGACGGGTCAGGGAATAGACATATATTATTTTACCTTTCTCCAATTCTTTCTTCAACTGATCAATCTCTTTGTCAGTTGTAGCTGCATTGACTATATTCATGAGTCAGTTATAATATTGATATAGTTGAACTCTGCACTTACAGAAGTACCAAGTGATTGCTGATGAGGTGGACAAGTTGAAGATGCTGACTGGGTCAGTCCAAGACCTGAATTCTGATGTGAAGTTTGACGATCTAAAGGTAAGAAGGAATGATCTTGATTGAGTATCCATCTAGCTAAACTACACACTTCACCTTTCTCCAATTCTTTCTTTTAATAACTGATCAATCTCCTTATTCTTTTCTTGTCAGTTGCTGCTCGTAGTGTTCCTTGTGACGTAGGCCTGAGCTAATTATTTGGGAATAATTTTTTGAATAATAGTAGGTAAGTTAGCTTCTTTCAGAATAATAATAAGAGCTAGGGGGCAAGGTTCTAGTGAGCCAAAGTCAGTCAATCCCAGACAGAGTACCTGATGAGTGCTTAAGGGTAAATAGAGGTGGAAAACTATTCTGTGGTGCCTGCAGGGAAGAGCTTAGTTTGAGAAAGAACATAATTATTGCAAAATCATTTAAATAGTAAGAAGCACAAGACCAGTAAGGAAAAGCTCAGCACCAGTAAATCTAGAGAGAAAGATATCATAGACAGTTTGTTGAGGATTTATGATGCTGAACACCACCCTGTTGATGAAACACTGCCTATGGATCGTGTGTACAGGGTCAAGGTCTTGAAGAGCTTTTTGCGTGCTGCTATTCCTCTGACAAAACTGGACCTATTCTATGATATACTAGAGGAGAATGCTTTACGATTAACTGACAGACACCATATGAGTGACCTAATACCCTTCCTATGTTCTCAAGAACAAAGTGACATCAAGACCGAGTGACCCATATCATCTTCAATGGCACAACCAGACTGGGCGAAGCTTTGGCTATTGTCGTCAGGTTTGTTGAGGACTCTTTTTCAATACAGCAGCGACTAGAATGCTCGTCAAGAGTATGTCCGGAGAAGAGACAGCTCAAGAATTGATTAATGTCATCTCAGCACAATATGGTATCAGTTCAAATAAGCTTGTTGCTGCTATGGAGCAAGTATGAAATTATGAAACAGCTGATGGACCTGATGAGCCACCATTCCTTGAAGAGGCGATCTTCTCACCTGCTACCATTGAGAAGCTACTCTCTGTGCTCCGGAATCCTCGTGAAAAAAAGCTTCTTCAGGTGAAGCTAGCTGCAACAATCGATGCAGGTATGCCGTTTGTAATTTGTAAAGGCAACATACAATTTAGAAGGTGACGGTTCATTAGTACTCACCTGTTATGACACTGTGAGTGCCCTGAATATGTCAGCCCGGCAAGCCCATTACCCCAATTTGGATGCTATTGCTGCACAAATTGCAATTGATGCCCATGAAGAAAGTGATTTGCTACAACATGCAAAGAGTTGTATTCAGCCTGGGATAGCATACTATTTTCAACAGGTGTCCACCAATATGAAGACATCTCTGGAAGCTTTCAAAGCAGCTAGGCTTTTTTCTCCTTTTTGGTTAACTGAAATCAATCTAAGTGTTGCTGCTATTGATTCCCTCACTGCTTTTCCTTTCTTGGGATCTGAAATACCTGCTCTAAAGCAGGAGCTTCCTGCAGCCCAAGATATTGATCCTTCATTTGGTCCCCTCATATTTTGGAAGAATCATGAAAGCGACTTACGTACCCACTTGGGCTAAAGCTGCCCGAAAAGTGTTACTTGTACAGCTTTCTTCAGCCGCCTCAGAGCATGTCTTTTCACTTTTAAGGAACTCTTTCGGATAGAGGCAAAATCCTGCCTTGCAAGACTACATTAAGACATCTTTGATGCTGCAGTACAATAATCGATGAACTAGCTATGTATGACTGTCAATCCTGTCAATATATATTGGTCAGTCAGTCAGTGTTTTGAATAATAGGGAGCAAAATGTTGAATAAAATACTTGCATTTATAAATGATTAATTAGCTCAGGCCAATGCGCAAGTGATATAAGCTATGATATCACTGATGAGCAAATCCCTTTTGGTCACGCCCCTGGCCTAGCCTCGTCCCCAGGCTCTAAAATTTGCAGAGCCTGGTACAAACTCCTTCCTCCTCCCTGTTGTTGTGAAGTGCTGCAGTGCAGAGATAGATACATGCACATTCTACCAGTGATCACGTCCATGTGGATAAAGTGCCCAAAAAATGTAACATTGTCAGAATGAGATTGAAAATTGTATGTTGAGAGATGGCTGGCCTATGGCTAAGTGGTGGGGTCCTCTAGTCGTGCCCTCTTCATCTCATGGGTCTCCGCAGTGGGTTCCTGACACTCTCCTTCCTTCAGAGGTCTCTTCCTCTTGTCCTTCTCTTCTTCCTCTGCTGGTGTCTGAACACACATACATAGCTAGCTAATATAATTATTCACCAAAATTACAAAAATTAACCTCTTTTTAGGGAGGGAGGGAGGGAGGGGAGGGGAGGGGAGGGAGGTGATTGTGGCTATAGGGACCAGACCATTAATTATGTTACTCCCAAGCATCAGGTATAAGGCGAATTATCAGGCATGCAAAGTGTTGAAGCAAATATTGCTCATGAACTGTATGTGTGAACCTATTAAACACTTACACTTCAAACCATAAATTGGGAATTTAAATATTCATGTTTACAATTTTCATGTTAATTTATTTTCTTTGTTACAGTTTACTATTTGTACAAGGTAATTAAATTTCATGGAATTAATTTTCATTGTTAAACATAACCACAAAATAAATCAAGATCGAAATTTCCCAATCTATGGTAGTTATAACCACATGATCATAAATCAATGGCATTCTATGAGTCTAGCTACAAACACCAAGGTTATGAACACCAGAGTTACAAACACCAAGGTTATGAACACCAGAGTTACAAACACCAAGGTTATGAACACCAGAGTTACAAACTGACCAGTTAAAAAAAACAGTGATTTCACTTGCACACACCAATAATCACACATCCACAATTTATTTCATGCAGCTGCTTTTTTTCAGCTAACCCCATTAGCTTCAGAGATAGTTATGAACACCAAAAATCCCAAAGGGTTCATAAGTCTGAGGCCCAAAATAGCATAGTAGGAAACAATCACAAGCTGTTACGTGAGTGAATGGTTGTGGAGTCCCACATCCCAGGCCCAGTGTGTTAGTATAAGTTACCACATCAATAAGTGACCACATGATACCTCTAACCTACCATACCAGTACCAACCTACCATACATCCCAAATATCAGTAGCAACCTACCATACATCCCAAATATCAGTAGCTATACATAGGCGGAGGAACATAAATTTACCTGGGGGCCAACCCTAAACCCCCATTGCACCATGCGTACCAACAATAATTGTGATTTAATTTAAAAACAAGAGTCAAAATTCAGTCAACACAAACAAGTTCTATACGTAACAGTAAGTTCTAATAGATACCAAAATAATATCTTCCAGCAATTAGCAATCAAGCTGCTGCAACAATTTAAGTGACTAACTTAGCCTCATGTGTGAATGATTTTCATGTTTATCAATAGAGTTGAAAATGTTTCACTTTGCACATGCAGTCATGTATAACTGTCTCCTACAATGACTTAATAGTTGAATGAAATCTGGGGGGGGCCATGGCCCCCTGGCCCCCCTGGTTCCTCCGCCTATGCTATACCGACCTACCATACATCCACTCAAGGTGTCATCTTTAACTTGACTTGCTTCAATCGATTTTCTCATTGGTTCACTCTATAGACATACACAATGGAGGTTGTCTTAATCATAGAAGATGATGTTCTTTAACTTACATCAGGAGCACTGCTTGTTCCTAGTGGTTGAGGTTTGCTGGTCAAAGATGGTGTGGACTGAGTAGGTGCTGGACTGCTACCAGGTTGAAGATGAGGTGCACTTTGCAACTGGTTCAATGCTGAGATGGAAACATAATATTAATAACTACCATCAGTAACAGGTCAGGGAATTTGTGAATACACACCATTAGACTGGTGGAGTCTCTGGATCTTACACTTTCTTAGCCTCGAACCCAGCCTCTTTTTTTTTGGGGGGGGGGGGGGGGGATGGGGAAAAAGAGAGCCTGGTATCCACTGTTTGCGCATGCGCCAATTTTTGATTAATAAACGCGCATGTGATGACAAGTTTTGACGTCGAGAAGTGCTAGCAATCTCATGCATGATGTCGTACTATTCCGAGAATGCTTAGATCCTCCAAGGCATCAGAAGTAACAAGGACTTCAGGGGCACAGAAGAGAAGGCTATCTGATCTAAGACTGGCAGATGTAGCGAGGTAGTACTGGCCAAAACATCATTGGTCGATCATCAGAGCATATATCTACATCTATGGTCAGAGCAACTAGTAGAGAGGCAACCAGTACCCACTACACTTCATCAGCATCATCATGAAGGGGAGAGTCTGGTAGAACTGATCTTTCTATAACCAGTTTGGTAGACAAACAGAAACATCCTTCCCATCGAGCGTGTGTTGTTCCTTCTTCAGGAATGCCAAGTTTCTCCAAGGAGAAACGAAGAGCAGCAGCAAAGGAGCACTAGTAAAATTATAGCTAGCATGCAGCATTGTACTAGTTGTGCAACCACGCCCATTAATTATGACGATCGTGTAGCTGAAATATCCGAGTGATATCCTGATTCCCAGATTTCTGGGAAAAACTGGCACATGTGCAAACAGTGGATACCAGGCTCTCTTCCCCCCCCCCCCCCCCCCCCCCCCCCCCCCACCCCCCCAAAAGGAAAAGAGAGAAGAGAGGCTGGGTTCGAGGCTAACACTTTCTGTCCTCTAAGATAGTTTGGGACAATTTGCATGCTATCTACAGTATCTAGTCACAACCCACCCATACCATGTAACACTGGATGGGACCCCGACTTCAGCTAGCTAGCTATATAACATTAGCATCCCATAAAATTTAATTTTTTGAGGACAAACATTTTTGAGCACGATGGTAGCTACCCTCAGTCATCATGTTATAGCTCTGGGCCACGATATAAATATTTGTGACTAGACCTATAAAATTCATTATTCAGTAACCTAATGTTTTCCACCCTAACACACACTCTGATCCAATAATTACCTGTATGAGCAAATTGTGAGGATTGATGGTGTCTCTTAGACTTTGTCAAAGGTTGTTCATCTATTAAAGATCGTTTGCCTATCAGAGAATACCAATACAAGATTTATGTGAAAATCATAATGCTCTGTACTGTAGGTAAAGGAAACTGTTAAGATAAAAATTACAAGCCATATTCAAACAGAAAATAACTTTGGGATCAACTAAGTTATAATTATTTATTTTGATGATTAACCAAAATTCCAATTTCTTCTCCAAGCAGAATTGATAATAGCTACTGTCTATGCATAAATAGCTCAACATGTAGCTATCAACATTGATCAGAAAGAGTTAATGGGCATAAAATTAAATAGTTACGGAGACGCAAAAACTCATCTGCCAACATAAAATTAATGTCCCTCTAGGACTAAAATTTTGCTCCCTCCTTGCCATAATGATAATGGGGGTAAAAAGGATGGTCTCCTCCCATTTGCCACAAAATAATAAAGTCCATAACCACTCGATCCCTCTGAGGTGGTAAAACATGCAAGTATGAATTTCGGACAAACAGCTGCTAGATCAAGACTAGTGATCTCGTTACATAATTCACACCATCCCATAAAAAAGTTATACCGAATCACAATGACACACAGGAAATGTTAGGTACCACCGAGAGAGGAGAGAGAGAGAGAGAGAGAGAGAGAGAGAGAGAGAGAGAGAGAGAGAGAGAGAATAAAAACAAAGAAAAAAAGATGAACCTTGTGGAGTGTGTGCTTCTTTTGAAATAGGAAGGGTGGATGCTGAGGTGAATTGCTGTAATACTTCTGAATCTGTATTTAAAAGGTGATACCATAAACTACACATCTATACATGATTCAAAACACCATTGCAATTAAGTACAAAAATCTAAGTTTACCTTCATACTTTCCATGGATGGAACATTTCTCAGCATTGAGAGCTGCTTTTAGATCTGCCGCCAATTCTTCCTGTCGGCCATCTTTCAACAAGTTGTATAAGCCTCTCCATTTCTCTGAGTAGCGTTTGCAGTGGGGCATTTGGGGAGCATTGGCCAGCCATTCTCCAATCACATCTCGTAAGCAATCAACATCTGACTCTTGCTTTGCTACGGACTTGATGCGATAAGGTGGGATGCCAACAAGCTCAGCTATCTTCTTCCAGTAGGGAGCCAAGTCATCCAGGATTCTGATTTCTCTGTGCTTGGCAGTTTCGCAGTCAAAGTACTTGATCAGTTGTAAGCTTTCAATGGTTGCATCTTCATCCCAAAGAGGACTTGTACCAACTGTTGTAATGATAAAACCACATGTTCACATTATACTGTAGTGGATTGTAATCATGACTGCATGGCTATGTACACATATACCTTGCTTGCTAACTTATACTACTAAATCACATACTAACCATGCACACTAACAATACTAACACTGGATGGGGCCCCCACTTTCTGGCACCCCAGGTGTTAATTTTTTGAAAACAAACATTTTTGGTAGCTACCCTCAGTCATCATGTTATAGATCAAAAGTAGGTTAGGAGGCGATATAAATATCGTGACTAGACCTATAAAATTCATTATTCATTGTGCTAGTAACCTAATATTATTCACCCTAACACACACTCTGATCCAATAATTACCTGTATGAGCAAATTGTGAGGATTGATGGTGTCTATTAGACTCTGTCAAAGGTTGTTCGTCTATTAAAGATCGTTTGCCTATCAGAGAATATCAAGATCATGTGACAATTAGAATGCTGTATACTGTAGGCACAGGAAACTGTTAAGATTAAAATTACAAGCTGAAAATAATTTCGGGATCAACTTAAGATAGCTATAATTATTTGAAAGATGTTTAACCAAATTCCAATTTCTGCTCCAAGCAGAATTGATATACTCTCCATGCATAAATAAACATCGATCAATTTATAAAATAAGGAAAATAGAATTAGTTAATGGGCATACCCTGCGAAAAAAGCAGGTCTGGGTGGGCATATCATGCAAAAATTAGTTCTCTATGAAAATAGTTGGGGAGACAGTTCATATTGCAAAAATTCATCTGCTGACATAAAATCAATGGTCCCTCAAGGACCAGAATTTGAGGGTCCCTCCTTGCCAGGGGATGATTTTTGTAAAATGAATGGTCTCCTTCCATCTGCCACAAATAATAAAGTCCCCTCTAAGGTGGTAAAACAAAGTGTGTGAATTTCTTGCTTGTATGAATACACAGTGATGTGGGTGTCACACTGTGGTGATGATACCGTAATCGTATAAATTTTCAATGGGGTTTTATTTTTGTTTTTTTCGTAGTTGATCAGAATCCTCGAAAATAATAAACGAAGTCTTAGTACTATGACGTCATATATGACGATGATGCGTGTGCGATGCGATATCGATAGCAGCTGGAAAAAAACCTGGAGCAGATAGTCTGTGAGACGAAAGTATCATGCTTCATTACCGGGATCATGGCCATTACCTGTCTCTCTTCTACAACAAAGCGTCTCGCCTTCCGTAGCAGTAGCGATTCCAGAAGCCATGCATTTCCTGAAACTTTGCCCGGCCAGCGCAGCCTGACTGTTATAGAAGCACTTGATGTTTAGGTATCACTAGCTAGCTTATAACAAGGCCTACCTGCTGGTGTGGGTTTGTCAAGGAACAGGTGAAGCACATAGATGTTATACAGATTTACCATTTTCCCCATATAAATCTCCATAGAACTAAAAATCAACGGCGCTAACTGTGAACATAACACACTGGTTCATTTAGTGTTTGAGTAGTTAGTACATTTATTAAGCTGCTGCTGGATATGAGTTACGTGTTCATGTGTTGATTGGAGCTAGTGATATGTGGGCAGGTCTAGCTTCCGGAATCAAGCCCAGCTTTTCTTCTTTTTGGGGGACTATCTAGATTGCTCTGTAGTAGCCACGAATCACGAGAAGGTAGCCATCATGCATGTCACTCGGCCCCAGCAGCAGGCAATGATATAGCTATTATGCACATGCATTATTTTCCATGTGCTTGCTACGAAAATTAGACCTGCAGAAATTTTTTATTATAGGAACAGCTCCAGAAATCACAAAATTTTAAACCTCCAAAAATTTATACAATTACGGTATCCAATTACCTTTCCAAATCACTGTGTCTCTAATAGATTCAGCAAGTTGGTTCAATCCAATATCTTCCAGCACAGACACCAGAGTCTCCCAGGACACAGGTTGTCTCCCTTCCCCATGCAGCCATTCATAAAACACTCGATAGTTGATGTTTTGTGCGTTCTTCATCAGTTCTCTCTCAAGGGCACTGATGCGCGCTCCAGTCTGGTCTTCCAGGAGGAGTGTTCCGAACTCAAGGTACTTAGTTCCCACTTCTTTAGTCAAGTTTACTTTAGAGTCTTGCAAAGGGAAGCAGATGATGTTCATCATGGTTGGGGGACTGCAAGAACCTGCAATTAAAGTTTCACTCAGATAAGGGAGTCTATAGTCCATTATAGTCCACCAGACCCACTTTGCCAGTGTATACATATACTGTAACTATGACGACTGTAGTGATACGCATTCCTGCTTATGATTGCATCATGCATTTGTAGCACATGCACTTGAAGCTGCACTGTGTTGAAAGAGAT
Organism: Crambe crambe; assembly: GCA_963924555.1. Lineage (NCBI taxonomy): Eukaryota > Metazoa > Porifera > Demospongiae > Poecilosclerida > Crambeidae > Crambe > Crambe crambe. Next base: position 8,718,715 of record OZ004581.1, read on the forward strand.
GAATTGTATTGCCAGTCAGAGGCAGTTGCCAGCTCATCTAAGGGCACTGAAAGAATGGTTCATATTGAAGTCAGAGAAGTGTCTAATCAGACAACCTTATGATGAGATCACCTAGCTCTCTATTATTAAAGGCCACTCCACCATGTTGCATTTATTTCAGCTACAGTGAAACCTGTCTAATCAGACCACCCCATAATGAGACCACCTAGCTATAGCTCCCTATTAAAGCCACTCCATCATGTTCCAACAGCACTTATAATTGATCTCCCTAAAGAAACAACCTCCCTATTAAGGTCACTTGTTCCTGGCCCATAGGTGCATTCAGTAAGTAGGTTGCACTGTACATGTAAAAGAGGAGCCTTAAAGTGCATGTTGTGATTCACCAACTGAAATGCCTGGAACTCCACGCAGTACTAGTTCTACTAATACTAGAGGTTGTCCCTTTACAGAGGAAAATCATATATTGGGACATAACCAAGTGGTCTTTAAAGAGAGGAAGTCTCTGATTCCCTGAAGATTCCCTGAATAGGGAGGTCTTGTTTCACTGTAGCTACTAGCAAAGCACTCACTTAAGGTGTCATCTTTAACTTGACTTGCTTCAACTGATTTTCTTGTTGGTTCACTCTATAGACATACACAATGGAGGTTGTCTTTAATCATAGAAGATGATGTTCTTTAAACTTACATCAGGAGCACTGCTTCTTCCTAGTGGTTGAATTTTGCTGGTCAAAGATGGTGTGGACTGAGTAGGTGTTGGACTGCAACCAGGTTGAAGTTGAGGTGCACTTTGCAACTGGTTCAATGCTGAGATGGAAACATTATCATAGCAATATTAATAACTACCATCAGTGACACATCACAGGTCAGGGAATTTGTGAGTGCACACCATTAGAGGTATCAGACCAGGTGGGGTCTCTGGATCTTTCACTTTCTGTCCTCTAAGATAGTTTACATGTTATCTACAGTATCCAACCCATACCATGTAACACTAGATAGGGCCCCCACTTCCCCAGATATATACCCATAAAATTATGTTGAATTAATTTTTGAGGACAAATATTTTTGAGCATAATGGTAGCATGTTAACATAACTCAAAAGTGGATTAGGAGGCGATTTATGTGAACATCAGAATGTAGGTAGGTACAGGGACAACTCCTAAAAATGTTAAGATAAAAATCACACGCTATATTCAAAAACATTGGGATCAACTAAGTTATAATTATTTGAAAGATGATTAACCAAATACCAATTTCTGCTCCAAGCAGAAATTGGATATGCTCTCTATGAAATAAATAAATAGGTATCAACATTGATCAGAAATTTATAAAAGAGGGGAAGAATAGAGAGAGAGAGAGAGAGAGAGAGAGAGAGAGAGAGAGAGAGAGAGAGAGAGAGGGGGGGGGAAGAGAGAGAGAGAGAGAATAATAAATGATGAACCTTGTGGAGTGTGTGTTTCTTTTTCCTTATAACTTCCGTCTTTGTGGTACATTAGTCTAGATGGGGGGGAGTGTTAAATCATGAAAAATTATTATTTGGCATAACTTACTTCATTTGCATGTCTTTTATTCCTATGCAACTCAAGTGGTTGAGGAGGTAAGGTCTGGCTGGAATATTCATCATCTCCATCTCCTTCTGCCATTTTTCTAGCAGAATCATAGCATCATTTTCGATGTATGGAAGATGTTCTGACATCTCCAAGGCTTCTGCCAGTTCCTTCACCGTCTCACACTTCAGAACCTCCATGGCAATAACTTCAAGTTCAGAGGAAGAGATGTTTGCATTAGGTGAATGGTCCTGCATGAAATAGGTAAAGAGCAACAGTCATTATGAAATGAGACAAAGAGGTATGACTCACTTGTCGAATATTGAACCAAAATTTCTGGAAATCATTTAACTTTGTTTGATTCCCTTTCTGACAAATGAGGGATGGGTTGGAAGTGGTGGGATATGATGGAAGGATCACAAAATGATCGTTTTGTGGGCAGCCTTCACATTTCAGTGCAAAATCAATATTGGTTCCAGGAAGCCACTTTTTGATATCAGAAGATGAGTCTTGAAGTATTTCAAGAATATCACGACATGAACTTATGAAGAAGGGACAGTTGTACTCTCTTGAATTGATACGTTGTACATCAACTCTCACACTAAACTTTTCTTCTGTAATGAAAAGTCTGTCCTGTTGCTGTCCAGGAGATCCAAACAAAAATTGGATTTGATTTCGATATATTTTTTCATTGACAGGTAAATAACATTTCGGGTGCTTTGACATGACTGCTGCCAGTTGAGTGAAGAAGCCTGGAGGCAAGTAGTTGGTGTTGAAAACAAGATGAAAAGGAATTGCAAATTTGATGGCAGTGCTAATTGATTGTGGATCATCAACTTTCAATAAATGAGGTAGCATGGATGGAACGAAATACTTCATACCAGGACCCTTATGCTTTTCGATACTGATTGTAGCAATAATCAAGAAATGTTCCAACAGATCCACAATTTGTTGAGGTTGCAACTCTTTTTGAGCACTCAATACTTCCTGGTATAATGATTCTACTAATACTCCATCCTCACGCAGCAACTTCCAGAGACGGCTGTTTCTATATTCTTCTCGGCCTTCCAGTGCCAACAAACGGGCTATTTGCTTGATGAGCCATTGAGGGTCAGCAATGACACAAGACTTCAAGCTGGGGATGTCTGAGTAGTGAAAGAACACGGCAAGATCGTGATAGAATGCAAGAATGCTAGTAAGAGTATCTTCAGGGATTAAACATGCTCTGCACAATTTCTTCACTTCCTCTAAAGGAACTACTGGCTTCTTTTGAGATCTGGCATATCTCTGGAACACTTTCCTGAATAGCAACCAAGTGATTGGAGTACGAATAGCTAAGTTTTTTGTTGCAAACTTATTCACAATTGTACGAATGAGCTTAAAAGTGTTATCTTCTTCAAGCTCTCCTTTACCAGCTGTTGTGTTATCGACTATTGCTCCATCCAAAACAATGTCAGAAAAAGCTTTATCTGTAAATTCTGTAGAAAGCTTTTCAAGAATCTCATCCTTCCTTTCCTTGACAGAAAAATCATCACCGTGTGAACCAACTGGTAGAATGCGGGGATATTTGGGGAATGCTTCATCTTTATCATTTTCTTTATCGAAAAAGAGTCTCTTATTCAAGAGAGTAGCATGAATGGTGGATATCCACTGCACCATCAGGTCCAGTGTGGATATATCTTCTAGATGCTCAGTGGCTCTTCCTTTCAAATATGTGAGTGACCGACACTGATCATGGAGATCAAGTCTGGCATCAAACATTAAGAGAAACAATGTCCTCGCTGTTAGGAATGCACGAAGAATTTTAAGAAAGACTGGCTGGCCTCCACAATCCCACACATTCAAATAAATTTCCTCTTCAATAAATGGGTCATCAGTGGTTATAACAGAAAGAATCTCTTTCCAAATCCCCTCAATTAATGGGTCGTCAAACTTGGGGACAATTTTACTAGATTGACTTTTGCCACTGCTCACATCACTTCCACTGCTTGCATCACTTTCTGTGGCAGAATTAGAATCTTTGTGCTCAAGAATAGTTTGTATCAACTGAGCCATTGCCTTGATTTCATCAGCATCAATTATTTTAGTCCAGAACTTTCCTTCCTGGCTGCAGGCCCAGTAACTCTCAGTGGGACGGAGGGAGAATGTGTCAGCCACCTGGGTGCTGTAGGCTTCACAGGGAAGGGGCAGATTCATCAAGCCATTGAGTAGACTGCTCTTGCCCACACCTCCAGGACCAACGATCATCACACGAGCATATGCAACCTTCGTTTCACCATGCCCCAGGGCATTCAGGTAATCCACTGAAAATCAAACGTACAAAATAATTAATATCAATCAAAATAAAAATATTACCTTCAGTCCTTGAGGCTCGAAACTCAATGAAAAAGGATTCAACATGGAAACAAAGTTGATTCATAAGTGAATTATGCACAAAAGACATACACTCACCACCTGAAAATATGAACACCACAACAGTGAAAGTATTATGAGATTCAGTGAGCAAACACAGGGAGAAAGCTGACTCTCAGATCATGACTCAATGTATGTGTTATGATTAACAATGCATTAATTTTGGTAGACAACATGTAAGTAACAATGCAGAGAGTGAGTCAGTTCAGAATAACTTACTTGCTGAAGGAATGAAATTAAGCATCAAAATACGACAGTGAAGGTATGGCAGGGTAAGAGAATAGAGAGCATATAAGTAACAATGCAGAGAGTGAGTAAGTTCAGAATAACTTACTCGCTGAAGGAATGAAATTAAGCATCAAAATACGACAGTGAAGGTATGGCAGGGTAAGAGAATAGACAGCATGTAAGTAACAATGCAGAGAGTGAGTACGTTCAGAATAACTTACTATCTGAAGGAATGAAATTAAGCATCAAAATACGACAGTGAAGGTAAGACAGGGTAAGAGAATAGAGAGCATATAAGTAACAATGCAGAGAGTGAGTCAGTTCAGAATAACTTACTTGCTGAAGGAATGAAATTAAGCATCAAAATACGACAGTGAAGGTATGGCAGGGTAAGAGAATAGACAGCATGTAAGTAACAATGCAGAGAGTGAGTAAGTTCAGAATAACTTACTCGCTGAAGGAATGAAATTAAGCATCAAAATACGACAGTGAAGGTATGGCAGGGTAAGAGAATAGACAGCATGTAAGTAACAATGCAGAGAGTGAGTACGTTCAGAATAACTTACTATCTGAAGGAATGAAATTAAGCATCAAAATACGACAGTGAAGGTACGACAGGGTAAGAGAATAGAGAGCATATAAGTAACAATGTAGAGAGTGAGTCAGTTCAGAATAACTTACCTTCTGAAGGAATGAAATTAAGCATCAAAATACGACAGTGAAGGTAAGACAGGGTAAGAGAATAGACAGCATGTAAGTAACAATGCAGAGAGTGAGTACGTTCAGAATAACTTACCTCCTGAAGGAATGAAATTAAGCATCAAAATATAACAGTGAAGGTACGGCAGGGTAAGAGAATAGACAGCATGTAAGTAACAATGCAGAGAGTGAGTCTGTACAGAATAACTTACTTTCTGAAGGAATGAAATTAAGCATCGAAATACGACAGTGAAGGTACAACAGGGTAAGAGAATAAACAGCATGTAAGTAACAATACAGAGAGTGAGTACGTTCAGAATAACTTACCGACTGAAGAAATGAAATTAAGCATCGAAATACGACAGTGAAGGTACAACAGGGTAAGAGAATAGACAGCATGTAAGTAATAATGCCGAGAGTGAGTACATTCAGAATAACTTACCAACTGAAGGAATGAAGTTAAGCATCAAAATACGACAGTGAAAATAAGACAGGGTAAGAGAATAGACAGCATGTAAGTAACAATGCAGTGAGTGAGTCAGTTCAGAGTAACTTACCCCCTGAAAGAATGAAATTAAGCATTCAAAAACGACAGTGAAGGTACGACAGGGAAAGAGAATAGACAGCATGTAAGTAACAATGCAGAGAGTGAGTACGTTCAGAATAACTTACATCCTGAAGGAATGAAATTAAGCATCCAAAAACGACAGTGAAGGTACGACAGGGTAAGAGAATAGACAGCATGTAAGTAACAATGCAGAGAGTGAGTTAGTTCAGAATAACTTACCAACTGAAGGAATGAAATTAAGCATCAAAATACGACAGTGAAGGTAAGAGAATAGACAGCATGTAAGTAATAATGTCGAGAGTGAGTACGTTCAGAATAACTTACATACTGAAGGAATGAAATTAAGCATCAAAATACGACAGTGAAGGTAAGACAGGGTAAGAGAATAGAGAGCATATAAGTAACAATGCAGAGAGTGAGTACGTTCAGAATAACTTACCGACTGAAGGAATGAAATTAAGCATCAAAATACGACAGTGAAGGTAAGACAGGGTAAGAGGATAGACAGCATGTAAGTAACAATACAGAGAGTGAGTCTGTATAGAATAACTTACTTTCTGAAGGAATGAAATTAAGCATCGAAATACGACAGTGAAGGTACAACAGGGTAAGAGAATAAACAGCATGTAAGTAACAATGCAGAGAGTATGTTCAGAATAACTTACTATCTGAAGGAATGAAATTAAGCATCAAAATACGACAGTGAAGGTAAGACAGGGTAAGAGAATAGACAGCATGTAAGTAACAATGCAGAGAGTGAGTATGTTCAGAATAACTTACCTCCTGAAGGAATGAAATTAAGCATCAAAATACAACAGTGAAGGTACAACAGGGTAAGAGAATAGACAGCATGTAAGTAACAATACAGAGAGTGAGTCTGTACAGAATAACTTACTTTCTGAAGGAATGAAATTAAGCATCGAAATACGACAGTGAAGGTACAACAGGGTAAGAGAATAAACAGCATGTAAGTAACAATGCAGAGAGTGAGTATGTTCAGAATAACTTACTATCTGAAGGAATGAAATTAAGCATCAAAATATGACAGTGAAGGTAAGACAGGGTAAGAGAATAGAGAGCATATAAGTAACAATGCAGAGAGTGAGTCAGTTCAGAATAATTTACCTCCTGAAGGAATGAAATTAAGCATCAAAATACGACAGTGAAGGTAAGACAGGGTAAGAGAATAGACAGCATGTAAGTAACAATGCAGAGAGTGAGTACGTTCAGAATAACTTACCTCCTGAAGGAATGAAATTAAGCATCAAAATACAACAGTGAAGGTACGGCAGGGTAAGAGAATAGACAGCATGTAAGTAACAATACAGAGAGTGAGTCTGTACAGAATAACTTACCGGCTGAAGGAATGAAATTAAGCATCAAAATACGACAGTGAAGGTATAATAGGGTAAGAGAATAAACAGCATGTAAGTAACAATGCAGAGAGTGAGTCAGTTCTGGATAACTTACCGGCTAAAGGAATGAAATTAAGCATCAAATATAACAGTGAAGGTAAGACAGGGTAAGAGAATAGACAGCATGTAAGTAATAATGCCGAGAGTGAGTACGTTCAGAATAACTTACTATCTGAAGGAATGAAATTAAGCATCAAAATACGACAGTGAAGGTAAGACAGGGTAAGAGAATAGAGAGCATATAAGTAACAATGCAGAGAGTGAGTACGTTCAGAATAACTTACCACCTGAAGGAATGAAATTAAGCATCAAAATACGACAGTGAAGGTAAGACAGGGTAAGAGAATAGAGAGCATATAAGTAACAATGCAGAGAGTGAGTACGTTCAGAATAACTTACCAACTGAAGGAATGAAATTAAGCATCAAAATACGACAGTGAAGGTAAGACAGGGTAAGAGGATAGAGAGCATATAAGTAACAATGCAGAGAGTGAGTCAGTTCAGAATAATTCACCTCCTGAAGGAATGAAATTAAGCATCAAAATACGACAGTGAAGGTAAGACAGGGTAAGAGAATAGACAGCATGTAAGTAACAATGCAGAGAGTGAGTATGTTCAGAATAACTTACCGACTGAAGAAATGAAATTAAGCATCAAAATACGACAGTGAAGGTATGGCAGGGTAAGAGAATAGACAGCATGTAAGTAACAATGCAGAGAGTGAGTACGTTCAGAATAACTTACTATCTGAAGGAATGAAATTAAGCATCAAAATACGACAGTGAAGGTAAGACAGGGTAAGAGAATAGAGAGCATATAAGTAACAATGCAGAGAGTGAGTCAGTTCAGAATAACTTACTTGCTGAAGGAATGAAATTAAGCATCAAAATACGACAGTGAAGGTATGGCAGGGTAAGAGAATAGACAGCATGTAAGTAACAATGCAGAGAGTGAGTAAGTTCAGAATAACTTACTCGCTGAAGGAATGAAATTAAGCATCAAAATACGACAGTGAAGGTATGGCAGGGTAAGAGAATAGACAGCATGTAAGTAACAATGCAGAGAGTGAGTACGTTCAGAATAACTTACTATCTGAAGGAATGAAATTAAGCATCAAAATACGACAGTGAAGGTACGACAGGGTAAGAGAATAGAGAGCATATAAGTAACAATGTAGAGAGTGAGTCAGTTCAGAATAACTTACCTTCTGAAGGAATGAAATTAAGCATCAAAATACGACAGTGAAGGTAAGACAGGGTAAGAGAATAGACAGCATGTAAGTAACAATGCAGAGAGTGAGTACGTTCAGAATAACTTACCTCCTGAAGGAATGAAATTAAGCATCAAAATATAACAGTGAAGGTACGGCAGGGTAAGAGAATAGACAGCATGTAAGTAACAATGCAGAGAGTGAGTCTGTACAGAATAACTTACTTTCTGAAGGAATGAAATTAAGCATCGAAATACGACAGTGAAGGTAGAACAGGGTAAGAGAATAAACAGCATGTAAGTAACAATACAGAGAGTGAGTACGTTCAGAATAACTTACCGACTGAAGAAATGAAATTAAGCATCGAAATACGACAGTGAAGGTACAACAGGGTAAGAGAATAGACAGCATGTAAGTAATAATGCCGAGAGTGAGTACATTCAGAATAACTTACCAACTGAAGGAATGAAGTTAAGCATCAAAATACGACAGTGAAAATAAGACAGGGTAAGAGAATAGACAGCATGTAAGTAACAATGCAGTGAGTGAGTCAGTTCAGAGTAACTTACCCCCTGAAATAATGAAATTAAGCATTATAAAACGACAGTGAAGGTACGACAGGGAAAGAGAATAGACAGCATGTAAGTAACAATGCAGAGAGTGAGTACGTTCAGAATAACTTACATCCTGAAGGAATGAAATTAAGCATCCAAAAATGACAGTGAAGGTACGACAGGGTAAGAGAATAGACAGCATGTAAGTAACAATGCAGAGAGTGAGTTAGTTCAGAATAACTTACCAACTGAAGGAATGAAATTAAGCATCAAAATACGACAGTGAAGGTAAGAGAATAGACAGCATGTAAGTAATAATGCCGAGAGTGAGTACGTTCAGAATAACTTACATACTGAAGGAATGAAATTAAGCATCAAAATACGACAGTGAAGGTAAGACAGGGTAAGAGAATAGAGAGCATATAAGTAACAATGCAGAGAGTGAGTACGTTCAGAATAACTTACCGACTGAAGGAATGAAATTAAGCATCAAAATACGACAGTGAAGGTAAGACAGGGTAAGAGGATAGACAGCATGTAAGTAACAATACAGAGAGTGAGTCTGTATAGAATAACTTACTTTCTGAAGGAATGAAATTAAGCATCAAAATACGACAGTGAAGGTATGGCAGGGTAAGAGAATAGACAGCATGTAAGTAACAATGCAGAGAGTGAGTACGTTCAGAATAACTTACTATCTGAAGGAATGAAATTAAGCATCAAAATACGACAGTGAAGGTAAGACAGGGTAAGAGAATAGAGAGCATATAAGTAACAATGCAGAGAGTGAGTCAGTTCAGAATAACTTACTTGCTGAAGGAATGAAATTAAGCATCAAAATACGACAGTGAAGGTATGGCAGGGTAAGAGAATAGACAGCATGTAAGTAACAATGCAGAGAGTGAGTAAGTTCAGAATAACTTACTCGCTGAAGGAATGAAATTAAGCATCAAAATACGACAGTGAAGGTATGGCAGGGTAAGAGAATAGACAGCATGTAAGTAACAATGCAGAGAGTGAGTACGTTCAGAATAACTTACTATCTGAAGGAATGAAATTAAGCATCAAAATACGACAGTGAAGGTACGACAGGGTAAGAGAATAGAGAGCATATAAGTAACAATGTAGAGAGTGAGTCAGTTCAGAATAACTTACCTTCTGAAGGAATGAAATTAAGCATCAAAATACGACAGTGAAGGTAAGACAGGGTAAGAGAATAGACAGCATGTAAGTAACAATGCAGAGAGTGAGTACGTTCAGAATAACTTACCTCCTGAAGGAATGAAAGTAAGCATCAAAATACAACAGTGAAGGTACGGCAGGGTAAGAGAATAGACAGCATGTAAGTAACAATACAGAGAGTGAGTCTGTACAGAATAACTTACCGGCTAAAGGAATGAAATTAAGCATCAAAATACGACAGTGAAGGTATAATAGGGTAAGAGAATAAACAGCATGTAAGTAACAATGCAGAGAGTGAGTCAGTTCTGGATAACTTACCGGCTAAAGGAATGAAATTAAGCATCAAATATAACAGTGAAGGTAAGACAGGGTAAGAGAATAGACAGCATGTAAGTAACAATGCAGAGAGTGAGTCAGTTCAGAATAACTTACCAACTGAAGGAATGAAATTAAGCATCAAATACGACAGTAAAGGTATGACAGGGTAAGAGTATAGACAGCATGTAAGTAACAATGCAGAGATTGAGTATTTTCAGAATAACTTACTTTCTGAAGGAATAAAATTAAGCATCGAAATACGACAGTGAAGGTACAATAGGGTAAGAGAATAGACAGCATGTAAGTAACCATGCAGAGAGTGAGTATGTTCAGAATAACTTACCGACTGAAGAAATCATCAAAATACGTCAGTGAAGGTATGACAGAGTAAGAGAATAGACAGCATGTAATTAACCATGCAGAGAGTGAGTACGTTCAGAATAACTTACTGACTGAAGGAATGAAATTAAAGCATCGAATACGACAGTGAAGGTACAACAGGGTAAGAGAATAGACAGCATGTAAGTAACAATGCAGAGAGTGAGTACGTTCAGAATAACTTACCTCCTGAAGGAATGAAATTAAGCATCAAAATATAACAGTGAAGGTACGGCAGGGTAAGAGAATAGACAGCATGTAAGTAACAATGCAGAGAGTGAGTCTGTACAGAATAACTTACTTTCTGAAGGAATGAAATTAAGCATCGAAATACGACAGTGAAGGTAGAACAGGGTAAGAGAATAAACAGCATGTAAGTAACAATACAGAGAGTGAGTACGTTCAGAATAACTTACCGACTGAAGAAATGAAATTAAGCATCGAAATACGACAGTGAAGGTACAACAGGGTAAGAGAATAGACAGCATGTAAGTAATAATGCCGAGAGTGAGTACATTCAGAATAACTTACCAACTGAAGGAATGAAGTTAAGCATCAAAATACGACAGTGAAAATAAGACAGGGTAAGAGAATAGACAGCATGTAAGTAACAATGCAGTGAGTGAGTCAGTTCAGAGTAACTTACCCCCTGAAAGAATGAAATTAAGCATTATAAAACGACAGTGAAGGTACGACAGGGAAAGAGAATAGACAGCATGTAAGTAACAATGCAGAGAGTGAGTACGTTCAGAATAACTTACATCCTGAAGGAATGAAATTAAGCATCCAAAAACGACAGTGAAGGTACGACAGGGTAAGAGAATAGACAGCATGTAAGTAACAATGCAGAGAGTGAGTTAGTTCAGAATAACTTACCAACTGAAGGAATGAAATTAAGCATCAAAATACGACAGTGAAGGTAAGAGAATAGACAGCATGTAAGTAATAATGCCGAGAGTGAGTACGTTCAGAATAACTTACATACTGAAGGAATGAAATTAAGCATCAAAATACGACAGTGAAGGTAAGACAGGGTAAGAGAATAGAGAGCATATAAGTAACAATGCAGAGAGTGAGTACGTTCAGAATAACTTACCGACTGAAGGAATGAAATTAAGCATCAAAATACGACAGTGAAGGTAAGACAGGGTAAGAGGATAGACAGCATGTAAGTAACAATACAGAGAGTGAGTCTGTATAGAATAACTTACTTTCTGAAGGAATGAAATTAAGCATCAAAATACGACAGTGAAGGTATGGCAGGGTAAGAGAATAGACAGCATGTAAGTAACAATGCAGAGAGTGAGTACGTTCAGAATAACTTACTATCTGAAGGAATGAAATTAAGCATCAAAATACGACAGTGAAGGTAAGACAGGGTAAGAGAATAGAGAGCATATAAGTAACAATGCAGAGAGTGAGTCAGTTCAGAATAACTTACTTGCTGAAGGAATGAAATTAAGCATCAAAATACGACAGTGAAGGTATGGCAGGGTAAGAGAATAGACAGCATGTAAGTAACAATGCAGAGAGTGAGTAAGTTCAGAATAACTTACTCGCTGAAGGAATGAAATTAAGCATCAAAATACGACAGTGAAGGTATGGCAGGGTAAGAGAATAGACAGCATGTAAGTAACAATGCAGAGAGTGAGTACGTTCAGAATAACTTACTATCTGAAGGAATGAAATTAAGCATCAAAATACGACAGTGAAGGTACGACAGGGTAAGAGAATAGAGAGCATATAAGTAACAATGTAGAGAGTGAGTCAGTTCAGAATAACTTACCTTCTGAAGGAATGAAATTAAGCATCAAAATACGACAGTGAAGGTAAGACAGGGTAAGAGAATAGACAGCATGTAAGTAACAATGCAGAGAGTGAGTACGTTCAGAATAACTTACCTCCTGAAGGAATGAAAGTAAGCATCAAAATACAACAGTGAAGGTACAGCAGGGTAAGAGAATAGACAGCATGTAAGTAACAATACAGAGAGTGAGTCTGTACAGAATAACTTACCGGCTAAAGGAATGAAATTAAGCATCAAAATACGACAGTGAAGGTATAATAGGGTAAGAGAATAAACAGCATGTAAGTAACAATGCAGAGAGTGAGTCAGTTCTGGATAACTTACCGGCTAAAGGAATGAAATTAAGCATCAAATATAACAGTGAAGGTAAGACAGGGTAAGAGAATAGACAGCATGTAAGTAACAATGCAGAGAGTGAGTCAGTTCAGAATAACTTACCAACTGAAGGAATGAAATTAAGCATCAAATACGACAGTAAAGGTATGACAGGGTAAGAGTATAGACAGCATGTAAGTAACAATGCAGAGATTGAGTATTTTCAGAATAACTTACTTTCTGAAGGAATAAAATTAAGCATCGAAATACGACAGTGAAGGTACAATAGGGTAAGAGAATAGACAGCATGTAAGTAACCATGCAGAGAGTGAGTATGTTCAGAATAACTTACCGACTGAAGAAATCATCAAAATACGTCAGTGAAGGTATGACAGAGTAAGAGAATAGACAGCATGTAATTAACCATGCAGAGAGTGAGTACGTTCAGAATAACTTACTGACTGAAGGAATGAAATTAAAGCATCGAATACGACAGTGAAGGTACAACAGGGTAAGAGAATAGACAGCATGTAAGTAACAATGCAGAGAGTGAGTACGTTCAGAATAACTTACTGACTGAAGAAAATACGTCAGTGAAGGTACGACAGAGTAAGAGAATAGACAACATGTAAGTAACAATGCAGAGAGTGAATCAGTTCTGAATAACTTACTTGCTGTAGGAATGAAATTAAGCATTGAAATACGACAGTGAAGGTACGACAGGATAAGAGAATAGACAGCATGTAAGTAATAATGCAGAGAGTTAGTATGTTCAGAATAACTTACCAACTGAAGGAATGAAATTAAGCATCAAAATACGATAGTAATAGTACGGCAGGGTAAGAGAACAGACAGCATGTAAGTAACAAAATGCAGAGAGTGAGTTTATTTAGAATAACTTACCAACTGAAGGAATGAAATTAAGCATCAAAATATGACAGTGAAGGTATGACAGGGTAAGAGAATAGACAGCATGTAAGTAATAGTGCTGAAAGTTGTCAAGAATAACTCACATCCTGAAGGATCTAAATATGTCAATGAAGGTATGACAGGGTAAGATAATGAGAAGTGATAAAACAATATGTTAATGAAGTATAAGTAATGACTTACCAGGAGAAGGGGTAATAAGTTCCAACATCAAGTTGAGTGCATATGGTGTGAAAGAACATGATGCCAAATATAATGTCAGTCTTGAATGACTCACCTCCTGAAAGAAAACATTGATACACATACTAACTAAAGGTCGTGATCATAACATAATTCAGCACTTTCTAATCAATAGACATTCCAGACACTATCCTTATTTCCTTCCTTTATTTGGTAAAGGGTTGGCAAGTAAGAATAGGTCCCACCCGTGGGCCACATAGGCACACTGCAGTACAGCACAATCTGTACTTCAGGTGAGGAAGGAATGAGCTTCCAAGTCATTACCAGTGGTGGGTTGCATTGGTACACCCTCTATAATTGATACTCCACAACTGAATGAGCTGGTGTCACACCCTAACCCCTAGCCCCTAGCTAGCCACCTTTTTCATGTGAATGCACTCACAAAATATGGTTCAGCTCTGCTAGAAGTTGCCTTCTTCTCTGTCTCTTCATTCTCTTTATCTATTTTATCACTCATGATGTTATTTCTTACCTGATAAAAAAATCGCACGAGGAATGATTATAGTGGACAGTGAAGAGTGGATTCATTGCGCATGCGCATGATGAACAGAAAACAGGAGTTTGCAATTAATCAACTGAAAGTGAAAATTCGATTTAAAAGATTAACCTTTGTGAGTCCAATTAGTGATCATTTCATACTGACAAGGCTGTTATCAAAGTAATACAAGAGGCCTGGAAGCTAAACCTGTCCACATAATTATAACTAGCTAGCTTAATAAATGTACTAACTACTCAAACACCAAATGAACCAGTTGGCTATGTTCACAGTTAGCGCCATTGATTTTTAGTTCTATGGAAATTTATCTCTATAGCATCTATATACTTCACCTGTTCCTTGACAAACCCACACCAGCAGGTAGGCCTTGTTATAAGCTAGCTAGTGATACCTAAACATCAAATGCTTCTATAACAGTTTGGCAGCGCAGGCCGGGATGGCTTCACCTAGGGGGAAATAGATGGAGATCATGAAGATGAGAGAGATATGATCAGAAAGAGAATTCCACAAGTGTCTACTATGGTGTCTCCTCCTGAGAGCAGTGATGATGAAGAAGCTAAACAAAGAACATTGAGAAAAAAGACTGCAAAGGCTAAGCACGAAATGCAACTGTGAGTTCATGCAACATGTTAGCTATATTTCATAATGTCATAGACTAAATTTGCTGTTTATCATCACAATTTTTAAGATTTCCATGAGGAAGGGAGGTCTATCAGTTTTAGCTATTGTACTTTGGGTAACCAAACCAACTTGAATTAAGGGGGAATGCTGTGGCCTTTACCAATTTCTTGATGATTATAATTTTTGTCTGAAATGCCTCACCAAAATTCAATATTTTGCTGACTAAATTGGATGAGGGAGGTGACGATAAACAGTTCACTTGGCCTAATGATATTGTAGCCATGATATCATCATCCTTAGCTACACATACGTAGGCTGCAGTCACACAGTTGTATGGCCAACAACTCTCTTCATCAGACTACTCAGGTTGACTATGTTAGCTAGCTAGCTTTTAGTTATTGACCTAGGAAGATGATTATGGACTCCAGCCACATGGGACACAGGTTGCTTACACAAGAAAGACCACTCAGGTAACATGTTCTAAATCTTGACTCTGAGATATATAGCAATGATGAGAAGACCCTGCGCATGATGCAACACAATCACCTCCAGAGACTGTGCTCCAAACAGAACGTCATAAGAACTAATTCACTCCACAATGACTGACTTAGCTACTATTATCATGGAACTATAAACTAGCAATAGATAATCATGACTGAACCATTAAAAAAAAAATCTTCCATTGGATCCAACAGAGTAGCTATTATTAATGAGTTCACTTTTAAACTCTTTTATGGATACAATACAGAAATCAAAAATGAATTTATACATGATTGCCCTGATTAAATCTGATGATACCATAATCTATTGATGCAATTGATAGTTTACCAGTGTGACTATGAGAGCCTCCTAAAATAATGTCACCACCATCGATGTGAATGATTCCAAATGATACAGAAAACCAAGAATTCAGTTTCATGGTCCTCCATGAGGAGTGTTGGAATGTCTGGATTGTACTGTCACGTTATATCACCCTATTATTAAAGTCTTGTCCTCTTCTCTCACCTTACGCCCATATTTCCTGTTTCTATTATTAAAGTCCTGTCCTCTTCTCTCACCTGTTTCCGACTTACCTTACTATGTACTATAATTGTGTAGTGTGTGCCTTTATTATTTATTTCATATTTCATAGCCTGTAAAAGAACTTGAGAGCACTAGTAATAGCTAGGGTAAGAACTTAGCTACATACATTCTAGATCTCCACCTGAGTCCTAGCTACAGAGATGCTCAAAGGTGCTCCACTAGCTAGCTCAAGATGCCTGCATGTACTGTGTAATAAGGAAAACCAAGCCACATGCATCAATTCTGTGGTCGTTTCATGTTACGCAATGATTGCCTTATCATCTGTCACTTGAACAGATTTCAGCACTGTCTGCCACTGCTTATTTGCACGGCGTGACACATATTATTACAAACTTCAGGATCAACACAATAATGAAAAATGGTGCTCCAAAAATATTGTCAGCATTGTTTTATAAGTTGATAGTTTGCAGCCCAAGGCTATAGATATGTGGTCATGAGGTCCTCCTGTTGTGCCCTCTTCAGCTTGTAGGCTTCCATTGCTACTTTAGTGGGTTCCCAACACTTCCCTCTCATCAGTCGCTCCATCTTCCTCTCTCGTTCTCTTCAGCCAGTACTACCAGGGGGGGAGGGGAATAGATCAGGTGACCTCATTATTCTATCAAAGCTGAATCATGGTACAGTAAACTCCCCAATGTGTACTCCCTTAATTAAACCCAAACCTGTCTTGAAACAGCCTGACATAGGACCATAATTATTACTATGAACTGCCATAATCAGAGGGAGAACATATGTCACTGAGTGACTGAAACCAGGGGAAATGATCATGGCACAGGACAACACTTCAATACGTTTCATTTTTGTTATTAATTTTGTTTGGAGGGAAAGCGTATCACTACATGTACAGCTGTTTTCATAACAAAGGAGTCCAGGGAAACCCATCATGTGTTACCCACATTCACATTCCCCACATCAAATATCACTTTTTGAAATCTCATTTGCCTAACAAATTGGAAATGACCTTTCAATTTAGTGTGACCTGATAACTGTAGGACATACGTAGGACAGCTTTTACGATTCCTTACTTGGCAGGCCATAGCTCAGCATGCAACTCATGATCTTCTAACATGGTCTCTCGTGTCTGTCATGTTAGTCATTATATGAAATACCTTCACCTAACTGTCTCCCTCCTTTGCTCAGCATGTGGATCTTTTGGTTTTCCTCCCTTGGTCCGTGTATGGGTGTTTCCCCCTAGGGGTGCAGACAATACACCACTTTAGTACCAGTCCAGTAACCACCAATTAATTCTTAACATAACTCATCAAAGAAATGGTCAGAATTGGTGGGAGCAGGCTAGCATTTCCAAAAGAGAAGTTTAATTGTTTGCACACAGGTGCAGCTAGTATGACAAGGTACACATGTACTGTATAAATAAAAGTTGAGCTTTGAGGTTGACCATCATGAGCTTGCTACATGCTCCCTTCACGTACAGTACAGAATGAGAGTTGCCATTGCCTATGCTTTGATTGATACAGAGCATGAGTCTATTCCCACTTGTATTACTAGATGCATCATTACCAAAACAGGTGCAAGTCACATGACCATATCAGTGGGATAATTACAAACCAGGTGCAAGTCACATGACCATATCAGTGGGATAATTACAAACCAGATGCAAGTCACATGACCATATCAGTGGGATAATTACAAACCAGATGCAAGTCACATGACCATATCAGTGGGATAATTACAAACCAGATGCAAGTCACATGATTATATCAGTGGGATAATTACAAACCAGATCACAGACTGGATCTATAGCCATGGTGAGTGGATGGAGACTACAGGAGAAGGGTAGCTAGACATTATGTGTTTTCTTATCCATGGCGTGACCTCGCTCCCTAAGAACCAGAACCTGGGTAGACTTAGTGCTGCTAGAGGCCATCAGGGTTTCTTTCAGGGGGGGGGGGGGGGTGGGGGGGTCTTTCACCCCCTGGAATTTCAGTAATATTCACATACTACACCTGATGTTACCAAGGGCAACCAGAAATACATGATTCCTCCTGTGGTACGATACATTATGAAGTAGGGTCCAACCCCACAATAAATTACACAAGTTTGACCCTTTCAGATTGTTCAAGCTCTGTGTACAGTAGCAGGGAAGTAACTTAGCAACTGAGAAAGGTGAAACTTAATGAACCAATTGACTAGTGCCACATACGAGTAGTTAGAAACTTAGAAGGAAGGAAGTTAGAACTTAGTAAAAGTGGCAATGCCTTAATAGACTATAGTAGACTATAGTACTGAATGTACTCAAGGAAGCATGTGTTGTGGACCAGTTCATTAACAAGTGAGGCAATACCTGTAGCAGGCTGGTGGCCCTTCCTGGGTAAACAACAATGAGTCATTGTTGATCTGTTATTCAAGTTTTGTGAAGTGGGAATGTGGGTCCTCTCTCCTAACCCATGCCTCTCAGAGAAATAAGTTTACATTTTATGTGAAAATGAAAAAAATTGAGAGCAATAATCACTACAGGATAACTTTAGTGCTTGTCCAACTGGTATTTTAATTCTAGCAGTTTGCAAGTTGGTTGCATGAGACAGTGGATTGTGTATGTGGGTTGCAACTAGTAAACAATTTACCTCCAGAATTTGTATAAATAAAATAGTAGAGCACATGGTCTATTTCCTATACCAAAGAAAGATCCTCAGGTACATATCTTAAGATTACACTGTGCAATACAACACTGTTTCCTCCAGTATACTAAATGCAGGGTGGACCACTCTGTTGGGATATAGAACTTCAAAGAAAGTGGGCTGGGTCTATGGCACTAATTGAATTATATTCTCATGAATATACTTAAGCACCCTGTTTGAAAGTGCAGCTGGGGGAGACTGCACAGGTAACTGTGTGCTAAACTTACATATTTTAGTGGACGCAATAATAATAGGTAACCAAAGAGAGTCACGTTCTGCTATCTAAGAATCAACCAATGTGGCAGCTTACAGACAAGGACTATGTTTGTGGGTTACGTGAGGTAGTACGTTGATAGGAAACAGGAAATAGCCTTTCTGATTTCTGATGCTACCGGACTCCATTAGCAGGAGTGGTCCCTCACTTTCCAGGAGCTAGCCATGGGTCGGGAGATTAATGGGACTGAAACTTAGTGTTGATCGGATTGGGTTCTCCCCTGATGGCATAAAAGCCTCTAGACCAGCAAACAGGAGTATTTCACTATTTTATGTAAAATAGGTTCCATCAGGTAATTGGTCCTAGCCAGTAGAGTGGCAGACAAATGCATTTCCAAGTCACTTTTTTATTTTTCTCTTAAAAACTTTCTCAACACATACACACACTCCACTGAGTACGGCAACCATTGTGCATGTCCACTGGATCTGTTGTTTTCTTACCACTATTAACAACTTAGGCAATGGCAACTCTCGTTCTGTACTGTGAAGGGAGCATGTAGCAAGCTCATGATGGTCAACCTCAAAGCTCAAGTTTTATTTGAGAGAAAAGGTACTGTACATGTGTGAGAAAGATCACCTTATCATGTGAGCTAGCTAGCTGCACTTGTGTGCTAACAAATAAGATAGTGTGTCAACAGGTCAACAAGGACTCTGCAATTTCTCATTGTTGTTCATCCACTCTCTCTGCTGATATTTATAAGTTATAGTGAATGATCAAGGTGCCAGGTGAATGTAAACCACACACACACACAGACAGAACTTGCATACCCCATGCATATGCATAACAACTGGTCAACAACAACTCAGCAGTTTTCAGTCAGAAATGGTAAGCCATTGTTGCCCATGGACATTGGCTTTCATTTTAATAGTGTACAAATTCCAATAGTTATTCTTAAAGAAACTTATGACCATAAGGATTAGCTTATATGGTCAGTCTTCTTGCTGCTAATAATGGCAGGGGGCACTTATTCTACAGAGTTCCCATAGTATAAAAAAGAATGCAATTCAGTAGACTGATAGCCCAGCTGCCATGCCTGAAACAATAACAGTGAAGATTAACAGACCATTCAGAGAATTGTTATATAGGTAATTTGGTATTGGTGGTCAGATAACAGTCTTCTTGCTGCTAATAATGGCAGGGGGCACTTATTCTACAGAGTTCCCATAGTATAAAAAAGAATGCAATTCAGTAGACTGATAGCCCAGCTGCCATGCCTGAAACAATAACAGTGAAGATTAACAGACCATTCAGAGAATTGTTATATAGGTAATTTGGTATTGGTGGTCAGATAACAGAGTGAGACACTTCAGTGATTTTGGACTTAAAAGAAAAGTTTACAGCAATTAGCCACATAGTCTGCACAACTTGTCTGTCTGTATGACCAGTCAAGAGTGACAGTTTAGTGACCAGTGACCGGCTGTTATGATCCACTCTGAATAATGACAGGGGCAATCATATGACTCATAATATGACCTTATTCTATAGAGTTCTCATAGTATAGAAAAGGACTGTAATATTGTGTTACCTTGGAGACCCAAGGGTTTATAGGTATAATAGCCTGGGCTGCCTGAAGCTGGAGTGTACCTGGCTGTACCTGATGTTACCAAGGTTGGCAACACATGAATACACCCCCTTCCAGAAAATGCTGAATTGCTGATAACATGTGGAGCGCCATGTCTGTCCCAACCACACAAATTAGAAGGTGCTTGTGCAACTTTAGCACAGACCTGACACAATTGTGACAAACTGGCCAGTTTAAACGCAAATTGCCACAGGCCCTCCACCTATTGACCACTGTGATAAGTTGACCTTCAGGCTTCAGCTACATGTCAGACATGCTGTCAGACATGCCAGGGACAAGATGATTATAATTATGGTGGACAATAGGTATTTGTGAAGGATATATAAATCACTGGTAGAATATTGTATTTCCATCATACATTATGCTCATGACAACACTGTTCAGAATATTTCCTAGTTTATCTAGTTCCTAGTTTATCTAGACTCAGTCTTGCTTTTGGCAACCAAGCTATGAACATGTGATCGTTAAAAGGACCAGAGGACTATTATAAAGTAAGTTCCTTGCATCAGCTAGTGTTTGTCATTTGTGTTAGTTGTATTGTGATGGGCACATAATTGTGACCCACTTTGGTTTATACATGTTCGTGCAACCTTTATGGACACTATTTGGATCAGCAAACTGATTAAAGAAAAGTGACCTGCCAATGGACAATGCACCCAAGCAGTTGCATTGATTGAATAGAAATCTGTGGTACCTAGTATATTAAGGTGTGCATTATTTAAGGTTTGTTTCACTGTGTTACGAACACGCAGTAGTACTCAGCACCTCCATAACACTCCAGGATGCTCTGAGAGGGTGGATGTCATTGCCATGCTTGTATGCAAGCACTAGTGGGAGGAGGTAGGGGCAAGAGAAGGGTAAGGGGGAGGAGAAGGAGGAGGAGGAGGAAGAGGGGAGGGGCAGGAGAAGGAAAAGGGGGAGGGGGAGGAGAGGGATTGAGAGATGAAACCCCATATATAGTAGTAGGTTATCTCAACTTCATTACATTAATAATAGTACATACTTTTGAGTCCATCTTTGATTTCACCTGATGTCCTCACAAAGTTATCACCAGCAAACTCCAACCTGCACACATAACACACATCAGATGACTGAGTGAAGTCAGTGAACACTATTGCAATGATGCATGGGTACTGCATTAGGTAAAGGGTAATCACATGGATAAATTTCAGGTGAGCATTAGCACACCATTTATGGATTTACAGTGAAGGGTCTTTGTTGGTGGGATTGTCCCTCATGTAATGGGTCTTGGGGTTGTATTACTGTCAGGTACTTGGCAGTGTCTTCCTCGATGTCGTCCGAGTCTTTGGGTCAAACTTGGTCTCCGCCATGTCAGCATAATCTCCTCATCAGCATCATTGTCCTGAGAAGCCTCCTGCATGTCACATGATAGTCACATGATCAGTGCTGAGTGAGCATTATACACATGTAGCAGAGCATGATAAAGAGGTTGGTTTAAGGAGTTGGCCTGCAGCCTCTACACTAAGTCCAGACTTAACAGTTACCTACTTTTGCTTGCCAGACTGTTGGAAAGGGTCTGGTTGTTAGACCTTTCTGTTGTCTTACTCTTGTACTTGTGATTTCGATTGGCCATACCAATACGGAACAATCAGTCAGACCCTTTCCTTCTTTTGGTTGGTAAGGGGTGAGACTATAGCAGATGCCTCTAATTGGACCGACTACTCCTCTATACATACATACATACCTTGATGGAGTCTATCCGCTTTGAGTTGCTTCTTGACCATCTCCATCTTGGCATACTGCTCCACCACAGCCTGGTGAGTGTCAGGGTTGTACCCATTCCAATAATCCCTCTTCCTGTTGTATGTCAGGGTCAAGTTAGGGTGCAGGTACTCATCGAGCTTGATGTCCTCACCCGTGAACCACTTTATGAGGCCTCTACAAAAATGCATAAATATGATCATGCTGCCTTGCTTGCCAGTGCATATCAGTTGGGACAGACACACTAGAAGTGTCCTAATGCAATTGTAATTCATCACAGCATAACTTGAAATAGTCAATCTCAATTTCTTTGGGATTTGCCATGACGACTATTACGCCACTGATCTTTGCTTTTTTTTCTTTTTGTTAGCTACCATGGTGCACTCAGGTGTCCCAAGTCCCCAGTATCCACTGTAACAGGTAAAGGGTCATCATTGTGATAAACTCATGATATAATACATACAAGGACTTAACACTCGATAAGCAGCTGCTCCATGAACCTTAGTGTGGTGATATCTGGATAGAGTTCAATAAAAAGAACTTTACAGTCAAAGCTGGAATCAACTGTACAGTGAAACCTCTGAATCTTGGGACCCATCCTTTCATGAGAGATTGTCCTCTTTTGGAAGTTATTTTGTATAGAGTGTATAATTATAGAAAAGATGGAGAGGTTTGTCCTCTTTCAGACTGTCCTTTATTCGGAGGTTCCACTGAAGGCAACCAAATCCTTATACTTCTGTAATGCACTTCACTCAACAATTCAGATTATTAAGAGTATGAAACCTGTATTAAGAGACCACCCTACACCTCTCTTTAACACTTGGTTATGTCCCAATAGTGCTTGTACCATTGACTTTGACCTCTATAAAGAGACCACCTTTTTGTGGTTGCTAAAGACAGGTTGCACTGTATCAGTATGTTTGATCAGTGCTCAAAATAACAGCCTGATCATGAAACAGGACGTTTTCTAGCCATATATCTGGTCACACTATTATCTAATGACTCTCAATACATCCTAACCTTTTTTGAACTGGTTCTATTTCCTTCACTTCCTTCCTTTCTATGAACATGGATGTCTCTTGCACTGCACACGACTAAGTCAAAGCCCCCTCTCTCAAGCCCACTGTGGTTCATCAATTGGTAAAGGATCGTTTTCGCGCCGATTCTTATTAATTTAGCGCGCGCATACATAATTATAAACTGCCTGCCCCATCCAATAGAATCATTGTAGTTAGATCAATAGAACTGTTGATGACCACCAAGCAGTGGGGTCCTCTTGTTAGGAATATGCTCTCTTCCTCTCTTATTCTTCATCTGCCAGTGGTGCCTGAGGGAGAGGAATACACACAATTTAAATGAGAGAGAATTCTGAATGTAAGAGGACATTTTCTTTTCTGGGGAGAGGCCTTCACATTATCCATATCCACATCAAATCACACATCATAGCTATCCTCCACCTCCTTCTCCCACCAACCTACCATACAGTACTTTTGTTCGATACTTGTTGCAATGTCTTTGCGATTAACCAAAGGGTCTCTGAGGGCTGTGCAGAGACTGCTCCAAGATGGTGGCTGACTTCCCTTCATCTTTAACCACTGCTCAATGAGATCCTTCATGCAACCATTGATGTCATATCTGATTTTATCAACTTCTGCATCTGGCAGTCCTAAAGCTGCTCCAAGATCTCTCCACTCCCTCACTATATCAATCAGTGCTGTCCTCACATTGCGATAGGCTGCATACAGGCAAACACACAATGGCATGACTCACAGCTATGTTGCTAGGTAGCTCACTGGGTATAATTATACATGTGCATGAGATATACTAGCCACTCACTTAAGGTGTCATCTTTAACTTGACTTGCTTCAACTGATTTTCTTGTTGGTTCACTCTATAGACATACACAATGGAGGTTGTCTTAATCATAGAAGATGATGTTCTTTAACTTACATCAGGAGCACTGCTTGTTCCTAGTGGTTGAGGTTTGCTGGTCAAAGATGGTGTGGACTGAGTAGGTGCTGGACTGCAACCAGGTTGAAGATGAGGTGCACTTTGCAACTGGTTCAATGCTGAGATGGAAACATAATATTAATAATAACTACCATCAGTGACAGGTCAAGGAATTTGTGAATACACACCATTAGAGGTAACAAACCAGGTGGGTCTTTCACTTCTGTCCTCTGAGATAGTTTGGCAGCTATCACAACCCACCCATACCATGTAACACTGGATGGGGCCCCCACTTTAGCTAGCTAGCATCCATTAATTTTTTGAGGACAAACATTTTTGAACACAATGGTAGCTACCCTCAGTCATCATGTTATAGCTCTGGACCACGATATAAATATTGTGACTAGACCTATAAAATTCATTATTCATTGTACTAGTAACCTAATATTATTCACCCTAACACACACTCTGATCCAATGATTACCTGTATGAACGAATTGTGAGGATTGATGGTGTCTATTAGACTCTGTCAAAGGTTGTTCATCTATTAAAGATCGTTTGCCTATCAGAGAATACCAAGATTATGTGACAATTAGAATGCTGTATACTGTAGGCACAGGAAACTGTTAAGATTAAAACTGAAAATAATTTTGGGATCAACTAAGCTATAATTATTTGAAAAAATAATTAACCAAATTCCAATTTCTGCTCCAAGCAGAATTGATATACTCTCCATGCATAAACATTTATAAAATAAAGGAAGAATAGAATTAGTTAATGGACATACCCTGCGAAAAAAGCAGGTCTGGGTGGGCATATCATGCTACGAAAATAGTTGGGGAGACAGTTCATATTGCAAAAATTCATCTGCTGACAAAATCAATGGTCCCTCAAGGACTGAAATTTGAGGGTCCCTCCTTGCCAGGAGACAATTTTTATAAAATGAATGGTCTCATCCCATCTGCCACAAAATTGAATCAGCCCAAAGGGTGGTAGAGTGGTGCAGCACAGCTCTGATGGGTACTATTTTTGTTTCATGTGGTTAAAAGAATGTATTATAATTGCCACAAGAATGACAAAATCCTTTTAATGTGGTGTTCAAGCACCGCTCTGATCAATTTTTCTGGGGAGAACCCTGTAAATAATAAAGTCCATAATCACTCGATCCCTCTGAGGTGGTAAAACATGCAAGTACGAATTTCTTGCTTGTATGAATACACAGTGATGTGGGTGTCACACTGTGGTGGTGGACCATTGATGATTGTCCAATTATCATTCCATGAGCAGACAAACAGCTGCTAGATCAAGACTAGTGGTCTAATTGTATAACTCACAACGAATCACAGTGTCTCTAATAGATTTAGCAAGTTGGTTCAATCCAATATCTTCCAGCACAGACACCAGAGTCTCCCAGGACACAGGCTGTCTGCCTTTCCCTTGCAGCCATTCTTGAAACACTCGATAGTTGATGTCTTCAGCATTCTTCATCAGTTCTTTTTCAAGGGCACTGATGTGAGCTCCAGTTTGGTCTTCCAGGAGGAGTATTCCGAACTCAGGGTACTTTTTCCCCACTTCTTTAGTCAAGTTCACTTTAGAGTCTTGTAAAGGGAAGTTGACGATGTTTATCATGGTTGGAGAACCTGCAATTAAAGCCCCATAAAGTTTCAGGAGATGAGACCACCTAGCTCTTTATTATTAATGGCCACTCCACCATGTCCAAACAGCACCTATTTTAGCTACAGTGAAACCTGACCACCCTATAATGAGAGCTCTCTATTAAAGCCACTCCGTCGTGCCCAAACAGCACCTATTCCAATTATTTTGACCTCCCTAAAGACACCACATCCCTACTTGTTCCTGGTCCATAGGTGGTCAAAATTTATAAGCTAGCTATACTAGCAAACTATCCACTCACTCAAGGTGTCATCTTTAACTTGACTTGGTTCAACTGATTTTCTTGTTGGTTCACTCTATAGACATACACAATGGAGGTTGTCTTTAAATCATAGAAGATGGCATTCCTTAGCTATAACCACTTACATCAGGAGCACTGCTTGTTCCTAGTGGTTGAGGTTTGCTGGTTAAAGTTGTGGACTGAGTAGGTGCTGGACTGCAACCAGGTTGAAGTTGAGGTGCACTTTGCAACTGGTTCAATGCTGAGATGAAAACATAATCATAACAATCATATAGCTATCTACCATCAGTGACAGGTCAGGGAGTAGTGTTAGTTCACTACACCAGTACCTTTCTCCAATCCTTTTTTCAACTGACGCTCTAAAGGTAAGGAGGAATGATCTTGATGAGTATCCATTTATAGATAAACCACACACTTCACCTTTCTCCAATTCTTTTTTTAACTGATCAATCTCCTTGTTCTTTTCTTGTATTTCTCTGTCCTTTAATCTCAGTTGCTGCTCATAGTGTTCCTTGTGAGTCTGTTCAAACTTGTGATAAAACAATCTGGAAAAACAACAACAACAAAAAAAACAAAAAACAAACAAACAAACAAACAAACAAAACCCATGCATGGGTATAGTACAAGTTAGTTAATACAGTCATCACAAGTACTTTTTCTGCATGTCTTGAATGCCTATAGTGCTCAGATGTTGGAGGAGGTGAGGTCTGGATACCATCTCAATCTCTTCCTGCCACAGGTCTAGCAGAATCTTGGCATTATTGTTGATGTACTCCAAGTGTTCTGACATCTCCAAGACTTCTGCCAGTTCCTTCACCTTCTCACACTTCTGAACCTCCATGGCAATAACCTCAAGTTCAGAAGAAGAGACAATAGCAATCTCCTAAAAAAACAACAACAAAAAAAAAAAAACAACATTAAATAACACCCACTTATCGTAGTTAGCTACTCACCTGTCGAATACTCAACCAGAAGTTTTGGTCAATATTTAATTTTATCCGAACACTTTTTTCACAAATTAGTGTAGGATTAGAAATGGTGGCATCCTCTGGAAGGATGATGAAATGATCTCTCTGTCGACAACCTTCACACTTCAATGCAAAATTGATGCCAATCCCTGGCAGCCATTTCTTGATTTCTGTGAATGACTGTTGAATGATTTCAAGTATGGCATGACATGAACTTATGAAGGTGGGACATTTATATTTCCTTGAGTCAATACGTTGTACGTCAATTCTCACACTAAACTTTTCCTCTGTAATGAAAAGTCTGTCCAGTTGCTGTCCAGGAGATCCGAACAAGAATTGGATTTGATTTTGATACATTTTCTTATCAACTGGTAGATGACATTTAGGATGCTTTGACATGACTGCTGCCAGTTGAGTGAAGAAGCCTGGAGGTAAGTAGTTGGTGCTGAAAACAAGATGCAATGGAATTGCAGAGTTGATGGCAGTGCTAGTTGAGTATGGATCATCAACTTTCGGTAAATAAGGTAGCATCGATGGAACAAAATACTTCCTACCAGGACCTTTATGCTTTTCAGTACTGATTTTAGCGATAATCAAAAAATGCTCCAATAGATCCACAATCTGTTGAGGTTCCAACTTTTTTTGAGCTCTCAATACTTTTTGGTATAATGATTCTACCAGTATTCCATCCTTACGCAGCAATTTCCAGAGACGTTTGTTTCTATATTCTTCTCGCCCTTCCAGTGCCAACAAACGGGCTATTTGCTTGATGAGCCATTGAGGGTCAGCAATGACACAAGACTTCAAGCTGGGGATGTCAGAGTAGTGAAAGAACACGGCAAGATCGTGATAAAATGCAAGAATGCTAGTAAGAGTATCTTCAGGGATTAGACATGCTCTACATAATTCCTTCACTTCATCTAAAGGAACTACTGGCTTCTTTTGAGATCTGGTATATCTCTGGAACACTTTCCTGAACAGCAACCAAGTGATTGGAGTACGAATAGCTAAATCTTCAGTTGCAAAGTCACTCACAATCGTACGAATGAACTTAAAAGTGTCATCTTCAAGCTCTTCCTTACCAGCTGTTGTGTTATCGACTATTGCTCCATCCAGAACAATGTCAGAAAAGGCTTTACCTGTTAATTCTGAAGAAAGCTTTTCAAGAATCTCATGTTTTCTTTCCTTGACAGAAACATTGTCACCATGTGAACCAACAGGCAGAACGAGAGGATACTTGGGGACTTCTTCATCTTCATCACTTTCTTTATCAATAATGAGCCTCTTATTCAAGAGAGTAGCATGAATGGTGGATATCCACTGCACCATCAAGTCAAGTGTGGATATATCTTCTAGATGCGCAGTGGCTCTTCCTTTAAAATAGGTAAGACACTGATACCGATCATGGAGATCACACCTGGCATCGAACATTAAGAGAAACAATGTCCTCGCGGTTAGAAACGCAGGAAGAATTTTAAGAAAGACTGGCTGGCCTCCACAATCCCACACATGCAGATAAACTTCCTCTTTGATAAATGGGTCACCAGTGGTTATAACAGAAAGAATCTCTTTTAAAATCCCCACAATTAATGGGTGGTCAAACTTGGGGGCAGTTTTACTAGGTTGAATCTCACCACTGCTCACATCACTTTCACTGCTTGCATCACTTCCACTGTTCGCATCACTTCCACTGTTCGCATCACTTCCACTGTTTGCATCACTTCCTGTGGCAGAATTGGAATCTTTGTGGTCAAGAATAGTTTGTATCAACTGAGCAAGTCCTTTGATTTCATCAGCATCAGTTATTTTTGTCCAGAATTTTCCTTCCTGGCTGCAGGCCCAGTAACTCTCAGTGGGACGGAGGGAGAATGTGTCAGCCACCTGGGTGCTGTAGGCTTCACAGGGAAGGGGCAGATTCATCAAACCATTGAGTAGACTGCTCTTGCCCACACCTCCAGGACCAACGATCATCACACGAGCATATGCAACCTTTGTTTCACCCTGCCCCAGGGCATTCAAGTAATCCACTGAAAATCAAATGTACAAAATAATTAATATCTATCAAAATAAAAATATTACCTTCAGTCCTTGAGGCTCGAATCTCAATAAAAAAGAATTCAACATGGAAACAAAGTTGATTCATAAGTGAATTATGCACAAAAGACATACACTCACCACCTGAAAATATAATATAAAAATATAATAGAATAGACAGCATGTAAGTAACAATGCAGAGAGTGAGTCAGTTCAGAATAACTTACCAACTGAAGGAATCATCAAAATACGACAGTGAAGGTACGACAGGGTAAGAGAATTGACAGCATGTAAGTAACAATGCAGAGTGAGTAAGTTCAGAATAACTTACTGACTGAAGGATGAAATTAAGCATCAAAATATGACAACAACAGGGTAAGAGAATAGACAGCATGTAACAAAGTCAGTTTAGAATAACTTACCTCCTGAAGGAATGAAATTAAGCATCAAAATACGACAGTGAAGGTACGACAGGGTAAGAATAGACAGCATGTAAGTAACAATGCAGAGAGTGAGTACGTTCAGAATAACTTACTTGCTGAA
The DNA here is from genome assembly GCA_963924555.1 of Crambe crambe. Classification (NCBI taxonomy): domain Eukaryota; kingdom Metazoa; phylum Porifera; class Demospongiae; order Poecilosclerida; family Crambeidae; genus Crambe; species Crambe crambe. The sequence goes on from OZ004581.1 coordinate 8,748,333, forward strand.
GGAATGAAATTAAGCATCAAAAGACGACAGTGAAGATACAACAGGGCAAGAAAATAGACAGCATGTAAGTAACCATGCAGAACAGTTCAGAATAACTTACAAACTGAAGGAATCATCAAAATACGACAGTGAAGGTACGACAGGGTAAGAGAATAGACAGCATGTAAGTAACAATGTAAAGAGTGAGTCTGTTCAGAATAACTTACCTCCTGAAGGAATGAAATTAAGCATCAAAATACGACAGTGAAGGTATAACAGGGTAAGAGAATAGACAGCATGTAAGTAACCATGCAGAGAGTGAGTCAGTTCAGAATAACTTACAAACTGAAGGAATCATCAAAATACGACAGTGAAGGTATGACAGGGTAAGAAAATAGACAGCATGTAAGTAACAATGTAAAGAGTGAGTCTGTTCAGAATAACTTACCTCCTGAAGGAATGAAATTAAGCATCAAAATACGATAGTGAAGGTACAACAGGGTAAGAGAATAGACAGCATATAAGTAACCATGCAGAGAGTGAGTACGTTAAGAATAACTTACCGACTGAAGAAATCATCAAAATACGACAGTGAAGGTATAGCATGGTAAGAGAATAGACAGCATGTAAGTAACAATGCAGAAAGTGAGTCAGTTCAGAGTAACTTACATACTGAAGGAATGAAATTAAGCATCAAAAGACGACAGTGAAGGTATGGCATGATAAGAGAATAGACAGCATGTAAGTAACCATGCAGAGAGTGAGTCAGTTCAGAATAACTTACCGACTGAAGAAATCATCAAAATATGTCAGTGAAGATAAGACAGAGTAAGAGAATAGACAGCATGTAAGTAACAATGTAAAGAGTGAGTCAGTTCAGAATAACTTACCTCCTGAAGGAATGAAATTAAGCATCAAAATACGATAGTGAAGGTACAACAGGGTAAGAGAATAGACAGCATATAAGTAACCATGCAGAGAGTGAGTACGTTCAGAATAACTTACCAACTGAAGGAATGAAATTAAGCATCAAAATACGACAGTGAAGGTACAACAGGGAAAGAGAATAGACAGCATGTAAGTAACCATGCAGAGAGTGAGTATGTTCAGAATAACTTACCGACTGAAGAAATCATCAAAATATGTCAGTGAAGGTACGACAGAGTAAGAGAATAGACAGCATGTAAGTAACAATGCAGAGAGTGAGTACGTTCAGAATAACTTACCTCCTGAAGGAATGAAATTAAGCATCAAAATACGATAATGAAGGTACAACAGGGTAAGAGAATAGACAGCATATAAGTAACCATGCAGAGAGTGAGTCAGTTCAGAATAACTTACCTCCTGAAGGAATAAAATTAAGCATCAAAATACGACAGTGAAGGTATAGCATGGTAAGAGAATAGACAGCATGTAAGTAACAATGCAGAAAGTGAGTCAGTTCAGAGTAACTTACCGACTGAAGGAATGAAATTAAGCATCAAAAGACGACAGTGAAGGTATGGCATGATAAGAGAATAGACAGCAATGTAAGTAACCATGCAGAGAGTGAGTCAGTTCAGAATAACTTACCGACTGAAAAAATCATCAAAATATGTCAGTGAAGATACGACAGAGTAAGAGAATAGACAGCATGTAAGTAACAATGTAAAGAGTGAGTCAGTTCAGAATAACTTACCTCCTGAAGGAATAAAATTAAGCATCAAAATACGACAGTGAAGGTATAGCATGGTAAGAGAATAGACAGCATGTAAGTAACAATGCAGAGAGTGAGTCAGTTCAGAGTAACTTACATACTGAAGGAATGAAATTAAGCATCAAAAGACGACAGTGAAGGTATGGCATGATAAGAGAATAGACAGCAATGTAAGTAACCATGCAGAGAGTGAGTACGTTCAGAATAACTTACTTTCTGAAGGAATGAAATTAAGCATCAAAATACGACAGTGAAGGTAAGACAGGGTAAGAGAATAGACAGCATGTAAGTAACAATGCAGAGAGTGAGTCAGTTTTAAATAACTTACTTTCTGAAGGAATGAAATTAAGCATCAAAATACGACAGTGAAGGTACGACAGGGTAAGAGAATAGACAGCATGTAAGTAACAATGCAGAGAGTGAGTACGTTCAGAATAACTCACCCACTGAAGGAATGAAATTAAGCATCAAAATACGACAGTGAAGGTACGACAGGGTAAGAGAATAGACAGCATATAAGTAACAATGCAGAGAGTGAGTCAGTTTAGAATAACTTACCTCCTGAAGGAATGAAATTAAGCATCAAAATATGACAGTGAAGGTACGACAGGGCAAGAGAATAGACAGCATGTAAGTAACAATGCAGAGAGTGAGTTAGTTAAAAATAACTTACCGACTGAAGGAGTGAAATTAAGCACCAAAATACGACAATGAAGTTATGACAGGGTAAGAAAATAGACAGCATGTAAGTAACAATGCAGAGAGTGAGTCAGTTTTAAATAACTTACTTTCTGAAGGAATGAAATTAAGCATCAAAATACGACAGTGAAGGTACGACAGGGTAAGAGAATTGACAGCATGTAAGTAACAATGCAGAGTGAGTAAGTTCAGAATAACTTACTGACTGAAGGATGAAATTAAGCATCAAAATACGATAGTGAAGGTACAACAGGGTAAGGGAATAGACAGCATGTAAGTAACAATGCAGAGAGTGAGTCAGTTCAGAATAACTTACCTCCTGAAGGAATGAAATTAAGCATCAAAATACAACAGTGAAGGTACGGCAGGGTAAGAGAATAGACAGCTTGTAAGTAACAATGCAGAGATTGAGTCAGTTCAGAATAACTTACAAACTGAAGAAATCATCAAAATACGTCAGTGAAGGTAGGACAGAGTAAGAGAATAGACAGCATGTAAGTAACAATGCAGAGAGTGAGTACGTTCAGAATAACTTACCTCCTGAAGGAATGAAATTAAGCATCAAAATACAACAGTGAAGGTACGGCAGGGTAAGAGAATAGACAGCTTGTAAGTAACAATGCAGAGATTGAGTCAGTTCAGGATAACTTACCTTCTAAAGGAATGAAATTAAGCATCAAAATACAACAGTGAAGGTACGACAGGGTAAGAGAATAGACAGCATGTAAGTAACAATGCAGAGAGTGAGTACGTTCAGAATAACTCACCCACTGAAGGAATGAAATTAAGCATCAAAATACGACAGTGAAGGTACGACAGGGTAAGAGAATAGACAGCATGTAAGTAACAATGCAGAGAGTGAGTCAGTTTTAAATAACTTACTTTCTGAAGGAATGAAATTAAGCATCAAAATACGACAGTGAAGGTACGACAGGGTAAGAGAATAGACAGCATGTAAGTAACAATGCAGAGAGTGAGTCAGTTCAGAATAACTCACCTCCTGAAGAAATGAAATTAAGCATCAAAATATGACGACAGGGTAAGAGAATAGACAGCATGTAAATAACAAAGTCAGTTCAGAATGACTTACATCCTGAAGGAATGAAATTAAGCATCAAAAGACAACAGTGAAGGTATGGCATGGTAAGTAACCATGCAGAGAGTGAGTACGTTCAGAATAACTTACTAACTGAAGAAATCATCAAAATATGTCAGTGAAGGTACAACAGAGTAAGAGAATAGACAGCATGTAAGTAACAATGCAGAAAGTGAGTACGTTCAGAATAACTTACCAACTTAAGGAATGAAATTAAGCATCAAAATACGACAGTGAAGGTACAACAGGGTAAGAGAATAGACAGCATGTAAGTAACAATGCAGAGATTGAGTCAGTTCAGGATAACTTACCTTCTAAAGGAATGAAATTAAGCATCAAAATACAACAGTGAAGGTACGACAGGGTAAGAGAATAGACAGCATGTAAGTAACAATGTAAAGAGTGAGTATATTCAGAATAACTTACCAACTGAAGGAATGAAATTAAGCATCAAAATACGACAGTGAAGGTACAACAGGGTAAGAGAATAGACAGCATGTAAGTAACAATGCAGAGATTGAGTCAGTTCAGGATAACTTACCTTCTAAAGGAATGAAATTAAGCATCAAAATACAACAGTGAAGGTACGACAGGGTAAGAGAATAGACAGCATGTAAGTAACAATGCAGAGAGTGAGTACGTTCAGAATAACTTACCTCCTGAAGGAATGAAATTAAGCATCAAAATACAACAGTGAAGGTACGGCAGGGTAAGAGAATAGACAGCTTGTAAGTAACAATGCAGAGATTGAGTCAGTTCAGGATAACTTACCATCTAAAGGAATGAAATTAAGCATCAAAATACAACAGTGAAGGTACGACAGGGTAAGAGAATAGACAGCATGTAAGTAACAATGCAGAGAGTGAGTACGTTCAGAATAACTTACCTCCTGAAGGAATGAAATTAAGCATCAAATTACAACAGTGAAGGTAAGACAGGGTAAGAGAATAGACAGCATGTAAGTAACAATGCAGTGAGTACGTTCACAATATCTTACCTCCTGAAGGAATGAAATTAAGCATCAAAATACGACAGTGAAGGTACGACAGGGTAAGAGAATAGACAGCATGTAAGTAACAATGCATAGAGTGAGTCAGTTCAGAATAACTTACCACCTGAAGGAATGAAATTAAGCATCAAAATACGACAACAGCATAAGAGAATAGACAGCATGTAAGGGTAAGAGAATAGACAGCATGTAAGTAACCATGCAGAGAGTGAGTACGTTCAGAATAACTTACTGTCTGAAGGAATCATCAAAATACGACAATGAAGGTACGACAGGGTAAGAGAATAGACAGCATGCAAGTAACAATGCAGATAGTGAGTATGTCAAGAATAACTTACCACCTGAAGAAATGAAATTAAGCATCAAAATACGACAATGAAGGTACGACAGGGTAAGAGAATAGACAGCATGTAAGTAACAATGCAGAGAGTGAGTACGTTCAGAATAACTTACCTCCTGAAGGAATGAAATTAAGCATCAAAATACGACGACAGGGTAAGAGAATAGACAGCATGTAAGGGTAAGAGAATAGACAGCATGTAAGTAACCATGCAGAGAGTGAGTACGTTCAGAATAACTTACTGGCTGAAGGAATCATCAAAATACGACAGTGAAGGTAAGACAGGGTAAGAGAATAGACAGCATGTAAGTAACAATGCAGAGAGTGAGTACGTTCAGAATAACTTACCGCCTGAAGGAATGAAATTAAGCATCAAAATACGACGACAGGGTGAGAATAGACAGCATTTAAGTAACAATGCAGAGAGTGAGTACGTTCAGAATAAGGAATGAAATTAAGCATCAAAATACGACAGTGAAGGTAAGACAGGGTAAGAGAATAGACAGCATGTAAGTAACAATGCAGAGAGTGAGTACATTCAGAATAACTTACATCCTGAAGGAATAAAATTAAGCATCAAAATACAACAGTGAAGGTAAGACAGGGTAAGAGAATAGACAGCATGTAAGTAACAATGCAGAGAGTGAGTACGTTCAGAATAACTTACCGACTGAAGGAATGAAATTAAGCATCAAAATACGACGACAGGGTAAGAGAATAGACAGCATGTAAGTAACAATGCAGAGAGTGAGTACGTTCAGAATAACTTACAATCTGAAGGAATGAAATTAAGCATCAAAATACGACAGTGAAGGTAAGACAGGGTAAGAGAATAGACAGCATGTAAGTAACAATGCAGAGAGTGAGTACGTTCAGAATAACTTACATCCTGAAGGAATAAAATTAAGCATCAAAATACAACAGTGAAGGTAAGACAGGGTAAGAGAATAGACAGCATGTAAGTAACAATGCAGAGAGTGAGTCAGTTCAGAATAACTTACTCGCTGAAGGAATGAAATTAAGCATCAAAATACGACGACAGCATAAGAGAATAGACAGCATGTAAGTAACAATGCAGAGAGTGAGTACGTTCAGAATAACTTACCGACTGAAGGAATGAAATTAAGCATCAAAATACGACGACAGGGTAAGAGAATAGACAGCATGTAAGTAACAATGCAGAGAGTGAGTACGTTCAGAATAACTTACAAACTGAAGGAATGAAATTAAGCATCAAAATACGACAGTGAAGGTAAGACAGGGTAAGAGAATAGACAGCATGTAAGTAACAATGCAGAGAGTGAGTTTATTCAGAATAACTTACCCGCTGAAGGAATGAAATTAAGCATCAAGATACGACAATGAAGGTATGACAGGGTAAGAGAATAGACAGTATGTGAGTAACAATGTAGAGTGTGAGTTGGTTCAGAATAACTTACCGGCTGAAGGCATCAAAATACGACAGGGTAAGAGAATAGACAGCATGTAAGTAACAATGCAGAGAGTGAGTTTATTCAGAATAACTTACAAACTGAAGGAATGAAATTAAGCATCAAAATACGACAGTGAAGGTACGACAGGGTAAGAGAATAGACAGCATGTAAGTAACAATGCAGAGAGTGAGTACGTTCAGAATAACTTACCCGCTGAAGGAATGAAATTAATCATCAAAATACGACAGTGAAGGTAAGACAGGGTAAGAGAATAGACAGCATGTAAGTAACAATGCAGAGAGTGAGTTTATTCAGAGTGAGTACATTCAGAATAACTTACTCGCTGAAGGAATGAAATTAAGCATCAAAATATGACAGTGAAGGTAAGAGAGGGTGAGAGAATAGACAGCATGTAAGTAACAATGCAGAGAGTGAGTACGTTCAGAATAACTTACTGGCTGAATGAAATATTAAGCATCAAAATACGACAGTGAAGGTACGGCAGGGTGAGAGAACAGACAGCATGTAAGTAACGATACAGAGAGTGAGTACGTTCAGAATAACTTACCTCCTGAAGGAATTAAGCATCAAAATACGACAGTGAAGGTAATAGAGAGGATAATAGAATAGAGAGCATAGACAGTATGTAAGTAACAATGCAGACGTTCAGAATAACTTACAGTCTGAAAGAATGAAATTAAGCATCAAAATACGACAGTAAAGGTAAGAAAAGATAAGAGAATAGACAGCATGTAAGTAACAATGCAAAGAGTGAGTCAGTTCAGAATAACTTACCCACTAAAAGAATGATATTAAGCATCAAAATACGACAGTGAAGGTATGACAGAGTAAGAGAAAAGACAGCATGTAAGTAAAAATGCAGAGAGTGAGTGTAACTTACCAACTGAAGGAATAAAATTAAGCATCAAAATACGACAGTAATGGTACAACAGAGTAAGAGAATAGACAGCATGTAAGTAATAGTTATGAAGTAAGTTGTCAAGAATAACTCACATCCTGAAGGATCTAAGTATGTCAATGAAGGTATGACAGGGTATGATAATGAGAAGGGATAAATTAATATGTTAATGAAGTATAAGTAATGACTTACCAGGAGAAGGGGTAATAAGTTCCAACATCAAATTGAGTGTGTATGGTGTGAAAGAACATGATGCCAAATATAATAATGTCAGTCTTGAATGACTCACCTCCTGAAAGAAAACATTGATACACATACTAACTAAAGGTCGTGATCATAACATAATTCAGCACTTTCTAATTAATAGACATTCCAGACACAATCTTAAAACCTCCTTCCTTTGTGTTGGTAAAGGGTTGACAAGTGAGAATTGGTCCCACCCGTGGGCCACATATATACACTGCAGTACAGCACAATCTGTACTTCAGGTGAGGAAGGAATGAGCTTCCAAGTCATTATCAGTGGTGGGTTGCATTGGTACACCCTCTATAATTAATACTCCACAACTAAATGAGCTGGTGTCACACCCTAACCCCTAGCCCCTAGCTAGCCACCTTTTTCATGTGAATGCACTCACAAAATATGGTTCAGCTCTGCTAGAAGTTGCCTTCTTCTCTGTCTCTTCATTCTCTTTATCTATTTTATCACTCATGATGTTATTTCTTACCTGACAAAAAAATCGCACGAGGAGTGCTATATAGTGGACAATGAGGAGTGGATTCATTGCGCATGCGCATGATGAACAGAAAACAGGAGGAGCTTGCAATTAATCAACTGAAAGTGAAAATTCGATTTAAAAGATTAACCTTTGTGAGTCCAATTAGTGATCATTTCATACTGACAAGGCTGTTATCAAAGTAATACAAAAGGCCTGGAAGCTAGACCTGTCCACATAATTATAACTAGCTAGCTTAATAAATGTACTAAATACTCAAACACCAAATGAACCAGTTGGCTATGTTCACAGTTAGCGCCATTGATTTTTAGTTCTATGGAAATTTATCTCTATAGCATCTATATACTTCACCTGTTCCTTGACAAACCCATACCAGCAGGTAGGCCTTGTTATAAGCTAGCTAGTGATACCTAAACATCAAGTGCTTCTATAACAGTTTGGCAGCGCAGGCCGGGATGGCTTCACCTAGGGGGAAATAGATGGAGAGCATGAAGATGAGATAGATATGATCAGAAAGAGAATTCCACAAGTGTCTACTATGGTGTCTCCTCCTCAGAGCAGTGATGATGAAGAAGCTAAACAAAGAACATTGAGAAAAAGACTGCACCCTTTAGCAAAGGCTAGGCACGAAAGAAGCAAAATGCCACTGTGAGTTCATGCAACATGTTATATTTCATAATGTCATAGACTAAATTTGCTGTTTATCATCACAATTTTTAAGATTTCCATGAGGGAGGGAGGGAGGTCAATATTCAACACTGTACTTTGGATAACGAAAACAACTTGAATTAAGGGGGAAATGCTGTGGCCTTTACCAATTTCTTGATGATTATAATTTTTGTCTGAAATGCCTCACCAAAATTCAATATTTTGCTGACTAAATTGGATGAGGGAGGTGACGATAAACTCTTCACTTGTCCTAATGATATTGTAGCCATGATATCATCATCCTCCTAAAGAGAGTAGCTACACATACGTATGCTGCAGTCACACAGTTGTATGGCCAACAACTCTCTTCATCAGACTACTCAGGTTGACTATGTTAGCTAGCTAGCTTTTAGTTATTGACCTAGGAAGATGATTATGGACTCCAGCCACACGGGACACAGGTTGCTTACACAAGAAAGACCACTCAGGTAACATGTTCTAAATCTTGACTCTGAGATATATAACAATGATGAGAAGACCCTGCGCATGATGCAACACAATCACCTCCAGAGACTGTGCTCCAAGCAGAACGTCATAAGAACTAGTTTGACTGACTTACTATTATCATGGAACTATAAACTAGCAATAGATAATCATGTAGCTAGTGGTTATTATTTCATTGGATCAAACAAAATATTAATGAGTTCACTTTTAATATTTTATGGATACAGTACAGAAATCAAAAATAAATATACACATGATTGCCCTGATTAAAGATTGATGACACTATAATCTATTGAATCATACAATGAAATCAATAGCAAATCATGCAATTGAAAATTTACCTGATTATGAGAGCCTCCTAAAATGTCACCACCATCAATGTGAATGATTCCAAATGATACAGAAAACCAAGAATTCAGTTTCATGGTCCTCCATGAGGAGTGTTGGAATGTCTGGATTGTACTGTCACGTCATATCACCCTATTATTAAAGTCTTGTCCTCTTCTCTCACCTTAAGCCCATATTTCCTGTTTCTATTATTAAAGTCCTGTCCTCTTCTTTCACCTGTTTCTGACTTACTATGTACTATAATTGTGTAGTGTGTGCCTTTATTATTTATTTCATATTTCATAGCCTGTAAAAGAGCTTGAGAGCACTAGTAATAGCTAGGGTAAGAACTTAGCTACATACATTCTAGATCTCCACCTGAGTCCTAGCTACAGAGATGCTCAAAGGTGCTCCACTAGCTAGCTCAAGATGCCTGCATGTACTGTGTAATAAGGAAAACCAAGCCACATGCATCAATTCTGTGGTCGTTTCATGTTACGCAATGATTGCCTTATCATCTGTCACTTGAACAGATTTCAGCACTGTCTGCCACTGCTTATTTGCACGGCGTGACACATATTATTACAAACTTCAGGATCAACACAATAATGAAAAATGGTGCTCCAAAAATATTGTCAGCATTGTTTTATAAGTTGATAGTTTGCAGCCCAAGGCTATAGATATGTGGTCATGAGGTCCTCCTGTTGTGCCCTCTTCAGCTTGTAGGCTTCCATTGCTACTTTAGTGGGTTCCCAACACTTCCCTCTCATCAGTCGCTCCATCTTCCTCTCTCGTTCTCTTCAGCCAGTACTACCAGGGGGGGAGGGGAATAGATCAGGTGACCTCATTATTCTATCAAAGCTGAATCATGGTACAGTAAACTCCCCAATGTGTACTCCCTTAATTAAACCCAAACCTGTCTTGAAACAGCCTGACATAGGACCATAATTATTACTATGAACTGCCATAATCAGAGGGAGAACATATGTCACTGAGTGACTGAAACCAGGGGGAAATGATCATGGCATAGTACAACACTTCAATACGTTTCATTTTTGTTATTAATTTTGTTTGGAGGGAAAGCGTATCACTACATGTACAGCTGTTTTCATAACAAAGGAGTCCAGGGAAACCCATCATGTGTTACCCACATTCACATTCCCCACATCAAATATCACTTTTTGAAATCTCATTTGCCTAACAAATTGGAAATGACCTTTCAATTTAGTGTGACCTGATAACTGTAGGACATAGGACAGCTTTTACGATTCCTTACTTGGCAGGCCATAGCTCAGCATGCAACTCATGATCTTCTAACATGGTCTCTCGTGTCTGTCATGTTAGTCATTATATGAAATACCTTCACCTAACTGTCTCCCTCCTTTGCTCAGCATGTGGATCTTTTGGTTTTCCTCCCTTGGTCCGTGTATGGGTGTTTCCCCCTAGGGGTGCAGACAATACACCACTTTAGTACCAGTCCAGTAACCACCAATTAATTCTTAACATAACTCATCAAAGAAATGGTCAGAATTGGTGGGAGCAGGCTAGCATTTCCAAAAGAGAAGTTTAATTGTTTGCACACAGGTGCAGCTAGTATGACAAGGTACACATGTACTGTATAAATAAAAGTTGAGCTTTGAGGTTGACCATCATGAGCTTGCTACATGCTCCCTTCACAGTACAGAACGAGAGTTGCCATTACCTATGCTTTGATTGATACAGAGCATGAGTCTATTCCCACTTGTATTACAAACAGGTGCAAGTCACATGACCATATCAGTGGGATAATTACAAACCAGATGCAAGTCACAGTGGGATAATTACAAACCAGATGCAAGTCACATGATCATATCAGTGGGATAATTACAAACCAGATGCAAGTCACATGACCATATCAGTGGGATAATTACAAACCAGATGCAAGTCACATGACCATATCAGTGGGATAATTACAAACCAGATGCAAGTCACATGATCATATCAGTGGGATAATTACAAACCAGATCACAGACTGGACCTATAGCCATGGTGAGTGGATGGAGAGGAGTGCCCACTACAGGAGAAGGGTAGCTAGACATTATGTATTTTCTTATCCATGGCGTGACCTCGCTCCCTAAGAACCAGAACCTGGGTAGACTTAGTGCTGCTAGAGGCCATCAGGGTTTCTTTAAGGGGGGGGGGGGGTCTTTCACCCCCTGGAAGTAATATTCACATACTACACCTGATATTACCAAGGGCAACCAGAAATACATGATTCCTCCTGTGGTACGATACATTATGAAGTAGGGTCCAATCCCACAATAAATTCTAAATAAATAGACTCTTTCAGATTGTTCAAGCTCTGTATACAGTAGCAGGGAAGTAACTTAACAACTGAGAAAGGTGAAACTTAATGAACCAATTGACTAGTGCCACATATGAGTAGTTAGAAACTTAGAAGGAAGGAAGTTAGAACTTAGTAAAAGTGGCAATGCCTTAATAGACTATAGTAGACTATAGTACTGAATGTACCCAAGGAAGCATGTGTTGTGGACCAGTTCATTAACAAGTGAGGCAATACCTGTAGCAGGCTGGTGGCCCTTCCTGGGTAAACAACAATGAGTCATTGTTGACCTGTTATTCAAGTTTTGTGAAGTGGGAATGTGGGTCCTCTCTCCTAACCCATGCCTCTCAGAGAAATAAGTTTACATTTTATGTGAAAATGAAAAAAATTGAGAGCAATAATCACTACAGGATAACTTTAGTGCTTGTCCAACTGGTATTTTAATCCTAGCAGTTTGCAAGTTGGTTGCATGAGACAGTGGATTGTGTGTGTGTGGGTTGCAACTAGTAAACAATTCACCTCCAGAATTTGTATAAATAAAATAGTAGAGCACATGGTCTATTTCCTATACCAAAGAAAGATCCTCAGGTACATATCTTAAGATTACACTGTGCAATACAACACTGTTTCCTCCAGTATACTAAATGCAGGGTGGGACACCCTGTTGGGATATAGAACTTCAAAGAAAGTGGGCTGGGTCTATGGCACTAATTGAATTATATCCTCATGAATATACTTAAGCACCCTGTTTGAAAGTGCAGCTGGGGGAGACTGCACAGGTAACTGTGTGCTAAACTTACATATTTTAGTGGACGCAATAATAATAGGTAACCAAAGAGAGTCACGTTCTGCTATCTAAGAATCCACCAATGTGGCAGCTTACAGACAAGGACTATGTTTGTGGGTTACGTGAGGTAGTATGTGATAGGAAACAGGAAATAGCCTTTCTGATTTCTGATGCTACCAGACTCCATTAGCAGGAGTGGCCCTCACTTTCCAGGAGCTAGCCATGGGTCGGGAGATTAATGGGACTGAAACTTAGTGTTGATCGGATTGGGTTCTCCCCTGATGGCATAAAAGCCTCTAGACCAACTCTTTAAAAAAAAGAAAAAAAAGAAACAGGAGTATTTCACTGTTCTATGTGAAATAGGTTCCATCAGGTAATTGGTCCTAGCCAGTGGAGTGGCAGACAAATACATTTCCAAAAGTCACTTCTTTATTTTTCTCTTAAAAACTTTCTCAAACACATACACACACTCCACTGAGTATGGCAACCCTTGTGCATGTCCACTGGATCTGTTGTTTTCTTACCACTATTAACAACTTATAGGCAATGGCAACTCTCATTCTGTACTGTGAAGGGAGCATGTAGCAAGCTCATGATGGTCAACCTCAAAGCTCAAGTTTTATTTGAGAGAAAAGGTACTGTACATGTGTGAGAAAGATCACCTTATCATGTGAGCTAGCTAGCTGCACTTGTGTGCTAACAAATAAGATAGTGTGTAAACAGGTCAACAAGGACTCTGCAATTTCTCATTGTTGTTCATCCACTCTCTCTGCTGATATTTATAAGTTATAGTGAATGATCAAGGTGCCAGGTGAATGTAAACCACACACACACAGACAGAACTTGCATACCCCATGCATATGCATAACAACTGGTCAACAACGACTTAGCAGTTTTCAGTCAGAAATGGTAAGCCATTGTTGCCCATGGACATTGGCTTTCATTTTAATAGTGTACAAATTCCAATAGTTATTCTTAAAGAAACTTATGACCATAAGGATTAGCTTATATGGTCAGTCTTCTTGCTGCTAATAATGGCAGGGGGCACTTATTCTACAGAGTTCCCATAGTATAAAAAAGAATGCAATTCAGTAGACTGATAGCCCAGCTGCCATGCCTGAAACAATAACAGTGAAGATTAACAGACCATTCAGAGAATTGTTATATAGGTCATTTGGTATTGGTGGTCAGATAACAGAGTGAGACACTTCAGTGATTTTGGACTTAAAAGAAAAAGTTTACAGCAATTAGCCACATAGTCTGCACAACTTGTCTGTCTGTATGACCAGTCAAGAGTGACAGTTTAGTGACCAGTGACCGGCTGTTAAGATCCACTCTGAATAATGACAGGGGCAATCATATGACTCATATATTCTATAGAGTTCTCATAGTATAGAAAAGGGCTGTAATATTGTGCTACCTTGGAGACCCAAGGGTTTATAGGTATAGTAGCCTGGGCTGCCTGAAGCTGGAGTGTACCTGATGTTACCAAGGCTGGCAACACATGAATACACCCCCTTCCAGAAAATGCTGAATTGCTGATAACATGTGGAGCGCCATGTCTGTCCCAACCACACTGTCTGAGGGCATAGAGAGTTTAATTATAAGGTGCTTGTGCAACTTTAGCACAAACCTGACACAATTGTGACAAACTGGCCAGTTTAAACACAAATTGCCACAGGCCCTTCACCTATTGACCACTGTAATAAGTTGACCTTCAGGCTTCAGCTACATGTCAGATATGCTGTCAGACATGCCAGGGACAAGATGATTATAATTATGGTTGACAGTAGGTATTTGTGAATCCCTGGTTGGTCATAGAAGGATATATAAATCACTGTATTTCCATCATACATTATGCTCATGACAACACTGTTCAGAATATTTCCTAGTTTATCTAGTTCCTAGTTTATCTAGACTCAGTCTTGCTTTTGGCAACCAAGCTATGAACATGTGATCGTTAAAAGGACCAGAGGACTATTATAAAGTAAGTTCCTTGCATCAGCTAGTGTCTGTCATTTGTGTTAGTTGTATTGTCTTGTATCAACTAGTATCCTATCATTTGTGTTAGTGATGGGCACATAATTGTGACCCACTTTGGTTTATACATGTTTGTGCAACCTTTATGGACACTATTTGGATCAGCAAACTGATTAAAGAAAAGTGACCTGCCAATGGACAATGCACCCAAGCAGTTGCATTGATTGAATAGAAATCTGTGGTACCTAGTATATTAAGGTGTGCATTATTTAAGGTTTGCTTCACTGTGTTACAAACACACACACACAGTAGTACTCAGCACCTCCATAACACTCCAGGATGCTCTGAGAGGATGGATGTCATTGCCATGCTTGTATGCAAGCACTAGTGGGAGGAGGGAGGGGCAAGAGAAGGGTAAGGGGGAGGAGAAGGAGGAGGAGGAAGAGGGGAGGGGCAGGAGAAGGAAGAGGGGAGGGGCAGGAGAAGGAAAAGGGGGAGGGGCAGGAGAGGGATTGAGAGATGAACCCCCATATATAGTAGTAGGTTATCTCAACTTCATTACATTTAGTACGTACTTTTTGAGTCTAAGCAAAATCTTTGATTTCACCTTCAGGAGCTGATGTCCTCACAAAGTTACCACCAGAAAACTCCAACCTACACACATAACACACATCAGATGGCTCAGTGAAGTCAGTGAACACTATTTCAATGATACATTAGGTAAAGGGTAATCACATGGATAAATTTCAGGTGAGCATTAGCACACCATTTATGGATTTACAGTGAAGGGTCTTTGTTGGTGGGATTGTCCCTCATGTAATGGGTCTTGTGGTTGTATTACTGTCAGGTACTTGGCAGTGTCTTCCTCGATGTCGTCCGAGTCTTTGGGTCAAACTTGGTCTCCGCCATGTCAGCATAATCTCCTCATCAGCATCATTGTCCTGAGAAGCCTCCTGCATGTCACATGATAGTCACATGATCAGTGCTGAGTCAGCATTATACACATGTAGCAGAGCATGATAAAGAGGTTGGTTTAAGGAGTTGGCCTGCAGCCTTTACACTAAGTCCAGACTTAACAGTTACCTACTCTTGCTTGCCAGACTGTTGGAAAGGGTCTGGTTGTTAGACCTTTCAGTTGTCTTACTCTTGTACTTGTGATTTCGATTGGCCATACCAATACTTTGGTTTAAGGAACAATCAGTCAGACCCTTTCCTTCTTTTGGTTGGTAAGGGGTGAGACTATAGCAGATGCCTCTAGTTATTGGACCGACTACTCCTCTATACATGCATACATACCTTGATGGAGTCTATCTGCTTTGAGTTGCTTCTTGACCATCTCCATCTTGGTATACTCCTCCACCACAGCCTGGTGAGCGTCAGGGTTGTACCCGTTCCAATAATCCCTCTTCCTGTTGTATGTCAGGGTCAAGTTAGGGTGCAGGTACTCATCGAGCTTAATGTCCTCCCGTGAACCACTTTATGAGGTCTCTACAAAAATGCATAAATATGATCATGCTGCCTTGCTTGCCAGTGCATATCAGTTGGGACAGACACACTAGAAGTGTCCTAATGCAATTGTAATTCATCACAGCAGAACTTGAAATAGTCAATCTCAATTTCTTTGGGATTTGCCATGACGACTATTACGCCATAATATTGGATCCACTGACCTTTGCTTTTTTTTTCTTTTTCTTTTTTTTGTTAGCTACCATGGTGCACTCAGGTGTCCCAAGTCCCCAGTATCCACTGTAATAGGTAAAGGGTCATCATTGTGATAAACTCATGATATAACACATGCAAGGACTTACATCCACCACACTTGATAAGCAGCTGCTCCATGAACCTTATATAGTGTGGTGATATCTGGATAGAGTTCAATAGAAAGAACTTTACAGTCAAAGCTGGAATCAACTGTACAGTGAAACCTCTGAATCTTGGGACCCATCCTTTCATGAGAGATTGTCCTCTTTTGGAAGTTATTTTGTATAGAGTGTATAATTATAGAAAGGATGGAGAGGTTTGTCCTCTTTCAGACTGTCCTTTATTCGGAGGTTCCACTGAAGGCAACCAAATCCTTATACTTCTGTAATGCACTTCACTCAACAATTCAGATTATTAAGAGTATGAAACCTGTATTAAGAGACCACCCTACACCTCTCTTTAACACTTGGTTATGTCCCAATAGTGCTTGTACCATTGACTTTGACCTCTATGAAGAGACCACCTTTTTGTGGTTGCTAAAGACAGGTTGCACTGTATCAGTATGTTTGATCAGTACTCAAAATAACAGCCTGATCATGAAACAGGACGTTTTCTAGCCATATATCTGGTCACACTATTATCTAATGACTCTCAATACATCCTAACCTTTTTTTGAACTGGTTCTATTTCCTTCACTTCCTTCCTTTCTATGAACATGGATGTCTCTTGCACTGCACACGACTAAGTCAAAGCCCCCTCTCTCAAGCCCACTGTGGTTCATCAATTGGTAAAGGATCGTTTTCGCGCCGATTCTTATTAATTTAGCACGCGCATACATAATTATAAACTGCCTGCCCCATCCAATAGAATCATTGTAGTTAGATCAATAGAACTGTTGATGACCACCAAGCAGTGGGGTCCTCTTGTTAGGAATATGCTCTCTTCCTCTCTTATTCTTCATCTGCCAGTGGTGCCTGAGGGAGAGGAATACACACAATTTAAATGAGAGAGAATTCTGAATGTAAGAGGACATTTTCTTTTCTGGGGAGAGGCCTTCACATTATCCATATCCACATCAAATCACACATCATAGCTATCCTCCACCTCCTTCTCCCACCAACCTACCATACAGTACTTTTGTTCGATACTTGTTGCAATGTCTTTGCGATTAACCAAAGGGTCTCTGAGGGCTGTGCAGAGACTGCTCCAAGATGGTGGCTGACTTCCCTTCATCTTTAACCACTGCTCAATGAGATCCTTCATGCAACCATTGATGTCATTGGGGTTGTCATATCTGATTTTATCAACTTCTGCATCTGGCAGTCCTAAAGCTGCTCCAAGATCTCTCCACTCCCTCACTATTTCAATCAGTGCTGTCCTCACATTGCGATAGGCTGCATACAGGCAAACACCCAATGGCATGACTCACAGCTATGTTGCTAGGTAGCTCACTGGGTATAACTATACATGTTACTATCCACTCACTTAAGGTGTCATCTTTAACTTGACTTGCTTCAACTGATTTTCTTGTTGGTTGACTCTATAGACATACACAATGGAGGTTGTCTTAATCATAGAAGATGATGTTCTTTAACTTACATCAGGAGCACTGCTTGTTCCTAGTGGTTGAGGTTTGCTGGTCAAAGATGGTGTGGACTGAGTAGGTGCTGGACTGCAACCAGGTTGAAGTTGAGGTGCACTTTGCAACTGGTTCAATGCTGAGATGGAAACATAATATTAATAGTAACTACCATCAGTGACAGGTCAAGGAATTTGTGAATACACACCATTAGAGGTAACAAACTAGGTGGGTCTTTCACTTCTGTCCTCTGAGATAGTTTGGCTGCTATCTATCTACAGTATCTAGTCACAACCCACCCATACCATGTAACACTGGATGGGGCCCCCACTTTAGCTAGCTAGCATCCAATAAAATTTAATTTTTTGAGGACAAACATTTTTGAGCACAATGGTAGCTACCCTCAGTCATCATGTTATAGCTCTGGGCCACGATATAAATATTGTGACTAGACCTATAAAATTCATTATTCATTGTGCTAGTAACCTAATATTATTCACCCTAACACACTCTGATCCAATGATTACCTGTATGAGCTAATTGTGAGGATTGATGGTGTCTATTAGACTCTGTCAAAGGTTGTTCGTCTATTAAAGATCGTTTGCCTATCAGAGAATACCAAGATCATGTGACAATTAGAATGCTGTATACTGTAGGCACAGGAAACTGTTAAGATTAAAATTACAAGCTGAAAATAATTTTGGGACCAACTTAAGTTATAATTATTTGAAAGACGATTAACCAAATTCCAATTTCTGCTCCAAGCAGAATTGATGTACTCTCCATGCATAAATAAACATCGATCAATTTATAAAATAAAGGAAGAATAGAATTAGTTAATGGGCATACCCTGCGAAAAAAGCAGGTCTGGGTGGGCATATCATGCAAAAATTAGTTCTCTATAAAAATAGTTGGGGAGACAGTTCATATTGCAAAAATTCATCTGCTGACATAAAATCAATGGTCCCTCAAGGACCAGAATTTGAGGGTCCCTCCTTGCCAGGGGATGATTTTTGTAAAATGAATGGTCTCCTCCCATCTGCCACAAATAATAAAGTCCCCTCTAAGGTGGTAAAACAAAGTGTGTGAATTTCTTGCTTGTATGAATACACAGTGATGTGGGTGTCACACTGTGGTGGTGTACCATTGATGATACCGTAATCGTATAAATTTTCAATGGGGTTTTATTTTTGTTTTTTTCGTAGTCGATCAGAATCCTCGAAAATAATAAACGAAGCCTTAGTACTATGACGTCATAATATCTATGACGACGATGCGCATGCGTGTGCGATGCGATATCATATTATATAGTTAGTACATTTATTAAGCTGCTGCTGGATATGAGTTACGTGTTCATGTGTTGATTGATGTTTGAGATAGAACTAGTGATATGTGGGCAGGTCTAGCTTCCGGAATCAAGCCCAACTTTTCTTCTTTTTGGGGGACTATCTAGATTTCTCTGTAGTAGCCACGAATCACGAGAAGGTAGCCATCATGCATGTCACTTGGCCCCAGCAGCAGGCAATGATATAGCTATTATGCGCATGCATTATTTTCCATGTGCTTGCTACGAAAATTAGACCTGCGGAATTTTTTTATTATAGGAACAGCTCCAGAAATCACGAAATTTTAAACCTCCGACAATTACGGTATCCAATTACCTTTCCAAATCACTGTGTCTCTAATAGATTCAGCAAGTTGGTTCAATCCAATATCTTCCAGCACAGACACCAGAGTCTCCCAGGACACAGGCTGTCTCCCTTTCCCTTGCAGCCATTCTTGAAACACTCGATAGTTGATGTCTTGTGCGTTCTTCATCAGTTCTTTTTCAAGGGAACTGATGTGTGCTCCAGTCTGGTCTTCTAGGAGGAGTATTCCGAACTCAAGGTACTTAGTTCCAACTTCTTTAGTCAAGTTCACTTTAGAGTCTTGCAAAGGGAAGCAGATGATGTTCATCATGGTTGGGGGACTGCAAGAACCTGCAATTAAAGCCCCATGAAGTTTCACTCAGATAAGGGAGTCAATAGTCTATTATAGTCCACCAGACCCACTTTGCCAGTGTATACATATACTGTAACTATGACGACTGTAGTGATAGGCATTCCTGCTTATGATTGCATCATGCATTTGCAGCACATGCACTTGAAGCTGCACTGTGTTGAAAGAGATGAATTTTATTGCCAGTCAGAGGCAGTTGCCAGCTCATCTAAGGGCACTGGAAGAATGGTTCATATTGAAGTCAGAGAAGTGTCTAATCAGACAACCTTATGATGAGATCACCTAGCTCTCTATTATCAAAGGCCACTCCACCATGTTGCATTTATTTCAGCTACAGTGAAACCTGTCTAATCAGACCACCCCATAATGAGACCACCTAGCTATAAAGCCACTCCATCATGTTCCAACAGCACTTATAATTGATCTCCCTAAAGAAACAACCTCCCTATTAAGGTCACTTGTTCCTGGCCCATAGGTGCATTCAGTAAGTAGGTTGCACTGTACATATAAAAGAGGAGCCTTAAAGTGCATGTTGTGATTCACCAACTGAAATGCCTGGAACTCCATGCAGTACTAGTTCTACTAATACTAGAGGTTGTCCCTTTACAGAGGAAAAATATGTATTGGGACATAACCAAGTGGTCTTTAAAGAGAGGAAGTCTCTGATTCCCTGAAGATTCCATGAATAGGGAGGTCTCATTTCACTGTAGCTACTAGCAAAGCACTCACTCAAGGTGTCTTGACTTGCTTCAACTGATTTTCTTGTTAGTTCACTCTATAATAAAAGTTGTCTTTAAATCATATAGAGGTGTTCTTTAAACTTACATCAGGAGCACTGCTTGTTAGTGGTTCAGTTTTGCTGGTCAAAGATGGTGTGGATCGAGTAGGTGTTGGACTGCAACCAGGTCGAAGTTGAGGTGCACTTTGCAACTGGTTCAATGCTAGGATGAAAACACATTATCATAATAATATTAATAACTACCATCAGTGACAGGTCAGGGAATTTGTGAATACACACCATTAGAAGTATCAGACCAGTTGGGGTCTCTGGATCTATCACTTTCTGTCCTCAAAGATAGTTTGGCACAGTATCCACAGTATCTAGTCACAACCCACCCATACCATGCAACACTGGATAATGCCACTTCAGCACAGAACATTAATATTAAAATCAACTATAGCTATGAAATCTCCATTAGCTAACTTTGGAATTTTTATGGCATTCTAAAAATAATTGATTTCTATAGCTAATCATTATTATTACTTTATTTTTCAGGATAGATTTCAAACATGAAGTCTGCATCCTAGCATATGTACAAATAGCTTCTCACCAGCAGGCATTACTGTCTCTGATGTTCATCTCATCATCAGCCTCCAAGACTGGGAAACTCAAGACTAGCTAGCTAGCTATGTATAATAATGTGCTTAATTATGGGTGTGGCTTGTGGGTGTGCACTTTTTGGAGGCAATCTTTAATTCTGATTATCGAGTGTCCATTGTCCAGAGTTTGAGGGTAGTCTGTTTCTTGGAGTCTTTAAATACACTATAGCTAGTTATGATAAGTTCAATCAGTGCTTCGATGGTTATCTGTTGTACAGAGGTTATCCACTTCTGCATGGGAAGATCCACTAACTAGTAAGAGAGGTTTCACAGAGGTTTCACTACATACATACATACATACATTATATTCTCACCTAGATTTGTGCTTGTAATGCCTTCCTTATGAGTCTTTAACAGAGCTACAATTACAATGTCATGACAATAGTAAAGATAGTGGCATTTACAATAATCCAGCAGGCGAACTCAGCAAATGACTCCAATGTATGTTGCAATATGGACACAGCTTTTGTCATAGGCTTATCTAAGTGTTTTGTGGTAAACCACTTGCATTCTAGATCCTGCAAAATCTTAAATTGAAGAAGCATGAATTGAAGCTTATCAGCTTAAAAGATCAGATGCTCTTTACTTGCTTGCTAAATGTACATTGCCCTAGTTTTAGTCTTATCAAAGCAAGTGAAACACTTCATTCCTCTGAAATTCAATGCTCAGCTAACTACACTAAAGGTAGTGGTCATAGATGAGTGGTGTATACACCATGAATTTCCAGCACAATATACAGATTTTCTCTGGGATCATAGGAAATATATTGCATCTCTAGTTTGGAATATTCTACTAGGCCTGCACTTCGTATGCACTTGTTGATTTGCATTTCACTTGACTTCTTCATTGATCTATAATGAGGCTGCCAAATTCTAACCTCATGCAAGATAGTAGGATATTCCATCCAGAGATGCAACACATTTCCTATGATCACATTGAAAGTCTGCATATCATGTTGGAAATTTTTATGGTGTAGTAACACCATTCATCTCTGTAACCACTACTTTCAGTGTCCTTATAGTATTGCTTACCTCCATCAAACCAATTTCTTCCTTCCATGGGAATATTTTTTGGACGTGTACCACCACACTGATACTTATTTCCTTTTATCATTTCATGAAGTCCAGAACATTCCTTACATTTTAAGCATATGATAGGTTTAACTCTCTCCTCCTTATAATGTAAATTTTTTGAAGATTTCTTGATAGACTCCTTTAGGATAAAAAGGATAGTGCTGCAAATATCTTGCACAGAGGCAACTTCATTGTCATTGTCATCATCATCAGAGGATGAGGGAGAGGAGGAGAAGGAAGGATCAAATATGATCTCAAAATTGGAAGGATGCATTTTGATGGACATTGTACCATGTTTTATTCCACAATGCTTAACACTAAATGTGACTTGATCTCTGAATATCCCTTCTTCTTCAAGTTGGAATTTAATATTGCAAAAATCATTTCTTATATCTGACTCAGGATTCATAATCTGAGTGACTAAGACACCAAATACGCCTTTTGGACAATGTTGACTTGGAAATTTAATAAATGACGAAATCGTTGAGCTTGAGCTAACCATTTTACCTTCCGGAACATGGTTTAGAATGCATGGAATGAAAAAATTTTCTTCATTATCTGCTGTTGTAAATTGAGCAACAATGCGAAGGTGGACCAGGAGACCTAGAAACTTTTCTGAGCTGATTTTATCATCTCCTTTTGTGGCATTATTAAAGACAGACAGTGAGAAAATACCCTTCTCTTTCAAATTTTTTTTTTCCTTAGTGGTAAGAGGTCCACTTTTGGAGAACGTTTCGATGATAAGTTCAGTGACTTTATCAAAAAGAACTTGAGGATCCTTAACAATAATGTTGTTTAGGTGTTTCACATTGAAGTACTGAATGATGCCAATTCTGGAATGGAGAAATTTCAGGAGTTCAAATACTTCATCATTGATAATCATGTACACTTTGGCCATTTGTCTGATTTCATCGAGAGTAAGAATACATTCTTTTCTGGCTCGTAAGTCAAGGCAGAACATCAGATATGTGATGGGAAATGGGACAGTGAAATCTTTACGTCCTTTGATTAAATCAGTGACTCTTGATCGAATGTCCTCGAACACACTATCACTATCAGATATATTGTCCACTTCAAACATGACCCTATTTTTATCTGCATCATAATATTGGACAAGATCTTCAAAATCATTATCATTGGATATCAATGAATTCAAGTGCTTATTCATTTCATCAGTTCTGGTATTCTTCTGGTCTTCAGGAAGTTTGTCCATGTGTGTGGCTACGATGAACACAAAAGGCTTGGGATCACCTGATATATCCATGGCAGATACAGTAGACAAGCATTGAAGAAGGGCTTTTTCATTGGTGATAGAGGATTGATAGCAGTTAATTGACTCAGTAGGATTAATCCTATACTCCAGTCTACATTCCATCGTCAATCCACGAGTGATATCAAAGAGGAAAAAGAATAAGGATGGACCAGAAACCAGAAGACCCAATAACTCGTGGAATTCAACCTGGCCTCCAGCATCCCTGAGATATAGGGAAAAGGTTTTTTTCATCTCTTTCTTGAATTCCTTAAACCCCCCTCTTTTTTTTATCATAGAATAGCAATTGGTCTCACGAAACTTGATTGTGGACCTTTTAGGCTTGCCTTGCTTTCTATCCATAGCCTGCTTAGCTTCTTTGGAATCACTTGATTGTATGTTTTCTTCATTAGTAATAGCAACTTCTTTGTGTATGCTTTCTTCATTACTACTAGCAACAGTCACTTCTTTAGAATCACTGGACTGTATGCTTTCAAGCACAATGCTATTATGCTTAGGGAGGCGCGTTGCTTGTTCAATTTGACTAATGAAGGAATCTTCGCATTCCACTGGATTCCATGAATTGGTGTCTGTTATGTCAGCAGACTGAAGATCAGATGACTTGGCCAAGTTAATATCAACTATAATAACACTGCTACTTATACCAGTGGATGGAGAGAATTCCTCTACCTTCTTACCAAGCAAACGTTTCATAAATGAAGTCTTACCAGACTCTGGAAGACCAACAAATGTTGAGTGAGCAATTTTTCTTTCAATAGTTTCTTTATTATTAGCAGCTTCCTCAATATTTCTTAGGATTTCAGAATCATCCATGGCTGCTTGGTCATCAGCATCATTATCGACTTTTGGTGAGATTTTATCGGCACCATTAAAACCCGATTGGTTCTCTGCACGAAAATGAATTAGCATTATGTGACCACTTAGTGCATGTGATACACCATATGCATAGAGCCGGATATCTTCAAGGCTTATAAAAATTAATATCAACTAAAAAATCTCCTTGAAACTACTCTCATGATTGGGGCAAACAAGGTGAGCCCCAATTAACACTATAGCAAGTCAACTGAGGGATTTCTACTACAGCCTTTTTTCAGGGAGAGGGGAAATAATAGGGCCTGGTATACACTGCTTGCACATCTCATGTGCCAGATTTTCCTGGAATTCTGGGAAAATAGGATACTATCGTTATATGGCCTGGGCTATTACATAATAGAATGGGTGTGGTATAGAGATGGCTATTGTTTTGCTGCTGCTGTTTGCCTTGGAGATATCGAGAAGCGTTTTAGCGTACCAAGAGACAATGGACACAAAGGATCCCACTTGTATTAGTAGTTGTGATCTTACCTTTCTGAAAGCCTGTTCCCGAATAACGTAAAGACTAAGGGATGCCCAGAATACTAGAGAATCAAGAGGAGAAGCTAGCTAGCCATCATCGCTTGTGATCTAACAATCATCATGTTTTGTCATCGCCCTGCGTACAAGGCTAAAATTTTGGTGCTCACAAAATCGTGAAAATTTTAAGTCTTGAAATTTCCTTCAATAAAATTAATATCTGGTAATTACAGAAGGATCAACTCCTCATGTTCCTGTATGAGCTTGACTGCATTTGTAAACATCAATAACAACCATGCATTATCATCCCATGTTGCGTTTTCTTTTGGCATTCATAATATTAAAATCCCTAGTCAGTAGAATTAGTATTGTAGTTTAGACTCTTCACAATGATAATTACCATGGATAAATCATTCCCCCTACCATTAGCTACAGCTAGCACAATCCTTCTCAAAGGACTGCTTTCTCTCAAGTGAGAATGAGAAAGGATGCATGGCTGCTCCAGCTTGCATCTGGTTCAAAGGACCAAAATGTCAAAGGATAAAAATGTCAATGCTTTCATGATTTTCTAAACCCAAACCCAATTTTGTTTCATTGTTATCAAACTTCACTCTTACTAGCTATTATTATTGACTTGAGCAGTGACTCTAATGGTCATTAATTTTGCCAAATGAAGTTCACAACTCCATTGCTTAATTATGCAGATGTACAGCATGCCAAATGCATTCATGGGAGAAGAAGCGGGACCACTGACTTAGAGCTACGTAGTAGACATTGTTCTTTTCTTGCTATTATTAAATTCCCTGATGTACCTACCTGAAAAGTTTTGGTGTGCTAGCCTTGGTACTGGATAGGTATTCCTGTTTTGAAGGACTTTGGCTGAGTGTTTGCTAATTGGTGCAAATCTTCATGTAGTCCTTCCAGTACTTGCATGCAGCCACACCTTAATTCTTACCAATATCGAGAGTGCATTAGCACTCTCTAAGCAGGGATGACGGGTCAAAGGTCATTAGACTGCAGAAACTCTTTCTCTTCTACACTTACTCTACAGGTTCTCAGAAGGCTACAATGAAATACTATATCTACACAGAAGAGGGAAGAATGTTAGAATTCATTCGCTAACATAGGGAAAAAAAAGACTTTCTTTATAAATAATAATAATGAGATCGACGCACCGACTTACTGGCTATAGTCATCAAAGTAAAGTTCCATCTGTTAGAGAAGCACCTAGAGACTGATCTTTTGATATTAGTTTTGACTAAGGTTCTACTTCACACATCAATAGCACCCGGAACACTATATAGCTAGTCTTTCTCCACCATTTTGAAGCCAGCGTGCACATGCGCTAGGGGGAATATGGGCGGGGCCACATAGGATGGCACATGTATGTGCACGCGTGGCCAAATACAGAGTCAGCTCAAGCTAGCTCTTCACATCTTACAAAGAAAAAGGATGGAAACAAGTGAGCATAAAAGTTTCTTCTAAATAAGAAGGTTAAGTAGGGATGACCTAAAATCTAGTTGGGCTGTATAAATGTACTGCAGCCTCATATGGAATCAATCCCTACATTTATAACTGCTATAGGCAGTGGATGTAAATGTAGGGATTGATTTCATATGAGGCTGCAGTACATTTATACAGCCCAACAAAATTTTAGGCCATCCCTACTTAACCTTTTTATTTAGAAGAAATTTTTTACGCTCAAACTCGTAAGAGTGGAAGAAAAGTTCTGTCAGTAAATGGTAAGAATCTTGCTCCTGTTGTAGTTGTCTAGTATAGCTTTCAGTTTCTTCAAGTGTAGTTCGGTTCTAGCTCTGAAGGTTCTACAGTCCAGCTATTAAAAAGGACCTGCACTGTTCATTCAGGCTGGGGTCACACTTTTGATATGAAAAGCAGTGAAGTGCTAACCCTCAGTGCACACTAAGAGTCAATAATACAATGTATAGCTAATTGTGTATGTATTTATGAATATTAAGCAGATCACTGATGAGCAGGAGTATTGAATCACTACAGAGTCCACATTCTCATTTTCAGTGCCTGCATGTAAAAATATATTGCTTGGAGAACTGCACAGATATGATTAAGCATGCAGGTAAGACAGTAGCAACTACAATTGCGCAATGTTTATCATGAGCAACGTCATAGACTTGTCACTAAAGATACTCCAGCTAGCTAGCTATGAGATTTATGCTGTTGCTCTCACTGTCAAGTACTCCACCAAGGAGGTCTCTCACCTACTGTCTACAATCCATTGTAATACAGCTACTGGTCCAGATGGTATTTCTAGCACCATGATTTGTAATACTTGTTCTTCTATCTGCTTTCCGTTAACCAACCTCTTTAAGTCCCTGAGGGCTGGAAGCTTTCCAACGTAACTCCAATTCACAAATCGGGTGATCCTGGTCTTGTTGTCAACTACCGGCCTATTTCTCTGCTATTCTTTGATTTGAGCAAAGCTTTCAATAGTCTATCCCACTCACTTGTAATCAACGCATTAGCCAGAGTAACCTCCTCGCCTGGATCAATGGCTATTTCACCAACCGTCAGCAGAGAATGGCATTGTGTGGTACTTTTTCCTTCTTTTTTTTTTTTTTTTTTTTTTTGGGGGGGGGGGGGGGGGGGAGGGGAGAGAGAGAGAGAGAGAAGGCAAGTTTTGACGAGATTGAGCGAGAAGTGCTATTAAAGTGATGCATGATATCTGCTTGGCCACAGCATCGTTGGTCGATCATCAGAGCAATGAGTGGCAGCAGCAAAGGAGCAGCAGCAAAACTATCAAAATAGCACTGGTTGTGAAACTCCACCCATTAATTATGATGGTCATGTAGTGGAAATATCTGAGTGAATATCCTGATTCCCAGATAACTGGGAAAAATTGGCGTATGCGCAAACAGAGCTAATCTCATCCCCAGACCATACAGAGGTTACAGGTGGTGCGGTGTACCTGGGAAAGTTCTTTTGGATCATTGTTGCTCAAGTATGACCCCAAGCTTGAAGGAGAAACTATCTCTCATGTTTATATCAGCAAGCAAGAAAACTTTCTCGATCCTCATAGTGTTCCTGTGACAGCTCCAGTCTCCCTGTGTGAACAGTTCAGCTGTAAGCATGTGTGCATCTACTTGAAGAGAGGCAAGGAAGCTGAGCCTTCTACTACTCGAACAGTAGCTTCAGTACTAATGGAAGCAAGCCGTGAGCCAGATCTCATACATGCTCTCTGTGAATTGAAACATGTTGAAGACTCTCGTCTGTACATCTGCGGTGCCTCCCTATTTCCCGAGGGTGCTATGCTAGCTGAACTGGTAGTAGTAAGGCAGGCAATAGTTTGCAGATCACCTATTGAATCACAGTACCACAATTCTGTGCTCGTAAGCTTTCCTCTTGTGTGCTACTACTGTGGGGCTGTTGAAGAATGTCTCATGGATGATGAAGAAACACGCCAGCTAAAGCAGTCATATGCTATTATCTATCCCATCTGCTTTCTGTGTAAAAGTGATGGTAAAAACCCTTTTACAAAATACCCTCCAATGTGACAAAAAAGTGACGATCATCTTGTGTGCTCTTTATCTTTTACACACAAAAAAATTTTTTTTCTTCCTGCCTGTCGGGTGTCATTTTTCTTCCGAGGAAAAAGAGAAACATAAAATCAAATTGGTATGGCCTTCTTAACACATTCCTTGCAGCAAGCTGTGTTGGAGTCCTGGTGAGTTGCATGCCCTCTCCCCACCTTCGGCAGGTCGATACGCCCTTGCTAATACCAAGCTTTCTTTTTCCCTGTCCCCCAAAAAGGAAAAAGAGGCTGGGTTCGAGGCTACTGTCACCCCATGCTGAACTCATCTTATATGCAGATGACATCTGCTATCACAAGATGTCACAGTAAATGAACGTACAGTTCAGCAGGACACCGAATGCATAGCCAGTGAACTGACCAACCTGAAACTACATCTAAATGCCACCAAGACAAAAACTATGTTGGTATCCAGGAAGTGCAACCCACCTTAGCTTTCAATCATCTTAGGTGACAAACATGTCAGCGTTGTGAACTCTACACCTATCAGGGGTTGGCGATTCCATCTGACCTGTCTTGGTTGAATCACATCAACTGCAAGGCAAGAAAACTCATTGGATTTTTTCACCGCTTCCTTCGAGGGGCCGGTGAATGTTGCTGTTCAGATCATTAGTAAGTTCTTCCTATCTTAGACTATGGTGCTGCAGTCTGGGACCCTTATCACAATATATGATAGTTCGTTGTACCCTTCAGTATGCAATTGAATTCAGGGTATGGAGATCACTGTAGTGGCTGATGACACTGATGTCCTTGTCTTCCTGGCAGAAAGAAATGGCAGAAGTCTACTTTTTATCAGATAAAACTTAGGAAGATAAGAGACATTGCCAGGTGAGTTAATCACATCATATATTTACAACCTCCAGCTGCCACTTTTGGTCATGTAAAACCAGCCTACTAAAGAAGATAGTACAGTCACAAGAAATTCTTCTTTGATGAGTGAGTAGAGGAAGAGGTAGGAAGTGCAGGGATTCAGTTATTGTATGGTGGTAAGAAACAGACAGCCTGATAAACTGTACATTGCAGAGTAGAATCGCTGATATGAATATCTGCACACACTCCTTAGTTGATGAACTGCAACACTTTATTCCGATAACCAAATTTTCGCGTTTTTTATATTTCGCTATACATTTCAATAAATAGCGAAAATTAAAAATTTTCGTGGATATCGCAAATCAGATCTAATAAAATAAAATTTGCCATTTTTTGGATACTATTTTTTTCCTGATTCAATCCTAAATCTACTTAGTCCATGTCTGTGGTTCTAGGTAATCAGTAGCAGATTTTCTGCTACTTCTGACAACTCAGTCTATTGATAATCTCGCGGGCCGACCCTTGAAGGGTCTGGTCAAACTCGCATAAGCGTTTCGTTCTACTGGTCCAGGAATTTCTTGGACTGATAAATAATTCAGTGTAAAATAACCTCAAAGCTATGAACAATGTTAAGAATAAATTGGCGTGTAAGTTTAGTCATTCGGGCATAAACTAGTGATCGATCGAGAGCGAGCTGCTGGAGAGAGCTGCTGGCTTGCTCTGGCTACTAAGTCATAAAAAGTTGCATGGAGCTAGTTGTGCTGCTGAAGGGTCGGTTGTGTGAGACTACACAGCAGCTACTGTGCCTTTGGAAACCCCAGCAGGGATTGTGCTTGTGCTCGAGCTGTGAGTGCTAGCTGAAATCCATGGCATCAGGGCCTGATCAGGCTCAGGAGGTGGGAGAAGCTCTTTACAGCATAGATATAATTATTGTAGCACTATTCCATACGCACAATAATGTGATGCACTGTGATGCACGCAAATTATTAGCACGTTTGCTGAGTGTGCAGAACGAAATGCTCATGCGAGTTTGACCAGACCCTTTCCCTTCCCTTGGGTTGGTAAAGGGTTGGCCCGCGAGACTAGTCTATTGAATGTTTTCAGAGACCACCTCGCGGGGGTGTGGCTATGCCAGACTAGTTGGCGGTGTCTTTGTAATTGTAGTCTCGCTGGCCAGACCCTTTACCAACCACGATTGGTAAAGGGTCGGGCCCGCGAGACTAGTGTCTTTGCACCTAACCTCCTCTTCCCTGAGTGCTGGAGAGGCCATCTTGCATCTGAGGCAGTACTCATACTGTAGAGTGAAACGAGACTAGCTATCAGACTCTGAAGTAATAGCGTAATAGCTAGTGGTAAAGGGTCGGCTATGCCAGACTAGCTAGCTAGCTACGAGTATGATATGATGTCATCATTTGGTTATTTAGGAAGAAATATTTTTCAAAACTATGAATCAGGCTATACACGTTGATATGTGAGATAGAACATTCTGAATTATAATACAGAGCTGGAATCGTGCCCTTCTTTCCAGAAAGCCTAAGGCTTCGTTCTAATTGCTACTGGCAGTGTAGTGGATGTAAAAGATACATATATACACTCAACTGAGTACTGTAACCCTTGTGCATGTGATGACAGCTTAAGTTTCCAGGAAAGCTTTAGTCATGACTTACCTGAATTTTGACGTAGTTTCATATCAATAGCTATTCAATATCAAAGGTATAGGAATAGGGGACGGGAGGGTCATGATGAAGAGTCTAACACAAAAAGGAGCAGATGACTAATGGACCCCCATCCCCTATGAATATGGAACTGTTGTACATTGTTAGGTAATAAATCTTTTGCATATGTCCATACCAATTCCATAATTTTTTATCATTAGTACTAGTTGTACCCAATAGCTAAATGTAGTTATGTGCAAAATGCTACCTTGCTTCAAATTCTCAATGGAAATGACCTCAAGTTCGCTAGCAGCAATCTACCAAGAAAATAAATAAATATATAATTAATAAATATTAAAATACGACAGTGACAGGGTAAGAGAATAGACAGCATGTAAGTAACAATGTAAAGAGTAAGTTCAGAATAACTTAACCACTGAAGGAATGAAATTAATCATCAAAATACAACAGTGAAGGTACGACAGGGTAAGAGAATAGACAGCATGTAAGTAACAATGCAGAGAGTGAGTACGTTCAGAATAACTTACCAACTGAAGGAATAAAATTAGGTCAAAATACGACAGTGAAGGTACGACAGGGTAAGAGAATAGACAGCATGAAAGTAACAATGCAGAGAGTGGATCAGTTCAAAATAACTTACTCGCTGAAAGGATGAAATTAAGCATCAAGATATGACAGTGAAGGTACGGCAGGGTAAGAGAATAGACAGCATGTAAGTAACAATGCAGAGAGTGAGTACGTTCAGAATAACTTACCAACTGAAGGAATAAAATTAGGTCAAAATACGACAGTGAAGGTACGACAGGGTAAGAGAATAGACAGCATGAAAGTAACAATGTAAAGAGTGAGTAAGTTCAGAATAACTTACCCGCTGAAGGAATGAAATTAATCATCAAAATACGACAGTGAAGGTACGACAGGATAAGAGAATAGACAGTATGTAAGTAACAATGTAAAAAGTGAGTACATTCAGAATAACTTACCTCCTGAAGAAATAAAAATAGGCATCCAAATACGAGAGTGAAGATACGGCAGGGTAAGAGAATAGACAGCATGTAAGTAACAATGCAGAGAGTGAGTACGTTCAGAATAACTTACCTCCTGAAGGAATGAAATTAATCATCAAAACACGACAGTGAAGGTACGACAGGGTAAGAGAATAGACAGCATGTAAGTAACAATGTAAAGAGTGAGTAATTCAGAATAACTTACCTCCTGAAGGAATAAAAATAGGCATCAAAATACGAGAGTGAAGGTATGACAGGGTAAGAGAAGAGACAGCATGTAAGTAACAATGCAGAGAGTGAGTACGTTCAGAATAACTTACCTCCTGAAGGAATAAAATTAGGTATCAAAATACGACAGTGAAGGTACGACAGGGTAAGAGGATAGACAGCATGTAAGTAACAATGTAAAGAGTGAGTACGTTCAGAATAACTTACATCCTAAAGGAACAAAATTAGGCATCAAAATACGACAGTGAAGGTACGACAGGGTAAGAGAATAGACAGCATGTAAGTAACCATGCAGAGAGTGAGTACGTTCAGAATAACTTACCGACTGAAGAAATCATCAAAATATGTCAGTGAAGATATGACAGAGTAAGAGAATAGACAGCATGTAAGTAACAATGCAGAGAGTGAGTCAGTTCAGAATAACTTACCCACTGAAGGAATGAAATTAAGCATCAAAATACGTACAACAGGGTAAGAGAATAGACAGCATGTAAGTAACAATGCAGAGAGTGAGTACATTCAGAATAACTTACATCCTGAAGGAATGAAATTAAGCATCAAAATACAACAGTGAAGGTACAACAGGGTAAGAGAATAGACAGCATGTAAGTAACAATGCAGAGAGTGAATACGTTCAGAATAACTTACCAACTGAAGGAATGAAATTAAGCATCAAAATACGACAGTGAAGGTACGGCAGGGTAAGAGAATAGACAGCATGTAAGTAACAATGCAGAGAGTGAGTGAGTTCAGAATAACTTACCACCTGAAGGAATGAAATTAAGCATCAAAATACGACAGTGAAGGTACAAAAGGGTAAGAGAATAGACAGTATGTAAGTAACCATGCAGAGAGTGAGTACGTTCAGAATAACTTACCGACTGAAGGAATGAAATTAAAGCATCGAATACGACAGTGAAGGTACAACAGGGTAAGAGAATAGACAGCATGTAAGTAACAATGCAGAGAGTGAATACGTTCAGAATAACTTACCACCTGAAGGAATGAAATTAAGCATCAAAATACGACAGTGAAGGTACGACAGGGTAAGAGAATAGACAGCATATAAGTAACAATGCAGAGAGTGAGTCAGTTTAGAATAACTTACCTCCTGAAGGAATGAAATTAAGCATCAAAATATGACAGTGAAGGTACAACAGGGTAAGAGAATAGACAGCATGTAAGTAACCATGCAGAGAGTGAGTACGTTCAGAATAACTTACCAACTGAAGGAATGAAATTAAGCATCAAAATACGACAGTGAAGGTACAACAGGGTAAGAGAATAGACAGCATGTAAGTAACCATGCAGAGAGTGAGTACATTCAGAATAACTTACCGACTGAAGGAATGAAATTAAAGCATCGAATACGACAGTGAAGGTACAACAGGGTAAGAAAATAGACAGCATGTAAGTAACAATGCAGAGAGTGAGTACGTTCAGAATAACTTACCCACTGAAGGAATGAAATTAAGCATCAAAATACAACAGTGAAGGTAAGACAGGGTAAGAGAATAGACATCATGTAAGTAACAATGCAGAGAGTGAGTCAGTTCAGAATAACTTACTCGCTGAAGGATGAAATTAAGCATCAAAATACGACAACAGGTTAAGAGAATAGACAGCATGTAAGTAACAATGCAGAGAGTGAGTACGTTCAGAATAACTTACTCGCTGAAGGATGAAATTAAGCATCAAAATACGACGACAGGTTAAGAGAATAGACAGCATGTAAGTAACAATGCAGAGAGTGAGTACGTTCAGAATAACTTACCTTCTGAAGGAATGAAATCAAGCATCAAAATACGACGACAGGGTAAGAGAATAAACAGCATGTAAGTAACAATGCAGAGAGTGAGTACGTTCAGAATAACTTACCTCCTGAAGGAATGAAATTAAGCATCAAAATACGACAGTGAAGGTAAGACAGGGTAAGAGAATAGACAGCATGTAAGTAACAATGCAGAGAGTGAGTGAGTTCCGAATAACTTACCTCCTGAAGGAATGAAATTAAGCATCAAAATACGACAGTGAAGGTACGACAGGGTAAGAGAATAGACAACATATAAGTAACAATGCAGAGAGTGAGTCAGTTTAGAATAACTTACCTCCTGAAGGAATGAAATTAAGCATCAAAATACGACAGTGAAGGTACAACAGGGTAAGAGAATAGACAGCATGTAAGTAACAATACAGAGAGTGAGTCTGTACAGAATAACTTACCAACTGAAGGAATGAAATTAAGCATCAAAATACGACAGTGAAGGTACAAAAGGGTAAGAGAATAGACAGTATGTAAGTAACCATGCAGAGAGTGAGTACGTTCAGAATAACTTACCGACTGAAGGAATGAAATTAAAGCATCGAATACGACAGTGAAGGTACAACAGGGTAAGAAAATAGACAGCATGTAAGTAGCAATGCAGAGAGTGAGTACGTTCAGAATAACTTACCCGCTGAAGGAATGAAATTAAGCATCAAAATATGACGACAGGTTAAGAGAATAGACAGCATGTAAGTAACAATGCAGAGAGTGAGTCAGTTCAAAGTAACTTACATACTGAAGTAATGAAATTAAGCATCAAAATACGACAGTGAAGGTACGGCAGGGTAAGAGAATAGACATCATGTAAGTAACAATGCAGAGAATGAGTCAGTCCAGAATAACTTACTCGCTGAAGGATGAAATTAAGCATCAAAATATGACGACAGGTTAAGAGAATAGACAGCATGTAAGTAACAATGCAGAGAGTGAGTACGTTCAGAATAACTTACCTTCTGAAGGAATGAAATTAAGCATCAAAATACGATGACAGGGTAAGAGAATAAACAGCATGTAAGTAACAATGCAGAGAGTGAGTACGTTCAGAATAACTTACCTCCTGAAGGAATGAAATTAAGCATCAAAATACGACAGTGAAGGTACGGCAGGGTAAGAGAATAGACAGCATGTAAGTAACAATGCAGAGAGTGAGTGAGTTCAGAATAACTTACCACCTGAAGGAATGAAATTAAGCATAAAAATACGACAGTGAAGGTACGACAGGGTAAGAGAATAGACAGCATATAAGTAACAATGCAGAGAGTGAGTCGGTTTAGAATAACTTACCTCCTGAAGGAATGAAATTAAGCATCAAAACATGATAATGAAGGTAAGACAGGGTAAGAGAATAGACAGCATGTAAGTAACAATGCAGAGAGTGAGTATGTTCAGAATAACTTACCAACTGAAGGAATGAAATTAAGCATCGAAATACGACAGTGAAGGTACGGCAGGGTAAGAGAATAGACAGCATGTAAGTAACAATGCAGAGAGTGAGTCAGTTCAAAGTAACTTACATACTGAAGGAATGAAATTAAGCATCAAAATACGACAGTGAAGGTACGGCAGGGTAAGAGAATAGACATCATGTAAGTAACAATGCAGAGAGTGAGTACGTTCAGAATAACTTACCAACTGAAGGAATGAAATTAAGCATCGAAATACGACAGTGAAGGTACGGCAGGGTAAGAGAATAGACAGCATGTAAGTAACAATGCTGAGAGTGAGTACGTTCAGAATAACTTACCACCTGAAGGAATGAAATTAAGCATCAAAATACGACGACAGGGTAAGAGAATAAACAGCATGTAAGTAACAATGCAGAGAGTGAGTACGTTCAGAATAACTTACCTCCTGAAGGAATGAAATTAAACATCAAAATACGACAGTAAAAGTAAGGCAAGAGAACAGACAGCATGTAAGTAACAATGCAAAGAGCGAGTACGTTCAGAATAACTTACCTCCTGAAGGAATGAAATTAAGCATCAAAATACAACAGTGAAGGTACGGCAGGGTAAGAGAATAGACAGCATGTAAGTAACAATGCAGAGAGTGAGTACGTTCAGAATAACTTACCTTCTGAAGGAATGAAATTAAGCATCAAAATACGACGACAGGGTAAGAGAATAAACAGCATGTAAGTAACAATGCAGAGAGTGAGTACGTTCAGAATAACTTACCTCCTGAAGGAATGAAATTAAGCATAGAAATACGACAGTGAAGGTAAGACAGGGTAAGAGAATAGACAGCATGTAAGTAACAATGCAGAGAGTGAGTACGTTCAGAATAACTTACCTCCTGAAGGAATGAAATTAAGCATCAAAATACGACAGTGAAGGTACGGCAGGGTAAGAGAATAGACAGCATGTAAGTAACAATGCAGAGAGTCAGTTCAGAATTACTTACCTCCTGAAGGAATGAAATTAAGCATCAAAATACAACAGTGAAGGTACGGCAGGGTAAGAGAATAGACAGCATGTAAGTAGCAATGCAGAGAGTGAGTACGTTCAGAATAACTTACCCCCTGAAGGAATGAAATTAAGCATCAAAATACGACGACAGGGTAAGAGAATAGACAGCATGTAAGTAACAATGCAGAGAGTGAGTACGTTCAGAATAACTTACCAACTGAAGGAATGAAATTAAGCATCAAAACATGATCATGATAGTGAAGGTAAGACAGGGTAAGAGAATAGAGAGCATGTAAGTAACAATGCAGAGAGTGAGTCTAACTTACTTGCTGAAGGAATGAAATTAAGCATCAAAATACAATGACAGGGAAAGAGAATAGACAGCATGTAAGTAAGTAAATGCAGAGAGTGAGTACGTTCAGAATAACTTGCCTCCTGAAGGAATGAAATTAAGCATCAAAACATGATAATGAAGGTAAGACAGGGTAAGAGAATAGACAGCATGTAAGTAACAATGCAGAGAGTGAGTATGTTCAGAATAACTTACCAACTGAAGGAATGAAATTAAGCATCGAAATACGACAGTGAAGGTACGGCAGGGTAAGAGAATAGACAGCATGTAAGTAACAATGCAGAGAGTGAGTCAGTTCAAAGTAACTTACATACTGAAGGAATGAAATTAAGCATCAAAATACGACAGTGAAGGTACGGCAGGGTAAGAGAATAGACATCATGTAAGTAACAATGCAGAGAGTGAGTACGTTCAGAATAACTTACCAACTGAAGGAATGAAATTAAGCATCGAAATACGACAGTGAAGGTACGGCAGGGTAAGAGAATAGACAGCATGTAAGTAACAATGCTGAGAGTGAGTACGTTCAGAATAACTTACCACCTGAAGGAATGAAATTAAGCATCAAAATACGACGACAGGGTAAGAGAATAAACAGCATGTAAGTAACAATGCAGAGAGTGAGTACGTTCAGAATAACTTACCTCCTGAAGGAATGAAATTAAACATCAAAATACGACAGTAAAAGTAAGGCAAGAGAACAGACAGCATGTAAGTAACAATGCAAAGAGCGAGTACGTTCAGAATAACTTACCTCCTGAAGGAATGAAATTAAGCATCAAAATACAACAGTGAAGGTACGGCAGGGTAAGAGAATAGACAGCATGTAAGTAACAATGCAGAGAGTGAGTACGTTCAGAATAACTTACCAACTGAAGGAATGAAATTAAGCATCAAAATACGACGACAGGGTAAGAGAATAAACAGCATGTAAGTAACAATGCAGAGAGTGAGTACGTTCAGAATAACTTACCTCCTGAAGGAATGAAATTAAGCATCAAAATACGACAGTAAAAGTAAGGCAAGAGAACAGACAGCATGTAAGTAACAATGCAGAGAGCAAGTACGTTCAGAATAACTTACCTCCTGAAGGAATGAAATTAAGCATCAAAATACAACAGTGAAGGTACGGCAGGGTAAGAGAATAGACAGCATGTAAGTAACAATGCAGAGAGTGAGTCAGTTCAGAATAACTTACCTCCTAAAGGAATGAAATTAAGCGTCAAAATACAACAGTGAAGGTACGGCAGGGTAAGAGAATAGACAGCATGTAAGTAACAATGCAGAGAGTGAGTACGTTCAGAAAACTTACCTCCTGAAGGAATGAAATTAAGCATCAAAATACAACAGTGAAGGTACGGCAGGGTAAGAGAATAGACAGCATGTAAGTAACAATGCAGAGAGTGAATATGTTCAGAATAACTTACAAACTGAAGGAATGAAATTAAGCATCAAAATACGACAGTAAAGGTAGGGCAAGAGAACAGAAAGCATGTAAGTAACAAAATGCAGAGAGTGAGTTTATTCAGAATAACTTACCCACTGAAGGAATAAATTAAGCATCAAAATACAACAATGAAGGTACGACAGGGTAAGAGAATAAACAGCATGTAAGTAATAGTGCTGAAAGTTGTCAAGAATAACTCACATCCTGAAGGATCTAAATATGTCAATGAAGGTATGACAGGGTAAGATAATGAGAAGTGATAAAACAATATGTTAATGAAGTATAAGTAATGACTTACCAGGAGAAGGGGTAATAAGTTCCAACATCAAATTGAGTGTGTATGGTGTGAAAGAACATGATGCCAAATATAATAATGTCAGTCTTGAATGACTCACCTCCTGAAAGAAAACATTGATACACATACTAACTAAAGGTCGTGATCATAACATAATTCAGCACTTTCTAATCAATAAATATTCCAGACACAATCTTGAAACCGCCTTCCTTTTTTGGTAAAGGGTTGACAAGTGAGAATTGGCCCCACCCGTACGTACACATGGGCCACATAGGCACACTGCAGTACAGCACAAACTGCACTTCAGGTGAGGAAGGAATGAGCTTCCAATTCATTACCAGTGGGTTGCATTGGTACACCCTCTATAATCAATACTCCACAACTAAATGAGCTGTCACACCCTAGTCCCTAGCTACCTTTTTCATGTGAATACACTCACAAAATATGGTTCAGCTCTGCTAGAAGTAGCCTTCTTCTCTGCTTCTTCATTCTCTTCACCTTTTTTATCACTCATGATGTGATCCAGTAAATATTTCTTACCTGATCCAAAAGTCTGTGGGTTCAAAGGTTATAATGATTCACTACGCATGCGCAAGATGCAAGTGGTTTCTGCACATAAATAAATCTGAAATGGTCTCAAAATTAATGTCTAACCTAGATGAGTGAATGGTTTTAAGAAAGCATAAATGAAGAGATTAGACAACATGATAAGCATTAAGTGATACCTGCACGTGAAAAGGGGAAAGTCATTCAGCCTGCAGTGTGAAATAATGTCACACTGATCTGTCCTTCTTTACTTCTCTCTATTTATTACACAGGTGCACATGTCTGCATCCTTCTCAATATAATTATCAGTCTGTAAAGGATGCAGTATATGTATATGTACCTGTAGCACCTGTGTGATAGAGAGAAGTTATTAAAGAGGGATGGATCAGTGTGTCTATTCACAACACACTAACAAAGAACCTCATTTATTTACTCATAGATTGAAGAGCCTGAGTGAATACATTCACACACTTCTTCTCTATCTGACCTCTCACCCACTTCTCTCTCATCCACCATCTAACCGCTCACCCACTTAATTCCTTCTTCTCCATTTAACCTCTCACCCACTTCTCCATGCATCCTCCACTTTTTCTCCATCAAACCTCGCACCCACTTCTTCTCCACCTAACCTCTCACCCACTTCTTCTATCCTGTCACATACTTCCTATCCACCTAGCCTGTCCCACAATTTTTAGCCTGCCGCCCACTTGATGGAGGAACTCTTTCAGAGTTCTGACCGTGACCAAAGATGTCAGTCAACAACATTCAATGCACTGCAATATGAGCACTTAGACAAAGCATGTGACATATCACTCAAGTCATGTGTTGAGGACAGACTCCTGTACAATTCAGTAATGTTTCTGCAAGAAAAGGTTAGCTAACTATACAATTTTTATTATTATGGGGGGGGGGGGGGCCTCTGATTTCAATTTAAAAAAATAACTAGCAGAATAACACTGAGCCAATGACTTATCCTGTTTTTGCTTCCCAAATACCTGATGCAATAATATAAGAAAACTCTAAAAATTTTCCCAGGGGAGCATACCCTAGTTGGCAGGCCTTGCATGCTGTGTAGCCTACCTTCAATTCCTCAATGGAACCCAGATTTGGTACCCCCCAATATTTCGTAGTGGATTTTGTACCCATGCGAAATATCATAGTTGATTTTGCACCCCCACACCAAATATCCTTGAATTCTCCAGTGGTTTTGGTTTGATATCCCCATGGGTGCAAAAATCCCTAAGTAGATTCAAAATCCACTAACACATCTTTTCAGTGGATTTGGTATGGGGGAGCATAATAATTCACTAGTGGATTAGGTAGGGGTACAAAAAAAGGGGTGCCGAATTTCCTGTGACACCATACCTGGTCTTACACCTTAAGTTACAGTATACATGGGCATCATGCCCCCCCCCCTTTCAAATTCCTAGATCCACCCCTGTACATAAGCAAGATTTTTCTGGTAATTTCTATGTCATATATCTATGGTACAGTACATATGTACATGTTAACCTCCTTTTTCTCGAGGGTGGGCATAGGCGCCGCCAGACTAGACATGCAATGTGGTCTTAATAATAATCATTGTTATGATAATACCATGGATATTACAAAGCATTTAAATACACAACTCCTGATCTGAAATGAAGTGAGACGCTAAAGGCATCTCAGGAACAATCACTTCACAAGGTTGTGGCCCAGCCCCACCCATTTCTTTCACAGCTAAATACTGTGAATGTGATGAGCTGTAATCTGGGAGATCTTCATCACTGAAGGAAACGTCAAATTCATTCCCAGAATACTCTTCACTGGAGCTGGCAGTAGAATCTTCATTGGAGTAGATACTCCCCTCGTTTCCACTCATCTCAGGAGGTACTTCGTGGGACGGCTGGTAAGTGGTGTGAGCATGAAGAGAAAATGGCATTGTGATCACAAACTCATCTCCCTCAACATAAACAGCATTCGCTTCAGGGAGAAGTGGCATAGCATAGCTGCCATCTTGTGTCTCAGTGGCCTCATCATTCGCATCACCAGCTGCTTCAATAATCGCTATGGCATTGTTTGGACCAAGACCAAATAAAAAGCGCAAATATTTGTAAAGACGTGAAAAAAACTGGCCGACAAGGATAGTGATTCTCCATCTGTTCTGATTCAATGGAGCTTGGAATTCAGATGATGCAGAATCGACTGAGTAATGAGGTGTAACGTCAGAAGTCTGAAAGTGATGAGAGTCAAGTCATTACCAGGTGAGGTGAGGCCTGAGCATGAAAAGATTTCAAGTACACTGGGAAGGATTCCGAAGTATTGGACAACCAAGAGGATTCAAGTAGCAACTCTTGATCGTTTAACGCACCATTTCCACCACCATTCAATCGTGCTAGTTCTCTGTTTAGCCTGTCACCCACTTTTTGGCGAGGAACGGAGAAACATTCGTGGTGAGTGGCTTGCATGCTGGCATATCTCTGAAGTAGTTCCTCTACAGGATTGGGAGAGAATTGTGGAAGATAAGACTGTACATTTTGATGGAGAGGGTTGATGGTTTTTATACCGAATATGTCGATGAGAGTTAAAGTATAGCGATACAAGCACTTGGAGAGGTCACGTGCTGAGGATCGGTTCGATAGTCGGACTTCTTTGCAATTCTGTAGATGATTCTGCAGGTAGGTAGAAAAATGAATTTATCAAATGGATGTGTAA
Source organism: Crambe crambe (assembly GCA_963924555.1). Lineage (NCBI taxonomy): Eukaryota > Metazoa > Porifera > Demospongiae > Poecilosclerida > Crambeidae > Crambe > Crambe crambe. Next base: position 8,789,992 of record OZ004581.1, read on the forward strand.
TCTGCTCATATAGTTTCATTGCTGCTGAAACATAGTTTATAGTTCACCCAACAGTGAAAATAAGGATAAAACGCTTCACAGTGAAATCTCTGAACAAGGGGCCAAATTCAGCCAAACTGAATGGAATGAAATGACCTTTCCTAACCTCCGGAAAGGGCCAACCTCTCTACAAAGATCAAAAAAATAATAATCTGTCCCAAACATTGAACCTGGCTGTTGTTCAGTATGTGCACATCTGCTCTCAATCCCCTCAGAACCTCCCTTTATACTCTCAATCCCCTCGGAACCTCCCTTTATACTCTCAATCCCCTCGGAACCTCCCTTTATCCACTCTCAATCCCCTCAGAACCTCCCTTTATCCACTCTCAATCCCCTCGGAACCTCCCTTTATCCACTCTCAATCCCCTCGGAACTTCCCTTTACCCACTCTCAATCCCCTCGGAACCTCCCTTTATCCACTCTCAATCCCCTCGGAACCTCCCTTTATCCACTCTCAATCCCCTCGGAACTTCCCTTTACCCACTCTCAATCCCCTCGGAACCTCCCTTTATCCACTCTCAATCCCCTCGGAACTTCCCTTTACCCACTCTCAATCCCCTCGGAACCTCCCTTTATCCACTCTCAATCCCCTCGGAACTTCCCTTTATCCACTCTCAATCCCCTCGGAACCTCCCTTTATCCACTCTCAATCCCCTCGGAACCTCCCTTTATCCACTCTCAATCCCCTCGGAACCTCCCTTTATCCACTCTCACTTTTAACTGTTGTCTTGGAAGAACCAACTCACACAATGGACACACCACTAGTGGAACCATAGCAACAAATCCATTACACCTGGCATAATATGGAAGTTCCGATACCTGCAGTAAGATAAGCAGTTGTGAGTTAGCTGTACAAGATCTGAACGAGGTCCTAGACATGACATAATCTATGCTTACATGTGTCTGCGACCAACGACTGTGATCTATCGTGCCATGCCTTCCAAGTATCATCTCACACTTTAGCTATTTAACTCTAATGACTTACCCTGCTGGCTACATCATCGAGCAGCCTTTTGTTTCGAGCATTGTAATCAGATAGCTTCTTTCTTTGGCCACGGCTTGTATACGTATTGTTATAAGGTCGGCAATGCTGAATTCGAAGTTGCTTAATAACTGACATGGTTGGAAAGCTAGGTAACTCATAGAATACTCATTCGAGCGTATTAATAGTTTTAAATTTAACCGCGAACCCAGCGCCATTCACCTTATTTTCGCGGGTCAACCTGATTGCATATTAAACTGGTAACAGGATGGTGCGTGTTGTTTTGATATAATATACAGCAGCCATGGTCTGAGGATATGCACACTATGCAGCCATGGGGTCCTCCTGTTCAGCTTGTAGGCTTCCATTTCTTCTTCAGTGGGTTCCCGACACTCCCCATCCCTCTTCAGAGAGTTGTATGGTCTCTTCCTCTCATCCATCACCATCAGTCTCTCCATCTTCCCCTCTCGGTCCTCCTCAGCCAGTAGTGCCTGAGGGTGGGGGAGGGGAATAGATCAGGTGATTTTATCAAAGCTGAAAGATACTGATTATGGTACAGTAAACTCCCTCCTTAATTAACAAAACCTTCTGAATTCCTATTAAGAGCCATTAGTTATTAATTGGATAGAGAAAACATGACTACATTTTTGAGAAATAACAACACTATTTTTTTGAAATTCTTCATTTTCCTAACAATAATTCTTTCAATTTAGTGTGACCTGATAACATGATGTCAATATGCAATTTTCCCCACTTTGGAATTTCACCAATTTTCATAGCAACAAATACCACCAAGGATTAAACAAAGAGGGTTATACAATAGAATTACTCAAACCCACCCCAAGGCAATTGCACTTCATTATTATGGTGATGGCATTGACGTGTGACAGTGGAGGGTAGAAATCTTTTGAAAAAAGACTCACCAGTGACCTCAGCTACCTAATTAACCCTACCAGTGAGGTAAGATAGCTCTTGGATCCACAGAAATCTTATAGACCAGATAAAGGGAATCTTCCCCTGCTATCCCCCTAAAAACCACTAATTCAATGATTATTTAATAGGACCTAGACACAATAAATCTAGAAAACTATTGTAATTATTGTGTATCCATACACCAGCCACTACAGTGGATTTCAGCTGAGTTGTCCATAGACTTCAGAAATAGGAGTGTCTTAGTTGTTTACATAATGTTATTGTGATAAACCACCATGGTGGTTTTGCTTACAGTACTAGCAGGTCAAAGTACAGAATGAAATTAAGCATCAAAATACGACAATGAAGGTACGGCAGGGTAAGAGAATAGACAGCATGTAAGTAACAATGCAGAGAGTGAGTCAGCTCAGAGTAACATACCAACTGAAGGAATGAAATTAAGCATCAAAATACGACAGTGAAGATACGACAGGGTAAGAGATTAAACAGCATGTAAGTAACAATGCAGATAGTGAGTATGTTCAGAATAACTTACCTCCTGAAGGAATGAAATTAAGCATCAAAATACGACGACAGGGTAAGAGAATAGACAGCATGTGAGTAACAATGCAGAGAGTGAGTCAGTTCAGAATAACTTACTATCTGAAGGAATGAAATTAAGCATCAAAATACGACAGTGAAGGTAAGATAGGGTAAGAGAATAGACAGCATGTAAGTAACAATGCAGAGAGTGAGTACGTTCAGAATAACTTACTCGCTGAAGGAATGAAATTAAGCATCAAAATACGACAACAGGGTAAGAGAATAGACAGCATGTAAGTAACAATGCAGAGAGTGAGTACATTCAGAATAACTTACCTCCTGAAGGAATGAAATTAAGTATCAAAATACGACGATAGGGTAAGAGAATAGACAGCATGTAAGTAACAATGCAGAGAGTGAGTCAGTTCAGAATAACTTACCTCCTGAAGGAATGAAATTAAGCATCAAAATACAACAGTGAAAGTACGACAGGGTAAGAGAATAGACAGCATGTAAGTAACAATGCAGAGAGTGAGTCAGCTCAGAGTAACTTACCTCCTGAAGGAATGAAATTAAGCATCAAAATACGACAGTGAAGGTAAGACAGGGTAAGAGAATAGACAGCATGTAAGTAACAATGCAGAGAGTAAGTACATTCAGAATAACTTACCAACTGAAGGAATGAAATTAAGCATCAAAATATAACAGTGAAGGTACGACAGGGTAAGAGAATAGACAGCATGTAAGTAACAATGCAGAGAGTGAGTATAACTTACTAACTGAAGGAATGAAATTAAGCATCAAAATACGACAGTGAAGGTACGGCAGGGTAAGAGAATAGACAGCATGTAAGTAACAATGCAGAGAGTGAGTCAGCTCAGAGTAACTTACCAACTGAAGGAATGAAATTAAGCATCAAAATACGACAGTGAAGATACGACAGGGTAAGAAAATAGACAGCATGTAACAATGCAGAGAGTGAGTCGGTTCAGAATAACTCACCTCCTGAAGAAATGAAATTAAGCATCAAAATACGACAACAGGGTAAGAGAATAGACAGCATGTAAGTAACAATGCAGAGAGTGAGTACATTCAGAATAACTTACTCGCTGAAGGAATGAAATTAAGCATCAAAATACGACAGTGAAGTTAAGACAGGGTAAGAGAATAGACAGCATGTAAGTAACAATGCAGAGAGAGTGAGTACGTTCAGAATAACTTACTCGCTGAAGGAATGAAATTAAGCATCAAAATACGACAGTGAAGGTAAGACAGGGTAAGAGAATAGACAGCATGTAAGTAACAATGCAGAGAGAGTGAGTACGTTCAGAATAACTTACTCGCTGAAGGAATGAAATTAAGCATCAAAATACGACAGTGAAGGTACGACAGGGTAAGAGAATAGACAGCATGTAAGTAATAGTGCTGAAAGTTGTCAAGAGTAACTCACATCCTGAAGGATCTAAATATGTCAATGAAGGTATGACAGGGTAAGATAATGAGAAGTGATAAAACGATATGTTAATGAAGTATAAGTAATAACTTACAAGGAGAAGGGGTAATAAGTTCCAACATCAAATCGAGTGTGTATGGTGTGAAAGAACATGATGCCAAATATAATAATGTCAGTCTTGAATGACTCACCTCCTGAAAGAAAACATTGATACACATAATTATTCAGCACTTTCTAATCAATAAATATTCCAGACACAATGTTGAAACTTCCTTCCTTTTTTGGTAAAGGGTTGACAAGTGAGAATTGGCCCCACCCGTACACATGGGCCACATAGGCACACTGCAGTACAGCACAAGCTGCACTTCAGGTGAGGAAGGAATGAGCTTCCAAGTCATTACCAGTGGTGGGTTGCATTGGTACACTCTCTATAATCAATACTCCCCAACTAAATGAGCTGGTGTCACACCCTAGCCCCTAGTCCCTAGCTACCTTTTTCATGTGAATGCACTCACAAAATATGGTTCAGCTCTGCTAGAAGTAGCCTTCTTCTCTGCTTCTTCATTCTCTTCACCTTTTTTATCACTCATGATGTGATCCAGTAAATATTTCTTACCTGACAAAATGCACCCGGTTCACGAACTATTCCCAGTACGGGTACTGGAAAGAAATTGGAACTAACGCAGCAGATCCAGTGGGTAAAAGTTCCTGAAATTTAACCCCGTTAAAGCACGCACATTAACCTAGTACGTACCTAGTACCTGCTAGCGCAGTGAGCTATAGCTGCAACAATGGCCACTTACAGAAAATGTACTCTACCAGCTCTGAAAGTGACTCAAAGGCCTACCAACAGACCAAAATCTACAACTTTGGTACACAGAAGCATGAGTAACTCTTCTGCTTCTGCTGAGTGTCTAGACCCCAGGCCAAGTGATCCTTCCAGCGAGGTACAGGAATCTCTACCTCCACTAGTGGACATGGTACCTGATTTCATTGAGCCCACAGAACATGAGTTGTCTCGTCAGTCATCAGCTGCTGGCTGGAATGAGATAAGAAATGCACTGAGGACAGCAGTGACTGAAAATGCTGCTATGCCACAGGGGCAATTGTGCATTATGTGTGCAGAAGTGGCTTGTTTACAATGCCAGCGTTGTGGACCTCAAGGTTTCTTCTGCTCACAGTGCTTCCCAAAATTTCACAGCAAAGTCAATATATTTCATATTCCAGAGAAATGGGAGGTGAGAATAATAAGTGATGTGTCACATTTTATTAAGGCCGACATAGATGAAACTCAGAACTTGGCTAATATAGCTGTACCTATTTCTATCACTGCTGTTACATAATGCACACATGAATGTTGCCGGCATACATAGAATTCGGTTGTAAAATGTAATGCATTTCATTATAGGATGATCATTTTGTACCAATTTTTGGAATTTGTCGACATGTGGATGTCAGAAAGAGGCACTATTTTGAATGTGAGAGTAAAAGAGATATAAAGATTCGGGTTATTGATGAATATGGTATGAAACTATTTTATAATTATTAGTAGCAATTATATACTGCATCACGTTTGCAGGGATAGAGCATGAAGTGAGTTTCGTGTGCTGTAACTGTGAACCAGCTGCAGTAACTTTATCCCGTGCAAAGTTATGGCCAGCTACCCCCAAGAATCCTTGCTTAGCATTTACATTTGAGCTACTAAATTTGGTTGAAGCTCTACTATTAGAGTGCCAAGTGTCACTGAAAAACTTTTGCAGTGCACTAAAATTTTATTGCCCTTTCTTGGTTCCTCAAAGAAGAGAAGTATATTCTGCTCTCATTGACTGTTTTGAAGAGTACAGGTAGCCAAATAATCACAGCAGGGAATTTATTTATTTATTTTACGCTATAGATTTTTAAGGCATAATCTTCGACACATGAATTATTTGTGTGAAAGCCTTGATCTGGGAAACAGGTGTCCAGCATGTCCTCAAAATGTCCAATGTGAAGGTAGCTAAATAGTTTAATGTAACTTACATCCTGAACTATAATTATAAAAATTTAGATGATGTGCCATCCAATAATTTGATATTTGCTATGGATGCCATCTTCGGTTTGCCACGAAAAAAATCTGCAGGCACAAGTTTTAGAGCTCCCCTCCATAAGGAGTTATTTTTTGAGGACCAGTCTGCTGTTGACCAGTTCATTGCAGAGGACAGTACAAGAAAGTCTACAATTATTGTGAATGTAAGCCTGATACATTCGTTCAGTGATGTAATAGTAATCACACATGCTATCATAGGAATGTAATGATTTTCTTGCGGGAAACATGCTTCGCAGTGCTAGGCGATATAATGCATTGGATGAGACGGGTGTGTTTGGGTATTGTTGCCGGCATGAGTTCCCAGGAAAGTTCGTAAATTTGAAGCATGGAGAACGGTAGGTGTGAGTATGATAATTATCATGTGGCTGTTTCCATGCATTATTGTTATACCATTAGATTGGCATATCCTGTTTGGATGTTAGAGAACATTATCTCTACTCATGCTGGGTCAGGATCAAAACTTTTTGTCATGTATGACATTGCTTGTTCTCTCTCCAAGCACTTGAAGGTATGTAGTCTATAGGTGACGGTAGTTTGCTTACATCCAAAAATTACTCCTACAGAATCTTAAAAGGTTTGACATTCTTCAGAGTGTTTCTTTGTGTTTGCCAACTTTCCATTCATATGGACATGTAGTTTCTTGCCAGGTAAGTATCAGTCCCTGCAGTCATGTAGTGCAGTTACCACATGAATGTATTATGGGTTCTCTATGGCCCCCGGAGATGTCAAGGAATTGGTCTTAGTGATGGCGAGACCATGGAACGATTGTGGTCATATCTACGTAGGTTTAATCGGATGACAAAGGAAATGAGACCATCACATCGTATTGACATCCTCTCAAGTGCCCTAGCATACTATGGAATCAAGACTAAAAACAAGCTAGGTGAAAATTTTAAGATCATCTTTATGTATATAGAGTGTATAGCATGTTAGCATATTATTGTATAGCTTCTCTGCTTCTTATGCGGTGGGATAGAGCTTATAAATGCAAAGCACTTGCTGAAGAGATATTGAATGAACTTATCCCTAATTTTTTCCATGGTATGTGTTTTTATTATTGTGTCAGCTATGTAATGTAGAAACCTCTCTCATTATGTAGATGAAAAGATCCAGGGTGAGATAATCAGATGGTTGTCCGAGGAGGAAAGTAGTTGTCAGTATAAGCCAGGAGCAAGTAGGTCCTTTATATTATTAACATCAAGCATGCCATGAAATATCGCTTATTCTGTGATACATGTATATAGGATTGGTTCAGTGGAAATCTGAGTATGTTCAGATACTTCAAATTTATTATGCTTTAAGGTTGCACAATTAATTTTATACTTACCTGTATGCCAGCAAGTGTATTTCTTACAGGGATCAACTCTTGTCGGGGAGTACTGGCAGTGTTAGTGGTGGACAATTTACACAGTATGTATTATTATTTGCATTGAAGAATCACTGCATTTACATGTTGTTCATAGATTGAATAGGCGACTAGAAGAAATAGAAAAGAAGTACGGGATTCAACATCGGTGGTCTCAGTCTGACAAGGAATATACTGAATGCTTATGCACTCTTTCACTTACCAAAAGGGAGCACTTGCTGATTTCTATGTGGAAGAGTGGACAAAAAAGATCCTTTTTGCTGAATTTGAAGAAGAAGTATGCAGGTGTGCTAGCTGTTACAATAAATGCAATTCCATCTTCATGACTACAATTATGCAGATGGACAGAAGATAGCTATAAAACTCAGCAAGCAGATTTCAAAGGAGACGGCTTCAGTGAAGATACTGCTAAGAGAGTACAATGCTGTCTGCAACTCTCCATTGAAATTAGACGATTCTCTCACTATGGCTGAAGCATTGGATCCAAGAACAATTGAAGGACATCTTAGTGGACTGAGCAGAAAGTACACTTCCATTGCTACTGGGAATAAGCGTCGCATTATTGATGCATATTCAATGCTTTATCGATCACAAGAAGAGCTGGTAATGCTGAAAAAAGAAGTCTTGTTGCTGGTTCAGTACTATGAACAGAGAAAGAAATACGTGCTTGTACAACTAAGCAACTTTTCTAGTCAAAACAACTTGTTTAGCCAAGGAGCTGTAGCAATGTTGAAACAGCTCCTTAGTGACAATGATTTTTACCTAAAGCAGGGACATCTAGTCATTGGTGCTATGAACCAAGGCAACACCAGTAATGAAGCTTACAGTGACAGTGACTTTTCTGATGACAATAGTGATTGTAGTGATAGTGATGTTGACTAAACAGGTTTTGAATTATATTTTGTGGCTGGATATTTATTTTCAAGCATTCTTTGAGTGTGACCCATATCTAAGCATGTCTAAACAGTTGCTGGCAGAGTAGAGACACTAACTGACATGCCAATCCCATGACAAGAGTGGAACCCAGAGTGGAACCTAAATCCAGGAACTCAAATCCAGTAAACTTGCTGGCAGAATGGAACCCACGTCCAGTAAACTTGCTGGCAGAATGGAACCCACGTCCAGTAAACTTGCTGGCAGAATGGAACCCACGTCCAGTACACTTGCTGGCAGAATGGAACCCAAATCCAGTACAGTTGCTGAGAACCCAAATCATAATAAAAAGCTATCAGAAGATGTGGTTTCATCTTAGCACTTGGGTTTTTCTCTCCCTCCCCCAACAATAAGGCTGGTATTTGATTAGCTTGTGCTTTTTGCAAAATTTTCATATATAATATTATATAAACAGCTACTGTATGAGTATAATAAATTACTAGTAACCAATAGCTATCTATTAATAAAACATTTACTTCTGTATCTGTCTTATAAAGGATTTGCATTCAGGACACAGCCACTTAATTTCCTTATACGATTCCTCTTTAAGATTCACACACTCAAGGTGAAACCACTTAAGGCAACACCCACACTCTATCATTGGTTTGTGTCTTTCATTGGGCATTCTGCAGATGCATAAAATCTGTTCTGAAATTGACTTGATGATTCTTCTTCCCAAACGAAGGTGTCTTTCTCCCTTACGAGGAAACTTAAGCATTTCACCATGTTCCAGGCAGGTTTTCAGATGAGGACGCATTTTCTCATGATCCCATAGACAACGAAGGGGATCACTGCCAAAGGCTATCTCAGTAGCATATGCAAGGGCATACACCCCACAGTCACTGGAGTTGAGCTGGCCATCAACATTCATAATATCAAAACGCAAGGTACCTACTGCTGGTCGCATGAATGAACATATTCCCAATTTCACTTTTTGTTCCAAAGCTGGGCCGTGGAGGCTGTCATATATAGATATAGAATCGGTATGCACACTACCCTGGGAGTCTTTAATGTTAGAAACAGCAATCCAGTGACTATTCATTGTGTGCATTACTTGCACAAAAGGGACATTTTGGGCCAAAGTATCAAACAGCCTTTTCCTGTCACCACACTGAGGAGACTGAAATCCATGAATTAGGGGAAATTTTTTACTCAGCATTTTCTGTGCACAGAAAATAATGCCATCATTTAGCCATGAATTCCTGCTCTCTATCATTTCTTTATCTGCAAAGGTCAAATTATGCTGAGGTATCCATAGTTTCTCTTGAGATTTACAAGGACTTGCTGAAATAATAAATGGGGTGGATGGCGAACCATGCTCAGAAATGAAAGTATGCTTAATATTTTGTAGTGGAATAACAGGAGATAGTGATCCTTCAGGTGGTAGTGAATATTGATCTTGTAGTGAATGATTTGAAAGATGTGGTAGGTTGAAAGTATGATTTGGAGGTGGCAATGAATACTTGTCAGAAGGTAGATTAAGATCTGGAGGTGGTGGTGAATGCTTGTCAGGAGATAGACTGAGTGGCAGAGGGTTGTGTTGATTTAATAAGGAACTTAAAATGGGAGCAGGCTTGACGACATTGCTGCTTTGTTCAGAATGTGGAGTAGGTAGATCAGAGAATGACATGGACTTCTGAGAGAGGGGTGGATATAAATGACAAGAACTTGAGGAAGATGAATTAGAAATTCCAGAACAGGTAGCTGTGACTGACTTACATGATTGAATGAATGATTTAGAGGTTGATGTGAATGAATTAGGTAATTGTGAAGAATGTGAAGTCAAGAAGTCTGATTGAAGTGGAAGTACGTGTGATTTTGATGGATTCAATTTGGACTTTTGTGATGTGAGGGAGTGTGATTTGGAAGATGCATAAAAAAGGGATGATGAATTAGAGGAAGGAACAGATAAACTAGATGGAGAAGAATGAGATTTAGAAGAATGAGAGAGAGACAGACGTGTTTTAGGAAGAGGTTTAGAGGAACCAGAGGAAGAGGCATACAAGTTTGATTTAGAGGAATCAGAGGGTGATTCATTGAGTTTTGTCTGTGATAATGAGCATGGAATGGATTGTTTAGAGGAATTAGGAACATGTGAAACAGGTTTGGATATAATATGTGATGTGGAGAAATCATGTGAAGTTGCCTGTGACTGAGAAAAACTCTTCACTTCTGGTGGTGGCTGACCTAAATAAATTACTATACAGTATAGATAGCTAGTGTTACAGAGCAACAAGCTTACCGGCAACAATCAGAGATCGTAGGTAATCAACAACTTTTCCAGTGATACATGCTGCACAGTCCTTAGTGTTCACCATTTGGACATCCATCTCATAGAAACCCAGAGCAAAGCCACTATAACCGATATTTTCTAACTCCTTAAACTATACATAAGTAGAGAATTCATTCTGAATGTTTGAAAGACAAAACTTAATACCTGTTTATGAATAATTTTAAAGGCTTTAGTGCCTGCTTTTATAACATCTTTGGGTGACATAACTTCTGTTGAATTATTATCACCAGATAGCTTTACAAGCCGATCCTTTTCACTTTGAGGAAGTGCCGAATACATCTCGCTAGCCTTCTTATTGAATACTCCCACACCACTCTTCATTGCATCTTTCCCAGCTAAAAATGCATTTAGTTGTAACTTAAGCCATAACAATTAATTAATTAATGTTGCTTGGGGCCAACTAACTGCCGGCTATAATGATAGTCTAAATAAAGCACACTAACAATAATATCAGCCTATGTGATTGTAGAAAAGTTCTAATGCATCTATCACGTAGCTAAATTTCTATGCATGATGTCACTCAAACAAGCAAGCTAAACCAGAAGCTTAGGCTGATGAAGAGAGCAAGGAACACATAAACACCATGAAAATTGCCACAGATTATCTGTGAGTTAGGCTAGTTATTAAATGACTTTGCCACCTAGCTACTCCAATTGAATACTTTTTCACGGAACAAGGAATGTTCAATATCATAATTATTACTATCACAGTGTAGGTACCATTTGCTGGTAGGGGGTGAGTGGGGCTGATGGCCAGCATGGAATGTACTCTAGTTTAACTAACCACTTGATTCACCATACTCCTTCAAATAGCATTGCCATGGAGTAAATTTCAGTTGCTTCTTCACAGGCCTAGGCAACCGGCTTTCTTGTGGTTTAGAATGCCTCTTTCGGTAACTTTTTTTCTTTATCCATCTCTACATATCAATAATTAGTAGTGAATTTCTGCTACTGTTCTGTTAGTTTACTACCTTTACTTGCTGAATACTTAGTTGAGCATCACTGGCTGCTTGGGAAATGAGAGCTGCATGCCTTTTTCCACATCCAGTCAAGCCATTGAACCAGTAGGAATTTAAGCATGCTCGCTGTGCCACACTGAACCGGGTCACTTTCTTCTTGGTTAAAGAGCTGGCAACTTCATCCTCACTACAAGAAGCACTGGTACTACCTACAGCTACACTACTATCAGTATCCATCAAAAAACAACAAAAAAAAACTCCAACTGAATTTGCACACGTGGTGCAGAACTGCGCAGGCGCTAGGCTACTGGATAGCAAGGGTTAATTTTTCAGGAACTTTTACCCACTGGATCTGCTGCGTAAGTTCCAATTTCTTTCCAGTACCCGTGCTGGGAATAGTTCGTGAACCGGGTGCAAAATGATCCAAAAGTCTGTGGGTTCAAAGGTTATAATGATTCACTACGCATGCGCAAGATGCAAGTGGTTTGAATAATTCTCGAGTTAGCTGAAATGGTCTCAAAATTAATGTCTAACCTAGATGAGTGAATGGTTTTAAGAAAGCATGATGTTTAAGTGAAGAGATTAGACAACATGATAAGCATTGAGTGATACCTGCACGTGAAAAGGGGAAAGTCATTCAGCCTGCAGTGTGAAATAATGTCACACTGATCCGTCCTTCTTTACTTCTCTCTATTTATTACACAGGTGCACATGTCTGCATCCTTCTCAATATAATTATCAGTCTGTAAAGGATGCAGTATATGTATATGTACCTGTAGCACCTGTGTGATAAATAGAAGTTATTAAAGAGGGATGGATCAGTGTGTCTATTCACAACACAATAACATAGATCTTCATTTATTTACCCATAGATTGAATAGGGCATAAAATGTAATTTTACCAGTGGATAAACTACTGCTTCTAATCAATGTTGTGAGTTTATATTTCATGATAATTTATCTCAATTGATATCAAATTATCTAAATCACTTGATACATCCTACACCTACTTCACCAGACTACAACAACTCAATCTTCTTCCCCTGACGTACCATTTTGAAATAAATGACATCATGTTTATTGTGTGTCGACTCAAAGAGCCAAAAGGCCACTTTGATCTGTCTAAGCACGTTTCATTCAGTTCAGCTTCTGCTAGGTCATCATCCAAGATGTCTCACACACGAGTAGACACTTCTATTTTAATCACCTGCCACTTCTTTAATTACATGCTGCTAGGTCATCATCCAAGATGTCTCACACAAGAGTAGACACTTCTATTTTAATCACCTGCGCACTTTTATGGAACGCCCTTCCTCCTATTGACCTGAACTTATCCTTTCCCTCTATCAAACCACATTTGTTAGAATATTTCTATAGCTAATCACTTTTTGATTCATTTTTCAGTCGACAACTCGTGCAGCTATCATTTTATGTGCCCATGAGTGAACTCCCGATGTCATTTTTTAAATTTAGTTGAAGATGGTGTTTATCCTTTTTGCAACAATTGTAATAAAGAGAAGGCATAATATGTATAGCTAAGAGAGGAGCTCGAGAGAAAACATAATTATTTTGTTTATAGTTTAGCCAGCCATAGCTAGCTAGTGTGTATTTTACTGATCATTTGTGTTTTATTAATTATTATACTGAATATTGAACTCTGCAAATTTAGAAATCTTGTGACGATAAACAGTGAATTTAGTTTGCATGGCCTAACCAGTTACACTCACATTTATTTTAACTTTGGTAAGTCACTACTCATATGGACCATAAAAGTTATCACTATCTATGGTTGTCATTATGACCCACCTGTAAGTAATTTGGCCATGTTTTTGCACTGTTGAAATAACTGATGTGGGTTGATGGTTGCTTTGACTTTTGTATTATGAGAGGAACTAAACTGTTAAGATAGAAATATTGAAGTGGGGGTAGCTAGTTGCTGGATCTTAACTCAAAAGGTAGACGCATAGTTATAATGGATATCATAATTTAAAAAGTCAACACACTAACTGAATAACACAATGAGAAGCTTAATAAGAACACAACAAATAGCATGTATCATACCTGTACAGTAGTAGTGACAAAAGGGGGAGGGGGTACAAAAATAACTATGACAATGACCTCAAATCAAACAGGAAAAACCATATAGCTACATAGCAAAAATAGAGGGGAAAAATTATAATATAGAAAAGGCATCACATTTTTCCATTCGGTGGAATGTCTCTCATGATGTCCTGGTATTTTTCTTTACTTTTTGGTTTGTCCTGCCCCCCCCCCCCCCCCCAGCATTTCCTTGTGGTAGTTTTTATTCAGCCCACCACTGAGAATGGTACCATCACTTGCATTCTTTGTCCAAAGCAATCCACCCTCCTTCGTCTTCATGTGAGTATAGTATGCACCACTGTCTATACCCCGCTGATCCATTTTGACTTCACCCTCTGTGAGGCCAGTAAAATTTGAACGCCTTCCATTTTTTGAAACAGATAAAAATACCTCCTTCCAGCGCTCCAGTTTTAGGTTAAACATGGCCCTTTTTGGGGGTAAATACATGATTCCAACGATGACTTGGTTTGCCACCATCACCATTGCTACCACCACTGCCACCACTCCTATTGCTGCCATCTCCATTGCTACTGCCACCACCAGCAGCAGTGCGCTGACTTGAGAATGATGTCGAACAGCTATGTGCACCAATATATTGTGCAGGTCTAGAAAATCTGCCTACCCTTCCTTGAGTGATTTTCGGTGCTACTAGCACTCCTCCATAGCAGATAGATCTAGAATCAAGGTCATCTTTAATCAGTTGAGCAGCAGGTACCCAATCACTAAACTTCAAATGACTAGAAGGCAATGGAGAAGTTTTCAGCGATTGAATAAAATGGTTAAAAGCAGCATACTTGCTTACATAGGATCGAGTAATACTCTGTCGAATTTCTGAAGCTGTTGGAAGAGGCATAGAAGAACATATAAAATCTCTCAGTTCTCTAGCAGAAGAAGGATTTCGAGTAGAAAGCCATGCTCTAACATACCTTTCTAGTGAATATCTTGACAACTGACTGTTGCTAGACTGCACAAAAACATCAACAATCTGGGATAGAACAGACTGGTCTTTTTTACGTAATCCCTCTTTTACTATAGGCTCTACATCAGACCGATAGGCAACGACATTATAGGGCAAATTACGAATCAATTTATCAACTTCATTTGAAACTGTAGTGTAATCTTCAGCTTCAGGCCAGATTCCAATTTCTCTACTCATACTGTTTAGAGCTTTTTCGATATTGCTCTGGTATTGCTGTCTGGCATCAGTCTGTACTTCTGTAAGCAGCTCCCTACTCACAGTAATACCACTACCGTCAGCTTTTGTTTTTAGATCCTTCAATACTGAATGCACCAATGCACCATAAACTTGCAGCTTACAGAGTTCACGTAAGCGCAAAAATATAGGAAAGTATAGGCCAAGCTCGTCATAATGTTTAGTCAAATCTGATGCAAATGTTGCTTCAGGGCTATTAGGGTCATCTTCATGAAGTGTATCCTGAAGCCTACCATCAGAATCAGGGAGTAAGGGATGGCTGCGGACAGACATTTTCATTGCCCCAAAGCGGAATTCAATTTCTGATCCTGATTGATGTTGATCACAAGTAAGTTCTTCTGCCTGGATCCAAAAACGATGAACTCTGGATAGGCTTGGACCTCGTTCAGCAACTGGGTGAATTTTATGCTTTAATCTGGAAGGAAGGTTCTTTGTCAATCCATTACTGCATGATCGTTGAACAAAGGGAGGCTTTGATGACACTTCTGCTCCAACACTGAATGATTTAAGTAAGTAATCAGTTTGGAATAAAGTGTGTAAGAGATCAGTATTGTGGAGTTTGTCAGAGGACATTCTCATGCATTGAAAAGGATGAAATCTTTCGTGCACACTTGGGGGGTCAAGACTAAAGTAAACAGGAAGAATATCTGAAAAGTCCAATTGCAGCACTGCAGCAATGTCTGCCCGAGAGAAGAGACCCACTTTTCCCTGACTAGGATTTGCAGGTATGACTACAGCTTTTATGGAAGGATTGTTTTCACTCAGATCTACCACAAAACCTTTCAATTCAGCATACTCCAAATTGCTCATATAAAATTGACCATTTCGTGATTCAAGCCAACCTTCAGAATCACGTGGACTGAGATGAGAGGTCAAATTTTGAGAAATATCTTCCCAAGAGTATCCCTTTTCACGCAGTAACGATTCCATAGCTCTTTCACGTGCACTAGCTGAATCAGGAAGTGTAGTGACATGGCGAAGATCATTTTCATACAGCTGATACTTGAGTTCAGCCTCACGCAAGGGACTATTGAGTGGATTGACATTTTGAAGACCAAGGAGAAAGTTGCTGTGTATATTGCCAGAGGTAATGTGCATAATCATGGCTTCAGATACAGGAACAGTGTGCGCCTGCCAAAATGGATTCATCCTGCCAGTTTTGATTATCGTTTTTACCAACTCTTTAAAGAACTCACAGTCTTCATGGCAAACTATCTGACTAGAATTCTTCAATTGAAAGACAGATATCAAGACCCTTAAAGCCAAACGTGATGCATACAATTGCATACCTGGATGAAGAGCGATTGAAGCTATGCCATAAGATTGCTTCAAGATATCAATAATCAGCTTACTATGAGCATATATATCACTTATTGGAAGTCTTGGTTTCTTCTCCAAGTCATCAAACAACCAAAAAGCAGCATGAAGAAAGCACAATACAAATTCAGAAGGATGGCTACAAGATGGCACGAGATCAAGATAAGCTAAACCAGCTTCCCAAGCTGTCCATTTCTTCTCTGCAATCTGTTTATGAATTCCCATTTCATACTTCCGATGGCTTCTGGCATTGTGCCCTTGAAATGAAAATTCAGGCCATATTTGAGAAAAGGGGGGTTTTATATCTGAAGAAGGTGGAAGAAGTTGAAAATTATTCCCATCACCACCAAAAATAAGTTCTGGTGAATCAATAAAATGCTCAGCAGCTGTGCAAGCTTCTCTGATACCACTCAACAAAAATAGGTTATTAGCCGGATCATTTAAGATATCCAAAAAGACCTGGATAATTTCTTTGCTCAAGAAATCATCTGGAAGACCATGCCATGCTGCAAGCTCAATATCAGCTAAGCCATGTCTTACCTGTTTTTGCACAATTTTTGATATACCTCTGAGGAAAATGATAGGATAGCGATCAGAATGAAGCATCTTGTCGATATAGCATTCCTTGTTCTTTATGAATGCCTCAAGTGCACTGATATAGAAGCTATCTCCTGAAGTTATTGCTGCTATCATTCCCTTCAGATCTCGTGACTGCCACAACTTTTCTAATTCAGTAGTATAAAGAAACAACCTCATTTCATCTTCATGAATCTTCTCTTCTGATAGAGCACGAAGGGAAGACTTGATTTCTTCACGAGTATGTTTGAAGCTTGGGATTTCTATGGAATCTTGAATTGAGCTTTCTAATTCCATTACGTGACAAGAAATTTCATTCACAGCCAACATCAAATCCCATTTCTCGTTTAGGATCAGATGAGGATCCTCTGCCATTTTTTGCAAAGCATCTGTGGCAAGTCTTGTTATTTTCAACATGTCAATTGAATTTTCAGGAGTTTGGTTCATCAAATATACAATCAGAATCAAAGCTAATTCAGGATACCCACTAAGCAGAGAACGAACTATCTTCTTAACAGGCTCTGCTGTGCTACCAATTTCTGAACCCACACTTATGGCCATGGTAAGACATCCAATACTTGCCTTCAAATCATTCTTGCTCAAAAAATCGATGCTAGTTTCAGTCCAACTCTGAACATCAAGTGCGTGAAAGTGGTGGATACACTTAGGGCACAGTAGTTGAGTTTTAGAACTCAATCTTGGAAAGACTTTTGAGTCAATATTTGATTGGCATGGCTTGCAAATCATTGTACCACACCAGTAGCAGTTGTGCTGCTTGGAGAATCTAGACAACTTCTTTTCACATATGGAGCAGTTTCTGTTTCTGATTTGCTCTACAGCAGTGAAGTCTGGTGTTTCAGTGGATACAAGTGGAATGTACTTCAAGAGGATTTGCAACTTTTTGTCACGTGATTTTCCATTGATTTCAATGTCAGAGAATAAGCTCAGAAGTGTAGTTATGTCTTTATCACGCGCTTTTGTTAAGGTGATAACAGGCACCATACTTGAAGATGAGGAGCTAATATTTTTCAAACTGTTCTTTACACAAGCTGTGACTTCATCGATATTAGCACGGTGTAAGACAAAGTGTGGATCACTTACAACGTTTGTACAAGCATCTTTCAGTATTTCATAACTTGATTTCACTACAGCTTTCTTATAAGGTTTTGGGCTTGTCTTGTTTAACAGTATATGCTGGGAAAACATCTGCGAATCACATGACAATTTGTTTAACTCCTCTTGAAGACTACATATAACATTTATTGTCTTATGTGATCTGAACATCATTTTATATGTATGCAATTTCTCCAAGTAATCTTCAGATAATCTTTTTGCTGCATAACAAAAATGAAGTCATATACTTACATATTAATACATTAAATAGTTCTTATTTTCAACAGATATACATTTCATCTATCATTTTAAACCCTATTATACTCATTAACACATACATGGGTTCAGCAGATTTTACCTATAATAGTCTCACACACACTTTTTAATATTTGGTGAGGATACGCTTGAAATTCATTTCAATATAGCATGCGACATAATAACATATCATAATTTTATGCATGCTTTTATTCTTTGACATAGCTATGTTTTTTAAGGGCAACTGAAATGATACATGGTGTTTAGCAACGTGAACATCAGTGTTTGCACAAGGAGCGGAGTTTGAACTAGAGTCAGATAGAAGTACGCGCCAAAGTACCAACTAAACCCAGAGAAGAGCAACAAGGTACCAAGGCAGCATAATTAGCAAACTTTTGTGGATTGCCATCCAAGGACTTTCGTGGAAATAACTTTCACAGAATCAGCTAGCCAGCTACCACACCCACTCCACGATCCTGTAGCTAGTATATGCACTGTAATGTATGTATCTTGACCTTTTTTAGCGGGTCAATAACTTTAGCTTTAGCAGCAAAAGATGATGAAGGTTAGCTAGATCTTTATAGATCTTTGACAGGGACTAGGGCTACTTTAGAGTCAGCGCTTGCTCCCGGATGGAAAAATAGCTCCAGTATGATCAATTGCCATGCTGCCAGACTTGAGGTCAAAGGTAAATTTTATTTGGTTTCAAATTTTTGCCACGAAGTAGAGGAAACACAGTATCTTTAGAAGCTAAAAATCAATATTAGCTAAAATATCTAAGGGGCAGTTTCAAACTAGAATCAGAGAGAAGTTAGTATCTAGCTCTATGGTGTAGCTCCCTGGTGCTACAAATGAGGGAAATAACCAGCTTAGACTATGGCATCATAAATCAGGATCTTGCTGCATTGCAGGAAGTTAGCACGCACATGGCCATTGGATAATGAGCACATTTTTTCTCCAGTGCTCAGAAACATGGAGCTCATAGTATCCATTAAGATCACTGAATAGATCCTCCAGCAATCTTTATTGAAGTGCATTCAACTTCCAGAAGTCTCCTGAAAAAGAACAACCTCAAGAAGCCACTATCAAGGAAGAGATCTCCAAAGCTGCCCCTGAAAAAACTCTTGATGAATAAGCTCCATCAATGTACTGAAATGTGAAGACAGTAGAGTTGATACATTATTATGTAATCAAGTGAATACAAAGAATGGAGAGATCAATCAGAACTAATTTGGAGTATACATAGAAAGCACTCAAGCTACGTACCAAAAAACAATACACATAGCTAACTGCCAAGTTCTACTTACGATCGAAAACCAGTATGAAGTACCCTCATACTTGGTATCAAACTGCGGATCAACTGAACTACACGGACCAGTATTATAATTAATAGTGCACGCTATTTATGACGTCATCGGGTCGAAGGTCAATTATTATAATAATTTTTTTAATAATTGGCGGGAAACACGCGGGAAGAGAAATGTCCTTGCTAGATCTTGGGCCTGTTGCCTTTGGGGGGACCCCTGCCATCATCACTTTTCTCCAGAGCAAAAATGTCCTTGCCAGGCAGAAAGAGTGTCCCTGTGGAGCCATGATGGAGTTGCAGAAGAGATCTGATGTCAGTGATGGCTGTCGTTGGCGATGCCCTGATTGCCGTAAGGCAATTTCAATCAGAAAGGGAAGCTTTTTTGAAAAATCAAAAATAACCCTCTAGAAATGGCTCCTCTCTTGATGCACTGGTGGGCAAAGTAGTATCCTGTAAAGGATGCTGCAGATGAGACTGAAGTTTCTCTGCATACAGCAATCCAAGTGTATTCTTGGATGAGGGACGTATGCAGCTACAGACTATGCACACTTGATCCTCAGATCAAACTATCTAGTAGCCAAACAACTCAACCAGCAGCTGAACCAGCTAGCTTACTGTATAACATGCGTTCCATAATGATGTCATGGTGATGTGGCCAATGGCAAAGCAGTCGCCCACGTTCATGTATTGTGACATCACTTCTGGTAACTTCGCATACCAGAAACATAAAGGAGGGCCTGGGGTCGAGGCTACAAAACGTATCATTAAATAAAGGATAAAGCAATCTCAATAACTTTTCAAAGCATAATTAACTAGAGCAGTCCTAGACCTCATACCAGCACGCACTAACTGTTGATGATTTATGGGCGGGGTGTGGGGGCAGAGCATAATGGCAAATAATAATAGATTCTAGCTGGTCAACAGCGAGCTGGTGTTTTGCACGCTGCCTTCTTTGATCTTCGGATTGGGCAGACACAAAATACTTATATCCCTGAGTATCCGGATTTAAAGCTCTTGACCCTCGGGTGCTGCGTGCCCTTGGGCCTCAAGTTTTAAATCCCTCACACTCAGGATATAACTATTACAAATGGACCCATATTACAAAAAAAACTGTAGACACAGAAAATTTAGAATACATGCATGTACTAAGTACTACTATACCTGAAGGTAATGCAAATTCTGGACAAATTTTCAAGTCATGATCATTCACCTCTTCCTCATCATACTTGTTTCTCTTGATACGATCAGTAAGAATGCTTTTAGCTTCATTTATTCTCTTCATTGCTTCTTCTGAGCTTGGGTTGAGAGTTTTATCTGGATGAAACTGACGAGCTTTAGCATGGTAGGCTTTTTTGATTTCTTCTTCAGTAGCATTAAAACTCACTCCCAATACATCATAGTGGCTACCATGAGTTGACAGTTGAGGAGGAACAAAAGATTCCATTATCAAACCTGTAATTATAATGCCAGAAATAATTATAATTATGAAAAGTAGGGATCACTGTCTCAAGTTAAAAAAAGGATGGAATAACAATAATGCACAAGTGAGTAGTCACTCAGTATGTATAAATTTCTATAATACTGACCCACTGGGTGAAGGGTACTTGCTACAGGATTTTTTTTTTTCCAGGAGGGGGAGAGTGTGCATGGCGAGGAGAATTATGTGGGCCGGAGGCTAAAAATGAACTACACTGAATAAGAGCAGTTCTCAGTGTATGTGGAAAACTTCAGCCAGGGGGGAGGGATGAATGAATCCCAGGGTGCCCCTGTATACATCCCTGCCAGGGTTCATTTATTACATTCGTAGTTTGGGTAGAGGAGAAAGGAAATAGAGGAGGATAGCATTACTATATAGCTTCTTTATTATTCAGTACTGCAACTCACTAATATGATATCTCAGAGCATGCAAGCTAGTCATCATAACATAACCCACAATACATAATACTCATTATAGTACCACATACTCCAGTCTCACTTCCTACATAGCTGTGCTGTCACATGATGTGTATCTATAATTATTGAGTGGAACTAACCCATTTCAACAAGGAATTTAAGTATTACAGTCAGTGTACAACAAATCAAAAGTTGCTATGAGAAAGAAATAACTACTTGCAAATACAATTGAGAACAGAGCAAGCTGAGATAAACAAATACTACAGTGATTACTCACTCTACTAAGAACTTTGGTCAAGTTTTCGATGAGTAATCAAAGTGTAAAAATAATAGATTTTTAGTAGCTATGCAGGCACAGTTCATGCAATCACGAAAAAAATCACTTGCTGTGTACTACCAGCTCATTAGTGTGGAAGCCAGAATAGAGCAGCCATTAAAGCTTGCTGGCATACTGGTCCTGCTATAAGTGTAACCACTAGCTATGGAGCTAGCTACAAATAATATACTGAGTAGCTATGACTTAGATAGCAGTTATGTAAAAAAAGTGGGGGGTTGCACTGTAGCTACATAAAAATCAGACAGTGGAAAAGGATACTCTGAAAGAGGACAAACCTCACAACAAAGGACAATCTAAAAGTACCTTTGTATATGCACTCAAAGTACTGATAAACTCTCTACAAAGGACAAAAACTGGGTCCCAAGTGCATCTATTATTCAGAAGTTCCACTCTAGATCTAAAATGTCACGTTCACTGCATCTAAAATAATACACTGATAATCAGAGTTCCTCATGATCTAAGACACGTTTCCTAGATATAGTCAGATCTCCACTATTAAGTGAACTCAGAGTTTTAGTATATCTGTGATGGTTATTCCTCTAATGACCTCTTGAACGGTCAAAGTGAAGCAGTGGGATGAGCCCCACCCTCAAACAATAGCCTCTGACAAGCAGACTAGCTAGCTAGCAACTTTTACAATTCATGGCTAATAAGCCTGCTTTATACTACATTATAGTCAAACCACTGTAAAGTTTAACAAACTACTTTGGAAAAAATGTGGGAGTAATGTGTTTCAGTCTTCCTTTTCTAGAGTGCTTACGGTGTTGTGTAGATTTCCTTGGATTTCAAGTCTTGGTGATGGCATAGATCGAACACTGCGATTCCAATACCCCTTTACGATTATGATCCATGTCACGGGACCGGAACCGGACCCATGACACGCCCATTGCACGTGATGTTATTCTAGCGCAGACGAGCCCCGCCCCAGTCTAGGGACCAGAACTGGCCAGAGCTGTACATTAATGATAAAGTGCAATACAAAAATTGTACCTGGCATCCATTAGATCTATACCTATTAGAGGTGTCAGGGTCATGATAATCCTCCACCAACTGTCCCAAGAAGTCCTGGGATAAACATTTGGTTCAAGCCACACTAAACCACCTTTTCCACACGATTCAGATCTAGCTGCTACTGAAAAGGATGGGGCATGGCTACATGCTTTGCCAGTATCGTCTCTTGGACTGAGACTTGATGACACCATCGTAGTATCCAACTGATTTGTTTATGTCAATTTTTTGTACCTCGCACTCATTCCTATTTTCATTGTTAAAATTATTATCATGGTCATGTTAACAAAAAATAAAACAAAGTTCAAAAATACCAATCACGGATAGTTTCATTTATTTCTTCTGCAAGTGTTTTCAATCCGATATCATTTAAGACTTTGACAAGACTCTTCCACGAAACTTCCACTCCCTTTCCTTCCAACCAGTTGTTGAGTATTCTGGTGGTGATGTCCACTGGAACCCCACGAAGTTCTTTTTGAATGGCCTTCACATGAGCACCTGTTTCATCCTTCAGCAGTGATATTCCAAAACTGGTATAATCTGCTCCAATCTTGTTTGGAATGTTGATGTTACGCCTGAGGCCAGGGAAGTTGAGTAAACAGGGCATAGTGGGCTTCAAACCTGGAAGAGTAAGTGACAACCAAAACTTTCATTAGTAATATTGCCCCTGAAGGAACTGCAATCAAAAGGGGACATGCTTGGACAATGACTGCAAGTAACTAGCTATTCTAGTAATAGTTAAGTAACAATAATCAGAGAGCGCGGTAGCACTCTCTATGTAGGGATGACCTATGACCCTCCATAGGACTAATACAAAATGAAGTTGGATTTTCTCAGAAAACAGTAAGTTGTAGCTGCTATGACTGCTTATCCTGTCTTTTATGCACATTCTTATCATGCAGGAGAATTTTGGAGGCTGAAAGACTCAACACGGAAGAATAGTAAAAGCGCACTTTTTTTCATGATTTCTTATTTTCTTGTTCTTAATCATCATAATAATGGAGAAAAATTGGGCCACGCTTGAGCCATGTTCTATATATGAATCTGCTCCATTTTACTCGGACCAGGTCCACGTCCCATCGGTTTATATAATTAGCCTCTAGTTCACTCAAAAAAAAAGCCGCCATCTTAGTACAGTAGAAGAAGCCATTAAACATAACGCGCATACGTAAACAACGAAGTTGCCATGACTCTCGATCACTCAAAGTTCTCAAACAAAACTCAAAAGCCATTTCTTCTGAGGTCATAACAAAAAAATAATCAGTTCTAAGATAAGGCTATCTGTACTAAGGACAGCGTTTAAATTTTAAATGGTAAGTAACGCTCGAGTTCCCGTGGTGTGCATTATTTAGAAACGAAACCTGGCAGGCTGATAGAGCAGCTCAGCTGTATCTATTTAGAACTGAAGACTTTAGTCTCACTAAATTGTTTACCAGGCTTGATTGTGATCCAACATTGCAACACAAGACTTAGTATAACTGGTATGTAATGGAAAAAAAAAAGCTATAGATGTACAGCACTGACCACCTCCTGAAAAAGAATAATGGGCCTGACATAACAAGTAGCCAGCTAGCTATAATGAGATGGATATAATGACCTGCAAAAAATAAATAAATAAATAGAAAATGAAAGAAACAAGTAAAGAAAAAACATTTATTCAAATAAATGAAGGTGATGTAGGGATGACTATAGTAACTGGTCAAAAAAGAGATGAAACAAGAACTGAATAGATGAGATTATGCAAGGATGAAGTCGAATCCGGGTGCAGTCACTAGGTGTGACGTGCCCACATTCGACTTCATCCTTGCATAATCTCATCTATTCAGTTCTTGTTTCATCTCTTTTTTGACCAGTTACTATAGTCATCCCTACATCACCTTCATTTATTTGAATAAATGTTTTTTCTTTACTTGTATTATTATGGTGGCTAGACTTGTTCATGTTTGGATTTCTTTAATGACCAGGTCCACTGGCTATCACAGTCAATAGCTTTAGGCTTTTTTATTTTTTAGTATTCTTACATTCTGAAGTGCTCATCCCTCCCTGAGATGATGGGTAGACCTTTAAATCAGCTGTACCTAATGATTGAGTGTGCATATAAAACACTGTATGGAGAGCACATTGGCACTACATAGCTTACCAGGCATCCATTTTGGCATAACGATAGCTAAAATGATGGCTAGGATGGCAATAACAATTGCGATGATGGTGGTAGCTGCAATGGGTCCAAATAATTATTACTAAAACATAATAATAATTATGTTGTATGTGTATACATGCAACACTGCATGTATGGAGAGTACATTGGCAATACATAGCTTACCAGGCATCCATTTTGGCATAAAGATAGCTAAAATGATGGCTAGGATGGCAATAACAATTGCGATGATGGTGGTAGCTGCAATGGGTCCAAATAATTATTACTAAAACATAATAATAATTATGTTGTATGTGTATACATACAACACTGCATGTATGGAGAGTACATTGGCACTACGTAGCTTACCAGGCATCCACTTTGGCATAAAGATAGCTGAAATGATGGCTACTAGAAGGGCAATAACAATTGCGATGATGGTGGTTCTGGATGCTGTTGTGGTAGCTGTAATGGGTCCAAATAACAATTTCATGGAATGAGCTAGTGCTAGTGACAAGCACTATAACTTATGCTACTAAATCACATACTAACCACACTAATAATACTAACACCCCACTTTCAGGCACCCCACATTTGCATCCTATAAAATTTTGTGTAAATAAACATTTTTGAACACAATGGTAGCTACCCTCAGTCATCATGTTAAAGAATTTTGCAGAATCTTTGCAACAAGAATATCGTTATGATAGAGCTATACTGCTGTGGTCCAGGCCTATTGTTCTAGCTATGAGCAAAAAATTGTGAGGATTGATGGTGTCTATTAGACTCTGTCAAAGGTTGTTCATCTAGTTTGCCTATCAGAGAATACCAATACAAGATTTATGTGAAAATCATAATACTCTATACTGTAGGTAAAGGAAACTGTTAAGATAAAAATTACAAGCTATATTCAAACAGAAAATAACTTTGGGATCAATAATATTGAACTAAGTAATAATTATTTGAAAGATGATTAACCAAATTCCACTTTCTGCTCCAAACAGAATTGATATACTGTCTATGCATAAATAAACATGTATCAGAAAATTTATAAAAGAGGGGAAGAATAGAATTAGTTAATGGGCATAAAATTAAATAGTTATGGAGATGCAAAAATTCATCTGCTGACATAAACATTAATGTCCCTCTTGGACTAAAACTTGCTCCCTCCTTGCCATAATGATAATGGGGGTAAAAAGGATGGTCTCCTCCCATTTGCCACAAAATAATAAAGTACATAACCACTCAATCCCTCTGAGGTGGTAAAACATGCAAGTATGAATTTCTTGCTTGTATGAATACACAGTGATGCGGGTGTCACACTGTGGTGGTGGACCATTGATATCTAATTACCTTTCCATGAGCAGGACAAACAGCTGCTAGATCAAGACTAGTGATCTCATTATATAACTCACACCATCCCATAAAAAAGTTATACCGAATCACAATGACACACAGGAAGTGTTAGGAGAGAGAGAGAGAGAGAGAGAGAGAGAGAAAGAATAATATTGCTGCTAAGGACGCATTAAGAAGGACTAGCTTGCAACCTCCTGAATTCTGGTTAGGAACTCACAGGAGGACTGCTTATATATCTCTTTTCAGCATGTAGTGTGGATACCCAAAGTCCCAGCTGAAGCTATAACTAGTGTTGTGTCAGATAAAATTAATAAGTTTGTTTCTGACAGAGCTAAATGAATGAAGTGCACTGCCTTTTCTTCACACTCTCTACTTTAAATAATAAAATGGGCTGGGCTTCTGTTAGTTATCGTACCTGGATCAATGTTGATGGTAAAAAAATTATTATTCAAAGTGCCACTTATATCCACAATGTATTCAAGTGGCTGTACTTTCTGTCCCTCCTTTATCCACTTTGCCACTAATTCACAATGCGGTATTACTTGACTTTCTGGTTTATGACGATCCACTTGTTTCTTATCAATCTATAAGATAGTCAGTGCAATACTATAGCTAATATGTGCACACACATTTATTACCTCTGGTGATACTGAGGGGAAAATATTCCATTTTTCTTGTAGAGTAACACCTTCTTTCTCAATGCTTAAGTTGATTTTATTGTCTCTGAAGTAAAATGATTGTTCTGGACCAGTTGCAGCTTTTTTAGATGAATAGTGTTTCCGGACAGTCTATAATAATAACAAAGTGGACTGGTCATGATATTATGATATAAAAGCTAAACATAGACATTCCTAGAAGTAGCCGAGTCAGCAAAAAGTGACAAGCCATGTCAATATTAGCACCTATGAACTTCAATTTTACACACCTTGAATATGATTCTATGATTAACTCACATTTACGTGTGCATCATCACTCCATGTAACAGCAAAGTGTATATCTTTGTTGGTAGGCTTTCCCATATAAAACACACCAAACCAATATTCACGTTCATCAGATCCATTTTGTACTACTGCTATTCTACAAAATCGGTTTAAAGTTATCATTCCATAGGTGCTGTGTTCATTAAAGGTCCCTCCATGGATGATATTGAAGGAAACTGGACGATCCTCTTTGGTTTTTGAAGATGATGGTTGTAGGTATGTGGTATGTGAAGCCCTAGCAAAGGAGAGGCGGAAGCTGTTCTTACGTGGAGCACAGTGCTGAATTTCTAGACTCAATTGAACTTGAAATTTACACTTTGGGTTAGATCGAAACCAAAAAACAGGACTGACCAGTTCAGTATTTACTGGGAATACATAGTGGCCAGAAAGTGAAGCAATGATAGTAATAGTGCAGCTGCTCAAGTTGCTAGGTAGGGATCCTGATGAAATATTTAGTCTCAATCCATATCCTTTCCAATCAAAGGATTGAGAAGAATTAGTCACCTGGATTTCTGTAACTTGTATTCCTGTACCAAATGAATCAGATATGCATGATACTGTGTTCACTTGCATATGGAATAGAGCATTATGTTATGATGTGGTTTTATAGAGCCACATAAAAGATAGGTTGGTATAATGCTCGACATTTAATTATGATATTAATAACTATACCTTTATAAACAGTAAGGACAGCAACAGTGCTATTTACAGAATGTCCACCACCAGAGATAGTACAAGAATACTTTCCACTTGATTCCACAGATACGTTGTAAATTCTCAAAGTAGCAAGATTGGAACCTTCAATATTGATCTTGTTTGATAGTGATGTGCCATTCTTATACCACTTGTAGACCAAGTCCATTCCATCTGCTCTCACTTTAAAACTCACATCACTTCTTTCGGCAATACTTATGTTTGATGGTTGCTTCTTAATTAGTGGTTGCTTCTTATTTAGAGGAATGACTACAATGAATGTTGTTACAAAAGTCAGTGAATGCATGCACACAAGAATATAATAAATTATTCTGGTGTATGAATGTATAGCCAGATATAAATCCTATACTAAAGGACTGCATTCAGTGCTTCAAAGGACATAATATTATGTTCCAACCAATCTTCTTATTTTTGTTTAACTATAGTAGGCACTGCAGGGGTGGGTGGCTGTGGGGGAAGGGCTCTCCACTGTTAGAAGCCTGATATCTTGAATGTGTAGTAATGAGTCACATCCTTATGTGTAGACAGCTTTGTAGCATGCTGTGCTGAAGGAACACTGCCAGCTTTCTGTAGCAACCTGCTTTCCCTTCCTTAAGCAGGCAGGATCTACTATATATAAGCACTATAGAGAGGCGATGTTAGGGCCAGTCCATCATCTCGAGGAGGAATGAGCACATTTCAAGAATGCTAAAAAAGCCTAAAGCCATACACTATAAAAACGAAATGGTGAACATCACTACATTGTAGTGATGTTCACCATTTCGCTTTTACAGCGTAGCAGTAGGACTGCTCTATGGTGTCTGTTAAATGCCTGCTCTATAGTAACTGCTCTATAGTCTATAGTGCCTTCTATTGCTTGCTCTAATGGTAGCATACTCTGTGCCTCCTCTATAGTGGTAGCATACTCTGTGCCTCCTCTATAGTGGTAGCATACTCTGTGCCTCCTCTATAGTGGTAGCATACTCTGTGCCTCCTCTATAGTGGTAGCATACTCTGTGCCTCCTCTATAGTGGTAGCATACTCTGTGCCTCCTCTATAGTGGTAGCATACTCTGTGCCTCCTCTATAGTGGTAGCATACTCTATAGTGCCTTAATGATTGAGTGTGTACAATACATGCATCACTGCATGGAAAACATGCACACATGATCATATATATTATCTTACCAAACATCAATATAATAACAACGATGGCTAGGAGGGCAATAACTGTTGCAGTACAATACTGGCAAGGAGAAGGTACGGCAGGGTAAGAAAATAGCAAGTAAGTAACAATGCAGAGAGTGAGTCAGTTCAGAATAACTTACTAGCTGAAGGAATGAAATTAAAGCATCGAATACGACAGTGAAGGTATAATAGGGTAAGAGAATAGACAGCATGTAAGTAACAATGCAGAGAGTGTGTTCAGAATAACTTACCGACTGAAGAAATCATCAAAATACGTCAGTGAAGGTATGACAGAGTAAGAGAATAGAAAGCATGTAAGTAACCATGCAGAGAGTGAGTACGTTCAGAATAACTTACCGACTGAAGGAATGAAATTAAAGCATCGAATACGACAGTGAAGGTACAATAGGGTAAGAGAATAGACAGCATGTAAGTAACAATGCAGAGAGAGTATTTTCAGAATAACTTACCCGCTGAAGGAATGAAATTAAGCATCAAAATATGACAGTGAAGGTACAACAGGGTAAGAGAATAGACAGCATGTAAGTAACCATGCAGAAAGTGAGTACGCTCAGAATAACTTACCGACTGAAGAAAATACGTCAGTGAAGGTACGACAGAGTAAGAGAATAGACAGCATGTAAGTAACAATGTCAGTTCAGAATAACTTACTGGCTAAAGGAATGAAATTAAGCATCAAAATAGGACAGTGAAGGTACAACAGGGTAAGAGAATAGACAGCATGTAAGTAACCATGCAGAGAGTGAGTACGTTCAGAATAACTTACCCTCTGAAGGAATGAAATTAAGCATCAAAATATGACAGTGAAGGTACAACAGGGTAAGAGAATAGACAGCATGTAAGTAACCATGCAGAGAGTGAGTACGTAAAGGATAACTTACCGACTGAAGGAATGAAATTAAGCATCAAAATACGACAGTGAAGGTACAACAGGGTAAGAGAATAGACAGCATGTAAGTAACAATGCAGAGAGTGAGTACGTTCAGAATAACTTACCGACTGAAGAAAATACGTCAGTGAAGGTACGACAGAGTAAGAGAATAGACAGCATGTAAGTAACAATGCAGAGTTCAGAGTAACTTACCACTTGAAGGAATGAAATTAAGCATCAAAATACGACAGTTAAGGTACAACAGGGTAAGAGAATAGACAGCATGTAAGTAACCATGCAGAGAGTGAGTCTGTTCAGAATAACTTACCGACTGAAGGAATGAAATTAAAGCATCGAATACGACAGTGAAGGTACAACAGGGTAAGAAAATAGACAGCATGTAAGTAACCATGCAGAGAGTGAGTACGTTCAGAATAACTTACTGACTGAAGGAATGAAATTAAAGCATCGAATACGACAGTGAAGGTACAATAGGGTAAGAGAATAGACAGCATGTAAGTAACAATGCAGAGAGTGAGTCAGTTCAGGATAACATACCAGCTAAAGGAATGAAATTAAGCATCAAAATATAACAGTGAAGATACAACAGGATAAGAGAATAGACAGCATGTAAGTAACAATGCAGAGAGTGAGTCAGTTCAGAATAACTTACATACTGAAGGAATGAAATTAAGCATCAAATACGACAGTGAAGGTACGACAGGGTAAGAGTATAGACAGCATGTAAGTAACAATGCAGAGAGTGAGTATTTTCAGAATAACTTACCCGCTGAAGGAATGAAATTAAGCATCAAAATATGACAGTGAAGGTACAACAGGGTAAGAGAATAGACAGCATGTAAGTAACAATGCAGAGAGTGAGTACGTACAGAATAACTTACAGACTGAAGGAATGACATTAAAGCATCGAATACGACAGTGAAGGTACAACAGGGTAAGAGAATAGACAGCATGTAAGTAACCATGCAGAGAGTGAGTCAGTTCAGAATAACTTACATACTGAAGGAATGAAATTAAGCATCAAATATGACAGTGAAGGTACGACAGGGTAAGAGTATAGACAGCATGTAAGTAAAAATGCAGAGAGTGAGTATTTTCAGAATAACTTACCAGCTGAAGGAATGAATTAAGCATCAAAATATGACAGTGAAGGTACAACAGGGTAAGAGAATAGACAGCATGTAAGTAACCATGCAGAGAGTGAGTACGTACAGAATAACTTACCGACTGAAGGAATGACATTAAAGCATCAAATACGACAGTGAAGGTACAACAGGGTAAGAAAATAGACAGCATGTAAGTAACAATGCGGAGAGTGAGTACGTTCAGAATAACTTACCGACTGAAGGAATGAAATTAAAGCATCGAATACGACAGTGAAGGTACAACAGGGTAAGAAAATAGACAGCATGTAAGTAACAATGCGGAGAGTGAGTACGTTCAGAATAACTTACCGACTGAAGGAATGAAATTAAAGCATCGAATACGACAGTGAAGGTACGATAGGGTAAGAGAATAGACAGCATGTAAGTAACCATGCAGAGAGTGAGTCAGTTCAGAATAACTTACATACTGAAGGAATGAAATTAAGCATCAAATACGACAGTGAAGGTACAATAGTGTAAGAGAATAGACAGCATGTAAGTAACAATGCAGAGAGTGAGTCAGTTCAGAATAACTTACATACTGAAGGAATGAAATTAAGCATCAAAATATGACAGTGAAGGTACAACAGGGTAAGAGAATAGACAGCATGTAAGTAACCATGCAGAGAGTGAGTACGCTCAGAATAACTTACCGACTGAAGAAAATACGTCAGTGAAGGTACGACAGAGTAAGAGAATAGACAGCATGTAAGTAACAATGTAAAGAGTGAGTCAGTTCAGAATAACTTACTGGCTAAAGGAATGAAATTAAGCATCAAAATACGACAGTGAAGGTACAACAGGGTAAGAGAATAGACAGCATGTAAGTAACCATGCAGAGAGTGAGTACGTTCAGAATAACTTACCCTCTGATGGAATGAAATTAAGCATCAAAATATGACAGTGAAGGTACAACAGGGTAAGAGAATAGACAGCATGTAAGTAACCATGCAGAGAGTGAGTACGTACAGGATAACTTACCGACTGAAGGAATGAAATTAAGCATCAAAATACGACAGTGAAGGTACAACAGGGTAAGAGAATAGACAGCATGTAAGTAACCATGCAGAGAGTGAGTACGTACAGAATAACTTACCGACTGAAGGAATGACATTAAAGCATCAAATACGACAGTGAAGGTACAACAGGGTAAGAAAATAGACAGCATGTAAGTAACAATGCGGAGAGTGAGTACGTTCAGAATAACTTACCGACTGAAGGAATGAAATTAAAGCATCGAATACGACAGTGAAGGTACAACAGGGTAAGAAAATAGACAGCATGTAAGTAACAATGCGGAGAGTGAGTACGTTCAGAATAACTTACCGACTGAAGGAATGAAATTAAAGCATCGAATACGACAGTGAAGGTACGATAGGGTAAGAGAATAGACAGCATGTAAGTAACCATGCAGAGAGTGAGTCAGTTCAGAATAACTTACATACTGAAGGAATGAAATTAAGCATCAAATACGACAGTGAAGGTACAATAGTGTAAGAGAATAGACAGCATGTAAGTAACAATGCAGAGAGTGAGTCAGTTCAGAATAACTTACATACTGAAGGAATGAAATTAAGCATCAAAATATGACAGTGAAGGTACAACAGGGTAAGAGAATAGACAGCATGTAAGTAACCATGCAGAGAGTGAGTACGCTCAGAATAACTTACCGACTGAAGAAATACGTCAGTGAAGGTACGACAGAGTAAGAGAATAGACAGCATGTAAGTAACAATGTAAAGAGTGAGTCAGTTCAGAATAACTTACTGGCTAAAGGAATGAAATTAAGCATCAAAATACGACAGTGAAGGTACAACAGGGTAAGAGAATAGACAGCATGTAAGTAACCATGCAGAGAGTGAGTACGTTCAGAATAACTTACCCTCTGATGGAATGAAATTAAGCATCAAAATATGACAGTGAAGGTACAACAGGGTAAGAGAATAGACAGCATGTAAGTAACAATGCAGAGAGTGAGTCAGTTCAGAATAACTTACCTGCTGAAGGAATGAAATTAAGCATCAAAATACAACAGTGAAGGTACAATAGGGTAAGAGAATAGACAGCATGTAAGTAACAATGCAGAGAGTGAGTCAGTTCAGAATAACTTACCAGCTAAAGGAATGAAATTAAGCATCAAAATATAACAGTGAAGATACGACAGGATAAGAGAATAGACAGTATGTAAGTAACAATGCACAGAGTGAGTCAGTTCAGGATAACTTACCGGCTAAAGGAATGAAATTAAGCATCAAAATATAACAGTGAAGATACAACAGGATAAGAGAATAGACAGCATGTAAGTAACAATGCAGAGAGTGAGTCAGTTCAGAATAACTTACTTGCTGAAGGAATGAAATTAAGCATCAAAATACAACAGTGAAGGTAAAATAGGGTAAGAAAATAGACAGCATGTAAGTAACAATGCAGAGAGTGAGTCAGTTCAGAATAACTTACGGGCTGAAGGAATGAAATTAAGCATCAAAATACAACAGTGAAGGTAAGAGAAATAGACAGCATGTAAGTAACAATACAGAGAGTAAGTCAATTCAGAATAACTTACCCACTGAAGGAATGAAATTAAGCATCAAAATACAGCAGTGAAGGTACGTTAGGGTAAGAGAATAGACAGCATGTAAGTAACAATGCAGAGAGTGAGTCAGTTCAGAATAACTTACTTGCTGAAGTAATGAAATTAAGCATCAAAATATAACAGTGAAGGTAAAAAAGGGTAAGAAAATAGACAGCATGTAAGTAACAATGCAGAGAGTGAGTCAGTTCAGAATAACTTACAGGCTGAAGGAATGAAATTAAGCATCAAAATACAACAGTGAAGGTACGATAGGGTAAGAGAAATAGACAGCATGTAAGTAACAATACAGAGAGTAAGTCAATTCAGATTAACTTACCCACTGAAGGAATGAAATTAAGCATCAAAATACAGCAGTGAAGGTACGTTAGGGTAAGAGAATAGACAGCATGTAAGTAACAATGCAGAGAGTGAGTCAATTCAAGATAACTTACACACTGAAGGAATAAATTTAAGCATCAAAATACGACAGTGAAGGTACGACAGAGTAAGTAAATAGACAGCATGTAAGTAACAATGCAGAGTGTGAGTTAATTAAAGACAACTTACACACTGAAGGAATGAATCAAAATACGACAGTGAAGGTATGACAGGGTAAGAGAATAGACAGCATGTAAGTAATAATGCAGAGAGTGAGTCAGTTCAGAATAACTTACTTGCTGAAGGAATGAAATTAAGCATCAAAATACAACAGTGAAGGTACGATAGGGTAAGAGAAATAGACAGCATGTAAGTACCAATACAGAGAGTGAGTCAATTCAGAATAACTTACCCACTGAAGGAATGAAATTAAGCATCAAAATACAGCAGTGAAGGTACGTTAGGGTAAGAGAATAGACAGCATGTAAGTAACAATGCAGAGAGTGAGTCAATTCAAATTAACTTACACACTGAAGGAATAAATTTAAGCATCAAAATACGACAGTGAAGGTACGACAGAGTAAGAGAATAAACAGCATGTAAGTAACAATGCAGAGTGTGAGTTAATTAAAGACAACTTACACACTGAAGGAATGAATCAAAATACAACAGTGAAGGTATGACAGGGTAAGAGAATAGACAGCATGTAAGTAATAATGCAGAGAGTGAGTCAGTTCAGAATTACTTACTTGCTGAAGGAATGAAATTAAGCATCAAAATACAACAGTGAAGGTACGATAGGGTAAGAGAAATTGACAGCATATAAGTAACAATACAGAGAGTGAGTCAATTCAGAATAACTTACCCACTGAAGGAATGAAATTAAGCATCAAAATACAGCAGTGAAGGTACGTTAGGGTAAGAGAATAGACAGCATGTAAGTAACAATGCAGAGAGTGAGTCAATTCAAGATAACTTACACACTGAAGGAATAAATTTAAGCATCAAAATACGACAGTGAAGGTACGACAGAGTAAGAGAATAGACAGCATGTAAGTAACAATGCAGAGTGTGAGTTAATTAAAGACAACTTACACACTGAAGGAATGAATCAAAATACGACAGTGAAGGTATGACAGGGTAAGAGAATAGACAGCATGTAAGTAATAATGCAGAGAGTGAGTCAGTTCAGAATAACTTACTTGCTGAAGGAATGAAATTAAACATCAAAATATAACAGTGAAGGTACGATAGGGTAAGGGAATAGACAGCATGTAAGCAACAATGCAGAGATTGAGTCAATTCAAGATAACTTACACGCTAACACAATAACTATTGCAGTGTAATACTGGCATGGATAAGGTACGGCAGGGTAAGAAAATAGCATGTAAGTAATGATGCAGAGAGGTAGTCAGTTCAGAATAACTTACCAGCTGAAGGAATTAAATTAAGCATAAAAAGACGACAGTGAAGGTATGGCAGGG
Source organism: Crambe crambe (assembly GCA_963924555.1). Taxonomy (NCBI): domain Eukaryota; kingdom Metazoa; phylum Porifera; class Demospongiae; order Poecilosclerida; family Crambeidae; genus Crambe; species Crambe crambe. The sequence goes on from OZ004581.1 coordinate 8,825,518, forward strand.
TAAGAGAATAGACAGCATGTAAGTAACAATGCAGAGAGTGAGTATGTTCAAAATAACTTACCTTCTGAAGGAATGAAATTAAGCATCAAAATACGACTGTGAAGGTAAGACAGGGTAAGAGAATAGATAGCATGTAAGTAACAATGCAGAGAGTGAATCAGTTCTGAATAACTTACTTGCTGTAGGAATGAAATTAAGCATTGAAATACGACAGTGAAGGTACGACAGGATAAGAGAATAGACAGCATGTAAGTAACAATGCAGAGAGTGAGTATGTTCAGAATAACATACCAATTGAAGGAATGAAATTAAGCATCAAAGTAAAAGTACGGCAGGGTAAGAGAACAGACAGCATGTAAGTAACAATGCAGAGAGTGAGTCAGTTCAGGATAACTTACCGGCTAAAGGAATGAAATTAAGCATCAAAATAATAACAGTGAAGATACGACAGGGTAAGAAAATAGACAGCATGTAAGTAACAATGCAGAGAGTGAGTCAGTTCAGAATAACTTACCGACTGAAGAAATCATCAAAATACGACAGTGAAGGTACGACAGAGTAAGAGAATAGACAGCATGTAAGTAACAATGCAGAGTGTGAGTTAATTAAAGACAACTTACACACTGAAGGAATGAATCAAAATACGACAGTGAAGGTATGACAGGGTAAGAGAATAGACAGCATGTAAGTAACAATGCAGAGAGTGAGTTTATTCAGAATGACTTACCAGCTGAAGGAATGAAATTAGGCATCCAAATACGATAGTGAAATACAACAGGGTAAGAAAATAGACAGAATGTAAGTAACAATGCAGAGAGTGAGTCAGTTCAGGATAACTTACCGGCTAAAGGAATGAAATTAATCATCAAAATATAACAGTAAAGATATGACAACAGACAGCATGTAAGTAACAAAATGCAGAGTGTGAGTTTATTCAGAATAACTTACCAGCTGAAGGAATGTAATTAGGCATCCAAATACGATAGTGAAAATACAACAGGGTAAGAAAATAGACAGAATGTAAGTAACAATACAGACAGTGAGTATGTTCAGAATAACTCACCAGCTAAAAGAATGAAATAAGGCATCGAAATACAACAGTGAAGGTAAGAGAATAGACAGCAAGTTATTAATGCAAAGAGTGAGTCAGTTCGGAATAACTTACCAACAGAAGGAATAGAGTACATACTACGGTGAACAGGACAATGTAAGATAATATACAGCATGAAAGTAACAATGCAGAGAGTGAGTCAGTTCAGAATAACTTACTTGCTGAAGGAATGAAATTAAGCATCAAAATACAACAGTGAATTAAGGTACAATAGGGTAAGAGAATAGACAGCATGTAAGTAACGATGCAGAGAGTGAGTCAATTCAAGATAACTTACAAACTGAAGGAATAAATTTAAACATCAAAATACGACAGTGAAGGTACGACAGAGTAAGAGAATAGACAGCATGTAAGTAACAATACAGAGAGTGAGTTAATTAAAAATAACTTACACACTGAAGGAATGAATTTAAGCATCAAGATACGACAGTGAAGGTATGACAGGGTAAGAGAATAGACAACATGTAAGTAATAATGCAGAGTGTGAGTTAATTAAAGATAACTTACACACTGAAGGAATGAATTTAAGCATCAAAATACAACAATGAAGGTATGACAGGGTAAGAGAATAGCATGTAAGTAACAATGCAGAGAGTGAGTTAATTAAAGATAACTTACACACTGAAGGAATGACACGACAGTGAAGGTATGACAGGGTAAGAAAATAGACAGCATGTAAGTAACAATGCAGAGAGTGAGTCAGTTCAGAATAACTTACTTTCTAAAGGAATGAAATTAAGCATCAAAATACAATAGTGAAGGTACAATAGGGTAAGAAAATAGACAGCATGTAAGTAACAATGAAGAGAGTGAGTCAATTGAGAATAACTTACCAACTGAAGGAATGAAATTAAGCATCAAAAATACAACAGTGAAGGTACGACAGAGTAAGAGAATAGACAGCATGTAAGTAACAATGCAGAGTGTGAGTTAATTAAAGACAACTTACACACTGAAGGAATGAATCAAAATACGACAGTGAAGGTACGACAGAGTAAGAGAATAAACAGCATGTAAGTAACAATGCAGAGTGTGAGTTAATTAAAGACAACTTACACACTGAAGGAATGAATCAAAATACAACAGTGAAGGTATGACAGGGTAAGAGAATAGACAGCATGTAAGTAATAATGCAGAGAGTGAGTCAGTTCAGAATTACTTACTTGCTGAAGGAATGAAATTAAGCATCAAAATACAACAGTGAAGGTACGATAGGGTAAGAGAAATAGACAGCATGTAAGTAACAATACAGAGAGTGAGTCAATTCAGAATAACTTACCCACTGAAGGAATGAAATTAAGCATCAAAATACAGCAGTGAAGGTACGTTAGGGTAAGAGAATAGACAGCATGTAAGTAACAATGCAGAGAGTGAGTCAGTTCAGAATAACTTACCTGCTGAAGGAATGAAATTAAGCATCAAAATACAACAGTGAAGGTACAATAGGGTAAGAGAATAGACAGCATGTAAGTAACAATGCAGAGAGTGAGTCAGTTCAGAATAACTTACCAGCTAAAGGAATGAAATTAAGCATCAAAATATAACAGTGAAGATATGACAGGGTAAGAGAATAGACAGCATGTAAGTAACAATGCAAAGAGTGAGTCAGTTCAGGATAACTTACCGGCTAAAGGAATGAAATTAAGCATCAAAATACAACAGTGAAGGTACAATAGGGTAAGAGAATAGACAGCATGTAAGTAACAATGCAGAGAGTGAGTCAGTTCAGAATAACTTACCAGCTAAAGGAATGAAATTAAGCATCAAAATATAACAGTGAAGATATGACAGGGTAAGGGAATAGACAGCATATAAGTAACAATGCAGAGAGTGAGTCAATTCAAGATAACTTACACGCTGAAGGAATAAATTTAAGCATCAAAATACGACAGTGAAGGTACGACAGAGTAAGAGAATAGACAGCATGTAAGTAACAATGCAGAGTGTGAGTTAATTAAAGATAACTTACACACTGAAGGAATGAATTTAAGCATCAAGATATGACAGTGAAGGTATGACAGGGTAAGAAAATAGACAGCATGTAAGTAACAATGCAGAGAGTGAGTCAGTTCAGAATAACTTACTTGCTAAAGGAATGAAATTAAGCATCAAAATACAATAGTGAAGGTACAATAGGGTAAAAAAATAGACAGCATGTAAGAAACAATGAAGAGAGTGAGTCAATTGAGAATAACTTACTCACTGAAGGAATGAAATTAAGCATCAAAAATACAACAGTGAAGGTACGACAGAGTAAGAGAATAGACAGCATGTAAGTAACAATGCAGAGTGTGAGTTAATTAAAGACAACTTACACACTGAAGGAATGAATCAAAATACAACAGTGAAGGTATGACAGGGTAAGAGAATAGACAGCATGTAAGTAACAATGCAGAGAGTGAGTCAGTTCAGAATAACTTACTTGCTGAAGGAATGAAATTAAGCATCAAAATACAACAGTGAAGGTACAATATAGTAAGAGAGTAGACAGCATGTAAGTAATGTGAGTCAGTTCAGAATAACTTACGGGCTGAAGAAATGAAATTAAGCATCAAAATACAACAGTGAAGGTACGATAGGGTAAGAGAAATAGACAGCATGTAAGTAACAATACAGAGAGTGAGTCAATTCAGAATAACTTACCCACTGAAGGAATGAAATTAAGCATCAAAATACAGCAGTGAAGGTACGTTAGGGTAAGAGAATAGACAGCATGTAAGTAACAATGCAGAGAGTGAGTCAGTTCAGAATAACTTACCTGCTGAAGGAATGAAATTAAGCATCAAAATACAACAGTGAAGGTACGTTAGGGTAAGAGAATAGACAGCATGTAAGTAACAATGCAGAGAGTGAGTCAGTTCAGAATAACTTACCTGCTGAAGGAATGAAATTAAGCATCAAAATACAACAGTGAAGGTACAATAGGGTAAGAGAATAGACAGCATGTAAGTAACAATGCAGAGAGTGAGTCAGTTCAGAATAACTTACCAGCTAAAGGAATGAAATTAAGCATCAAAATATAACAGTGAAGATATGACAGGGTAAGAGAATAGACAGCATGTAAGTAACAATGCAAAGAGTGAGTCAGTTCAGGATAACTTACCGGCTAAAGGAATGAAATTAAGCATCAAAATACAATAGTGAAGGTACAATAGGGTAAGAAAATAGACAGCATGTAAGTAACAATGAAGAGAGTGAGTCAATTGAGAATAACTTACCAACTGAAGGAATGAAATTAAGCATCAAATATACAACAGTGAAGGTACGACAGAGTAAGAGAATAGACAGCATGTAAGTAACAATGCAGAGTGTGAGTTAATTAAAGACAACTTACACACTGAAGGAATGAATCAAAATACGACAGTGAAGGTATGACAGGGTAAGAGAATAGACAGCATGTAAGTAACAATGCAGAGAGTGAGTCAGTTCAGAATAACTTACTTGCTGAAGGAATGAAATTAAGCATCAAAATACAACAGTGAAGGTACAATAGAGTAAGAGAATAGACAGCATGTAAGTAACGTGAGTCAGTTCAGAATAACTTACAGGCTGAAGAAATGAAATTAAGCATCAAAATACAACAGTGAAGGTACGATAGGGTAAGAAAAATAGACAGCATGTAAGTAACAATACAGAGAGTGAGTCAATTCAGAATAACTTACCCACTGAAGGAATGAAATTAAGCATCCAAATACAGCAGTGAAGGTACGTTAGGGTAAGAGAATAGACAGCATGTAAGTAACAATGCAGAGAGTTAGTCAATTCAAGATAACTTACAAACTGAAGGAATAAATTTAAGCATCAAAATACGACAGTGAAGGTACGACAGAGTAAGAGAATAGACAGCATGTAAGTAACAATGCAGAGAATGAGTATGGTCAAAATAACTTACTAACTGAAGGAGTGAAATTAAGCATCAAGATACGACAGTGAAGGTATGACAGGGTAAGAAAATAGACAGCATGTAAGTAACAATGAAGAGAGTGAGTCAGTTCAGAATAACTTACTTGCTAAAAGAATGAAATTAAGCATCAAAATACAATAGTGAAGGTACAATAGGGTAAGAGAATAGACAGCATGTAAGAAACAATGAAGAGAGTGAGTCAATTGAGAATAACTTACCCACTGAAGGAATGAAATTAAGCATCAAAAATACAACAGTGAAGGTACGACAGAGTAAGAAAATAGACAGCATGTAAGTAACAATGCAGAGTGTGAGTTAATTAAAGACAACTTACACACTGAAGGAATGAATCAAGATACGACAGTGAAGGTATGACAGGGTAAGAGAATAGACAGCATGTAAGTAACAATGCAGAGAGTGAGTCAGTTCAGAATAACTTACTTGCTAAAAGAATGAAATTAAGCATCAAAATACAATAGTGAAGGTACAATAGGGTAAGAAAATAGACAGCATGTAAGAAACAATGAAGAGAGTGAGTCAATTGAGAATAACTTACCCACTGAAGGAATGAAATTAAGCATCAAAAATACAACAGTGAAGGTACGACAGAGTAAGAGAATAGACAGCATGTAAGTAACAATGCAGAGTGTGAGTTAATTAAAGACAACTTACACACTGAAGGAATGAATCAAAATACGACAGTGAAGGTACAATAGAGTAAGAGAATAGACAGCATGAAAGTAACGTGAGTCAGTTCAGAATAACTTACAGGCTGAAGAAATGAAATTAAGCATCAAAATACAACAGTGAAGGTACGATAGGGTAAGAGAAATAGACAGCATGTAAGTAACAATACAGAGAGTGAGTCAATTCAGAATAACTTACCCACTGAAGGAATGAAATTAAGCATCAAAATACAGCAGTGAAGGTACGTTAGGGTAAGAGAATAGACAGCATGTAAGTAACAATGCAGAGAGTGAGTCAATTCAAGATAACTTACACGCTAACACAATAACTATTGCAGTGTAATACTGGCATGGAGAAGGTACAGCAGGGTAAGAAAATAGCATGTAAGTAATGATGCAGAGAGGTAGTCAGTTCAGAATAACTTACCAGCTGAAGGAATTAAATTAAGCATCAAAAGACGACAGTGAAGGTATGGCAGGGTAAGAGAATAGACAGCATGTAAGTAACAATGCAGAGAGTGAGTCAGTTCAGGATAACTTACCGGCTAAAGGAATGAAATTAAGCATCAAAATATAACAGTGAAGGTAAGACAGGGTAAGAGAATAGACAGCATGTAAGTAACAATGCAGAGAGTGAGTCAGTTCAGAATAACTTACCGACTGAAGAAATCATCAAAATACGTCAGTGAAGGTACGACAGAGTAAGAGAATAGACAGCATGTAAGTAACAATGCAGAGAGTGAGTACGTTCAGAATAACTTACCTCCTGAAGGAATGAAATTGAGCATCAAAATACGACAGTGAAGGTACAGCAGGGTAAGAGAATAGACAGCATGTAAGTAACAATGCAGAGAGTGAGTCAGTTCAGAATAACTTACTCGCTGAAGGAATGAAATTAAGCATCAAAATACGACAGTGAAGGTAAGACAGGGTAAGAGAATAGACAGCATGTAAGTAACAATGCAGAGAGTGAGTCAGTTCAGAATAACTTACTTGCTGAAGGAATGAAATTAAGCATCAAAATACGACGACAGGGTAAGAGAATAGACAGCTTGTAAATAACAATGCAGAGAGTGAGTATGCTCAGAATAACTTACATCCTGAAGGAATGAAATTAAGCATCAAAATACGACAGTGAAGGTAAGACAGGGTAAGAGAATAGACAGCATGTAAGTAACAATGCAGAGAGTGAGTACGTTCAGAATAATTTACCTCCTGAAGGAATGAAATTAAGCATCAAAATACGACAGTGAAGGTAAGTCAGGGTAAGAGAATAGACAGCATGTAAGTAACAATGCAGAGAGTGAGTTTATTCAGAATAACTTACCCGCTGAAGGAATGAAATTAAGCATCAATGAGGTATGACAGGGTAAGAGAATAGACAGCATGTGAGTAACAATGTAGAGAGCGAGTTTATTCAGAATAACTTACCTGCTGAAGGAATGAAAATAAGCATCAAGATACAACAATGAAGGTACGACAGGGTAAGAGAATAGACAGCATGTAAGTAATAGTGCTGAAAGTTGTCAAGAATAACTCACATCCTGAAGGATCTAAATATGTCAATGAAGGTATGACAGGGTAAGATAATGAGAAGTGATAAAACGATATGCTAATAAAGTATGAGTAATGACTTACCAGGAGAAGGGGTAATAAGTTCCAACGTCAAATTGAGTGTGTATGGTGTGAAAGAACATGATGCCAAATATAATGTCAGTCTTGAATGACTCACCTCCTGAAAGAAAACATTGATACACATACTAACTAAAGGTCGTGATCATAACACGATTCAGTACTTTCTAATCAATAGACATTATAGAGATACCTCCTTCCTTTATTTGGTAAAAGGTTGACAAGTGAGATCTCGAGAATTGGCCCCACCCGTACGTACCCATGGGCCACATAGGCACATTGCAGTACAGCACAAGCTGCACTTCAGGTGAGGAAGGAATGAGTTTCCAAGTCATTACCAGTGGTGGGTTGCATTGGTAAACCCTCTATAATCAACTAAATGAGCTGGTGTCACACCCTAGTCCCTAGTCCCTAGCTACTTTTTTCATGTGAATGCACTCACAAAATATGGTTCAGCTCTGCTAGAAGTAGCCTTCTTCTCTTCATCTTTTTTATCACTCATGATGTGATCCAGTAAATATTCCTTACCTGACAAAAAAATCGCACAAGTGCAAACACCTGTGTGATAAATAGAGAAGTGGAATGGATCAGAGTGTCTCAATAAACATAAAACCTCGTTTATTTAGATTGAAGAGGGCATACATTACACACAAAAGAAATCTAAACTCTCTCACAGTATAGGAATTTCTTCAACTATGAAAAGTTCATGTAACCAAGAGTCTGAAGTGATTTATCATGGCAGCGCATGGAGAATATTGGCCTATTAATAATGAAGCTGAAGATTTCAGAATTTCTTTCTGAGCTTTGAGCTATAAAATTACAGTTTGGGAATACAAGTTTGTTTGGTTCGCACAGGTTTGTTCGTTGGGTTCGTGCAGGTTCCGTGCGCATGCGAGAGCCTGCGCTGGATTGTAGCTACTATAACAAGACTGATCAATTTAATGTAGCTGTATCACATTTCAGCAGTTTACTTCAAGAATATCAGCAATAGCTAGTAGATTCACTAGTGCATAGCTTTCCAATTTATGTACTTCATTAATTATTTTGCAGCCATGAGAAGAGCTGGTTACTAAGGCCACAGGAAATATGAAACGTCTATCACCAAGCTATTGTGTTATCGACTTTTAATAGGCTATAGCTAGCTATGTACTTCATGGCAGCTTGCATGTTTAACTATACACTATCTTTAATTAGAGCATGAAATCAAATTGCAGAACTTATCTGGCTACATCTATTAAACTAGCACTCACAAAATATGGTCCAGCCCTACTAGGAGTATCACCGCTTTCTTTCTTTAATTTTCTTACCTGAGATTTTCGCCCCCTTTTCACGCCCGCCCTACCTAGCTGCATACTGCGCATGCGCATGATACAATGGCACGTGATGCATTCAACCTACATATACTTGATTTACTCTATACAAATATACAAACAAACAAACATATGCACATGAAATAAATCTCGAGTTAGCTGAAATTAATGTTTAACCTAGATGAGTGAATGGTTTTAAGAAAGCATGATGTGTAAGTGAAAAGATTAGACAACGTGATAAGCATTGGGTGATACCTGCACATGAAAAAGGGAAAGTCATTCAGTCTGCAGTGTGAAATAATGTCACACTGATCCGTCCTTCTTTACTTCTCTCTATTTATTACACAGGTGCACATATCTGCATCCTTCTCAATATAATTATCAGTCTGTAAAGGATGCAGTCATGTATATGTATACCTGAAGCACCTCTGTGATAGAGAGAAGTTATTAAAGAGGGATGGATCAGTGTCTATTCACAACACACTAACAAAGAACCTCATTTATTTACTCATAGATTGAAGAGCCTGAGTGAATACATTCACACACTTCTTCTCTATCTGACCTCTCACCCACTTCTCTCTCATCCACCATCTAACCTCTCACCCACTTAATTCCTTCTTCTCCATTTAACCTCTCACCCACTTCTCCATGCATCCTCCACTTTTTCTCCATCAAACCTCGCACCCACTTCTTCTATCCTGTCACATACTTCCTCTCCACCTAGCCTGTCCCACAATTTTTAGCCTGCCGCCCACTTGATGGAGGAACTCTTTCAGAGTTCTGACCGTGACCAAAGATGTCGGTCGACAACATTCAATGCACTGCAATATGAGCACTTTGACAAAGCATGTGACGTATCACTCAAGTCATGTGTTGAGGACAGACTCCTGTACAATTCAGTAATGTTTCTGCAAGAAAAAGTTAGCTAACTATACAATTATTATGGGGGGGACAGGGGGGTGCACCCCCTCTGATTTCAATTAAAAAAATAACTAGCAGAATAACACTGAGGCAATGACTTATCCTGTTTTTGCTTCCCAAATACCAGATGCAATAATATAAAAATTTTCCCAGGGGAGCATACCCTAGTTGGCGGGCCTTGCATGCTGTGTAGCCTACCTTCAATTCCTCAATGGAACCCAGATTTGGTACCCCCCAATATTTCGTAGTGGATTTTGTACCCATGCGAAATATCATAGTTGATTTTGCACCCCCACACCAAATATCCTTGAATTCTCCAGTGGTTTTGGTTTGATATCCCCATGGGTGCCAAAAATCCCTATAAAGTAGATTCAAAATCCACTACCACATCTTTTCAGTGGATTGGGGGTGCATAATAATTCACTAGTGGATTAGGTAGGGGGTACAAAAAAAAGAGGTGCCGAATTTCCTGTGACACCATACCTGGTCTTACACCTTAAGTTACGGTATACATGGGCATCATGCCCCCCTTTCAAATTCCTAGATCCACCCCTGTACATAAGCAAGAAGATTTTTCTGTTGTAAAGGTAATTTCCATGTCATATATCTAATGGTACAGTACATATGTACATGTTAACCTCCTTTTTCTCGAGGGTGGGCATAGGCGCCGCCAGACTAGACATGCAATGTGGTCTTAATAATAATCATTGTTATGATAATACCATGGATATTACAAAGCATTTAAATACACAACTCCTGATCTGAAATGAAGTGAGACGCTAAAGGCATCTCAGGAACAATCAGTTCACAAGGTTGTGGCCCAGCCCCACCCATTTCTTTCACAGCTAAATACTGTGAATGCGATGAGCTGTAATCTGGGAGATCTTCATCACTGAAGGAAACGTCAAATTCATTCCCAGAATACTCTTCACTGGAGCTGGCAGTAGAATCTTCATTGGAGTAGATACTCCCCTCGTTTCCACTCATCTCAGGAGGTACTTCGTGGGACGGCTGGTAAGTGGTGCGAGCACAAGAGAAAACGGCATTGTGATCACAAACTCATCTCCCTCAACATAAACAGCATTCGCTTCGGGAGAAGTGGCATAGCATAGCTGCCATCTTGTGTCTCGGTGGCCTCATCACTCGCATCATCAGCTGCTTCAATAATCACTATGGCATTGTTTGGACCAAGACCAAATAAAAAGCGCAAATATTTGTAAAGACGTGAAAAAAACTGGCCGACAAGGATAGTGATTCTCCATCTGTTCTGATTTAATGGAGCTTGGAATTCAGATGATGCAGAATCGACTGAGTAATGAGGTGTAACGTCAGAAGTCTGAAAGTGATGAGAGTCAAGTCATTACCAGGTGAGGTGAGGCCTGAGCATGAAAAGATTTCAAGTACACTGGGAAGGATTCTAAAGTATTGGACAACCAAGAGGATTCAAGTAGCAACTCTTGATCGTTTAACGCACCATTTCCACCACCATTCAATCGTGCTAGTTCTCTGTTTAGCCTGTCACCCACTTTTTGGCGAGGAACGGAGAAACATTCGTGGTGAGTGGCTTGCATGCTGGCATATCTCTGAAGTAGTTCCTCTACAGGATTGGGAGAGAATTGTGGAAGATAAGACTGTACATTTTGATGGAGAGGGTTGATGGTTTTTATACCGAATATGTCGATGAGAGTTAAAGTATAGCGATACAAGCACTTGGAGAGGTCACGTGCCGAGGATCGGTTCGATAGTCGGACTTCTTTGCAATTCTGTAGATGATTCTGCAGGTAGGTAGAAAAATGAATTTATCAAATGGATGTGTAATCTGCTCATATAGTTTCATTGCTGCTGAAACATAGTTTATAGTTCACCCAACAGTGAAAATAAGGATAAAACGCTCCACAGTGAAATCTCTGAACAAGGGGCCAAATTCAGCCAAACTGAATGGAATGAAATGACCTTTCCTAACCTCCGGAAAGGGCCAACCTCTCTACAAAGATCAAAAAAATAATAATCTGTCCCAAACATTGAACCTGGCTGTTGTTCAGTATGTGCACATCTGCTCTCAATCCCCTCAGAACCTCCCTTTATACTCTCAATCCCCTCGGAACCTCCCTTTATACTCTCAATCCCCTCGGAACCTCCCTTTATCCACTCTCAATCCCCTCGGAACCTCCCTTTATCCACTCTCAATCCCCTCGGAACTTCCCTTTACCCACTCTCAATCCCCTCGGAACCTCCCTTTATCCACTCTCAATCCCCTCGGAACTTCCCTTTATCCACTCTCAATCCCTTCGGAACCTCCCTTTATCCACTCTCAATCCCCTCGGAACCTCCCTTTATCCACTCTCAATCCCCTCGGAACCTCCCTTTATCCACTCTCAATCCCCTCGGAACCTCCCTTTATCCACTCTCACTTTTAACTGTTGTCTTGGAAGAACCAACTCACACAATGGACACACCACTAGTGGAACCATAGCAACAAATCCATTACACCTGGCATAATATGGAAGTTCCAATACCTGCAGTAAGATAAGCAGTTGTGAGTTAGCTGTACAAGATCTGAACGAGGTCCTAGACATGACGTAATCTATGCTTACATGTGTCTGCGACCAACGACTGTGATCTATCGTGCCATGCCTTCCCACACTTTAGCTATTTAACTCTAATGACTTACCCTGCTGGCTACATCATCGAGCAGCCTTTTGTTTCGAGCATTGTAATCAGATAGCTTCTTTCTTTGGCCACGGCTTGTATACGTATTGTTATAAGATCGGCAATGCTGAATTCGAAGTTGCTTAATAACTGACATGGTTGGAAAGCTAGGTAACTCATAGAAGACTAAACTATCGGATGCTTACTCATTCGAGCGTATTAATTTTTTTAAATTTAACCGCGAACCCAGCGCGCGCCATTCTTAATCGCACCTTATTTTCGCGGGTCAACCTGATTGCATATTAAACTGGTAACAGGATGGTGGGTGTTGTTTTGATATAATATACAGCAGCCATGGTCTGAGGATATGCACACTATGCAGCCATGGGGTCCTCCTGTTCAGCTTGTAGGCTTCCATTTCTTCTTCAGTGGGTTCCCGACACTCCCCATCCCTCTTCAGAGAGTTGTATGGTCTCTTCCTCTCATCCATCACCATCAGTCTCTCCATCTTCCCCTCTCAGTCCTCCTCAGCCAGTAGTGCCTGAGGGTGGGGGAGGGGAATAGATCAGGTGATTTTATCAAAGCTGAAAGATACTGATTATGGTACAGTAAACTCCCTCCTTAATTAACAAAACCTTCTGAATTCCTATTAAGAGCCATTAGTTATTAATTGGATAGACTACATTTTTGAGAAATAACAACACTTTATTTTTTGAAATTCCTCATTTTCCTAACAATAATTCTTTCAATTTTAGTGTGACCTGATAACATAGATGTCAATATGCAATTTTCCCCACTTTGGAATTTCACCAATTTTCATAGCAACAAATACCACCAACAAAGAGGGTTATACAATAGAATTACTCAAACCCACCCCAAGGCAATTGCACTTCATTATTATGGTGATGGCATTGTGTCATCACCTGCCAGACGTGTGACAGTGGAGGGTAGAAATCTTTTGAAAAAAGACTCACCAGTGACCTCAGCTACCTAATTAACCCTACCAGTGAGGTAAGATAGCTCTTGGATCCACAGAAACCTTATAGACCAGATAAAGGGAATCTTCCCCTGCTATCCCCCTAAAAACCACTAATTCAATGATTATTTAATAGGACCTAGACACAATAAATCTAGAAAACTATTATAATTATTGTGTATCCATACACCAGCCACTACTATGATATTCCACACGAATAGTTCAACATCATCCTTATACGACATCCACTTCCTATAGGATTAGCTATAGGATTAGACAGCTGCTACTAATAATGACAGGGACAATCACAGGAGGAGGGAGGGCATGTTAGAGTCTTGCTACTAATAATCACATGACCTTGAGTTCCCATAGTATAAAAATGACTAATACTGTGTTGCCTTGGAAACCCCAGGCAGATATTAGCCTTATACCTGATGTTACCAAGGACAACGGAATTATGAATATTCCAACTAGAAACAGCATGTTAACAATTTCCTCCATGTGGTAGATTGCCTGAGGATACAGAGCTATGAAGTGGGTCCAACCCAAATAATATGGTTGTGCATACAAATACTGTTCCTGATTGTTCAAGCTGTAGTAAAGATGAAACTTAATTAGTAAACAACTGAGAAAAGTGGAATACAAATAGACTATTGCCACAAAGAATGAATGTACCCACTTCAATAAATTTCAATTTATGGCCAAATAAAATTAATGGCCACTTCAAATTCATCAACAGTTAACTTGAGCCACGTGCCAGAACATGCTGTGGACCTGATGATTAATTGTTCAGAACACTTGTATGAATAATATAAAATGGCTCATTGGCTCAAGTTACTTGTTGAATTAGACCACTTTTCTCTGCTTTTGAGAGATCCTTAGTGCAAAGGTCATCATGATATTCACACTCTTGCAGTTAGTGAATTTCTCTCCAGTTTTGCTTCAAGGTTTTTTTTGCATGAGGTGTTCTAGAGGTCTTTTGCATGAGGTGTTCTAGGGGTACTCTCTCTCTCTCAGCTAACTTAATACTTACTGAGTGATTGTTTGGGAAGATGTCTTCTTCATAACATGACTTAGCAATGGCTTTCTCTTGTCCCTTGATGACATTGCCAGAGCGAGAATACTCCACATAATTCTCAACAACAGTTCATTGGGTGGTACCTACACAATGACAAATACGCATACCATATAAGGTAGCAGTAATATATCATAGCTCCAGCCAAGACCCACAGAATAGCAGCAAAGAAAAGGGAAAGAGCAGTCAGTGAAGTCATCATTATTGTTGGGACCAGATATGCTGTGAGCAAATGTGTGCGAAATTTTCAGAGAAACCAACCAATCAGCATTGGACTGCAGTAAAGCAGAAATATCTCAGAGGCACAGTCAATTTGTTTGTATGGCAAATGAGGCTCCAGTATGACTATTGCTTTGAAAGTCCTGTGTGCCTACGAATCTTGATACAATTAGGCCCTGAAGGAGGTAACTACCATTGGGTCATGTGTGATAGCTAACTACATCACTTCTTAAACCAACAAACTTCTGGCCTAGTCCAAGAATCCATTTTCTTGGTCTGGCCAGGAGCGTTAATGGATTGTATTATACATGTTTATCGTATCACACTATTTTTATCTTTGTTTATATTTCCTGATTTGAGCAAGCTAAAATCAATGATTGAATTCCTAGCAGGATTAGAATTGTGGAGATGTCTTGCCACCTGTACCTAGAGCACACACCACACCATACCACACCACACCACACCTCTGTCAATACCATACCACCTGCAGGCTAGCACCTAGAAAACAGTCCAGATAGTAATCATCACTATTGCCCCATCTCTCATTGGACCTGTTGCATTGCCCAGTCACTTGACAATTACAAGAAGTGATTATGCCCACAAAGTGCCTATTAAGTGAAATTTAATGATCTCCTAAGCCATAATTAATCTTAGTGACTCTATATATCCACCTTCTAAAGAAAAAAGGTCACTTTTCTAGGTCTATCCCAATGACCTCTACCTAATTACCCCTAGCCCTATCAGTGAGGCCTCTAGGCTAGACAGCCTTACACACCAGAAAAAGGGAATCTTCCCCTGCTATGCCCCTAAAAAATCACTAATTCAACAATAATTGCTAGGCACAATAAATCTAGCTATCCAGAAACTATTGTAATTATTGTGTATCCATACACCGACCACTACTACAATATTCCACACCAATAGTTCAACATTATCCTTATACGACAGCTGCTACTAATAATGACAGGGACAATCACAGGAGGAGGGAGGGAGGGCATGTTAGAGTCTTGCTACTAATAATGATAGGGACAATCAATCACATGAATACTAATACTGTGTTGCTTGGAGGCAGACATTAGCCTTATACCTGATGTGTTAGCAATTTCCTCCATGTGATACATTGCCTGAGGATACAGAGCTATGAAGTAGGGTCCAACCCAAATATGGGTGTACATAGTCGTACAAATTCTTTCATGATTGTTCAAGCCGTAATGAAGTTAGTAACTGAGAAAGGTAAAACTTACTAAACAATTGAGAAAAGTGGCAATACTCAAAATGCTAAGTGGATACAAATAGACTATTGCCACAAAGAATGCCAATGTACCCAACTTTAATGAATTTCAAATAAATAAAATTTAATGACCACTTAAGAATTCATCAACAATTAACTCAGCCACATGTCAATTCTCAGAACATGCTATGGACATGATTATTATTGTCCATAACATTATGAATAATATTAAAAGGCTCATATCAACAGTATTCTTTACCCACTGAATTCGACTCACTTTTCTCAGTCTTTCTGCTTTCTCTTCTTCTTTCTTTGCTTCCTCTTTTTCTCTCTCTTGGAGCTCATTTTAGCACGATTGCTCCACTAATGACAGGGGCTTGCCCTCCTCCTATCATCATCATCATACTTGGTCTACCTGACCACCCCATATGCATCCTTTCGTGCCACATACATAATGTCTCTCTGTACATCAGTACAAGTGCTCCTGCAGGTGAGAGATTACCAGTAAACAAGTGGCATGGGGAAATGAGATAGGATGTCTCCCAATTGCATTCCACAGTGTGAGTGTACATACATGCAGAGCCTACATGTATTGTGGTTGCCCAACTGTTCTCGTTTAGTTGAGTTTGTGCCAAATCTACACACACACACATTATTTCCAGTGTCCATTCCATATGACATGCTGATCACCCCATCCCAACACCTGTTATATATGGGCACTAGCTGGAAAATGACATGCAGAGTACGGTTATATTAATCACAGCTACATGCTTATTTTAAAGTTTGTGGTCACTAAAAAATGATCTTTTAAAGTAGTCGTCAAATAACAACAACAACAACAACAACAACAGGTAATGTGTTAGTGGGTTGGATACTTACCTTTGTTCCAGCCTGTCCTGTGTAGTAGGACCCTTTATTGATCATGGAGTGACAGCAGACATAGCCCCCCTGGAACCTGCACAGGAGAGATTAGGAGAACATTGATGGCTACTCACTACTAGGACATTCACACACTCTACACAGGGAAGGAAGAGACAGCATTAGTTTATACACACTCAAAACTCTTCAGTCAAGTGCCCAGTCTGACAAGTGTCTCACTTGACCCTAGCTAATTGTAGTCGTTTGATCTGTGAGTATCTTTAAGCTAACTAAACTTTGACTTACCCTGGCAGCAGTGGCTAGTTTTCTATTTGATATCCGTTTGTTGTTAGATCGCCAAGCATTGTGATCAGGTAGTTTCTTTCTTTCACGGCTTGTATTGTTGTAAGAAGATCGGTAATGCTGTAGTTGATGAACTCCCTTGGACATGGCTAGACGTAGACTAAAACAATTACTAGTTAATTATGTAGCCACGTCCACCGGCATGTGCATGTCATTCAATTGGATCGAGTATAATAATTATAGTAGCCACTTCCTTGTGAGGGCACTTCAATTCATCATTCAAAGTATAAAAAGCGCGCGCAAAAAAAAAATCTTAAGGTAATGATAGGAAGAATAGTAAGAAGCAATGGAAGGATCAGTGTCACTCTGGGAGCCTTCATCCTCTTCTGAAAAAGGAAAAGAACTCTAAAATAAATTCTTTTGCGCACGTGACAAGTGCATGTGACTGCATTCCAGAGTGTCCACTGAAGCCTGGCCACAGTTACCAGTAGTCTGGCGTCGCCAGCCCAGCTTTTCTTCTTTTTTTTTGGGACGGGGAAGAAAAGTGGTCTGGTGGCTCTAGCATCAACTACTTGTGTCGCCCGCGCGCTCTCTCAAAAATAATTTAAATTGCAATAACATGCGTGTTGAATAATTTTCCGAAGCCAGTAGGTAGAATTGCGAACACATCGCCCTTGAAAATCGCTGATACAACTTTCAGCCGTTCAGGCTTCAGGCCAGGTATTCCTAGCTCTTTAAACACAGTTCTTGGTTACTCTCCATAGCTCTAGCTCTGCCAACTTGGAATAAATAGTGGGTGTGTCTCGCCAACATTAATACTACTTCACGTGACTGAATAGAGCAATCTGATTGGGACGCAGCTATAGCTGCGCGCGCGGGCGACACAAGTAGTTGATGCTAGAGCCACCAGACCACTTTTCTTCCCCGTCCCCCCAAAAAAGAAGAAAAGCTGGGCTGGCGACGCCAGACTAAGTTACCAGAGCTGCAGACTTTCCCTCTCCCTCTCCGTGAAGCCCCGCCCATCAGGAAAGTCTGCGCTGCGCGAGACTAATGGCCCAGTATATACCGTGCGTAAGGCCCACCCACCCACCCACGTGGAGAGTACATCGTTCTGTTTATCACAGTACTTATTATGCATTATCAATATGCCATGCTACATTGTACTTATAAGGAACATTGATTCAGCAAGAAGCTTTGAAATTATGTAATCAATTTCTTTTAATAAATAAACTTGTATACCAATCACTGACAGTTTCATTTATTTCTTCTGCAAGTGTTCTCAATCCGATATCATTTAAGACTTTGACAAGACTCTTCCATGAAACTTCTACTCCCTTTCCTTCCAACCAGTTGTTGAATATTCTCGTGGTGATGTCCACTGGAACCCCACGAAGTTCTTTCTGAATGGCCTTCACATGACCGCCTGTTTCATCCTTCAGCAGTGATATCCCAAAACTGGAATAATCTGCTCCAATCTTATTTGGAATGTTGATGTTACGCTTGAGGCCAGGGAAGTTGAGTAAACAGGGCATAGTGGGCTTCAAACCTGGAAGAGTAAGTGACAACCAAAACTGTTAATGATGAGTGAAGGTGTAGCTATTATGCATGAGTTATCACATTCATTAAAGTAATATTGCCCCTGAAGGAACTGCAATCAGTGCTTCACATATGTAGTACCCTAAGGGGACATGCTTGGACAATGACTAACTAGCTATTCTAGTTCGTGTTTGTATTCGTTGATGACCAGGTCCACTGGCTATCACAGTCAACCACTTTTTTTACTATTCTTACATTCTGAAGTGCTCATCCCTCCCTGAGATGATGGGTAGACCTTTAAATCAGCTGCACCTAATGATTGAGTGTGTACATACAGCATTGCATGGAGAGTACATTGGCATTACGTAGCTTACCAGGCATCCAATTTGGCATAAAGATAACTGAAATGATGGCTAGGAGGGCAATAACAATTGTGATGATGGTGGTTCTGGATGCTGCTGTAATGGGTCCAAATAATTATTACTAAAACAATTTCATGGAATGAGCTAGTGCAGTGACACGCACTATAGAGTGTTTTTATTGTCATATCTTAAATTTAAAGTATAGTTGATTGGCATGATGCATGTTCAGGATCTCTTCCGGGCTCACTGACCAAGCTAGAAGGAGGTATGATGCATGCATGAGGTGAGATTGCATGGTAGCCTTCCTACTGTCTACTAAATGTGGACTAGCTGCTCCAACTGAGTTGAAGCCAGTGACATTGTGACCTATGCCTATAGTCCTGCAGACACTGCAATCGAAACTCTCACCGGGCCAGATTGATAAGAAACACACAAAACAACACACAGCACTCTAGTTACTACTTACCTTGTTGCTTCAAATGACCAATTTCTTCATTCTTTTCTATAGTGTGCATAACTTTGCATTTGTGCATGTACAAAATCCATTATTATTAGCTATACCTTTCTCCGACTCTTTCAAATGTTCAATTTCTGTGTCTTTTTCACATAGATCTATTGGTTAATACACTGTAGTCATGAACACATAATAATATAATGAACCATAGCTACCTTGCTTCATTTTTTCACTCTTTTCACCCATGTCTATAGCATAATTAAAATCTCTGCATGTGTGTCATGCACAAAATCCATATTATACCTTTCTTCAACTCTTTAAAACGTTCAATTTCTGTAGTTTTTTCTATTAGCATTATTAAAACACACTGGAGTTATTATGTACACACATATAATAATGCTACTTACCTTGCTTCAAATGATCAATCTCCTCATTCTTTTTACATATTATACCTAGCATTAAATTAATGTTAGTGCATGTGTGCATGCCCATACATTATGTATACCTCTCTCCACCTCCTTCAAGTGATCTATTTCAGTGATTTTTTCATGTACATCTATTAATATAATTATACAGTAATTATGAACATATAAACATAATAATGCCACATACCTTGCTTCAAATGATCAATTTCTTCATTCTTTTCTATAGTATAATTTATAAAGCTTTGCATTTTGTGCATGCACAAAATCCATAATTATTATACCTTTCTCCGACTCTTTCAAACATTTGATTTCTGTGTCTTTTTCACATAGATCTATTGGTTAATACACTGTAGTCATGAACACATAATAATATAATGAACCATAGCTACCTTGCTTCATTTTCTCATTCTTTTCACCCATGTCTATAGCATAATTAAAATCTCTGAATGTGTGTCATGCACAAAATCCATATTATACCTTTTTCCAACTCTTTCAAACGTTCAATTTCTGTGGTCTTTTCACACATATCTATTAGCATTATTAAAACACACTGGAGTTATTATGTACACATAGCTACATGTAATAATGCTACTTACCTTGCTTCAAATGATCAATCTCCTCATTCTTTTCACCTATGCCTAATTGAATGGTGTAGATAATAGCTCTCCATAAGAAAATCTTGTACCTTTCTTGAATTGTATCTTCAAATGATCAATCTCCTCATTCTTTTCTATATAGCATAAAATTATAAATATTTTGCTTGTGTATCAGGCACAAGATCCATGTATACCTTTCTCCACTTCTTTCAAGTGATCGATTTCTGTGGTTTTTTCATGTATATCTATTAATAGAACTATACACTGTAATTATGAACTTAATAATAAAGCCACATACCTTGCTTCAAATGATCAATTTCCTCATTCTTTTCTTTGTCCTTCTCATTCATTTGCTGTTCAAAATATTCCTTATAGCTCCCATGTTTGTGGTATGTTAATCTGGGATGGGTGGGTGGGGGGAGATAAATAACCAGTTATTTCTACACAACTTACTTTATTTGCATGTCTGTTATTCCTATGCAACTCAAGTGGTGGAGGAGGTAAGCTCTGGCTGGAATATTCATCATATCCATCTCCTTCTGCCATTGCTCGAGCAGAATCATGGCATCATTATTGATGTACTCCAAGTGTTCTGACATCTCCAAGGCTTCTGCCAGTTCCTTCACCTTCTCACACTTTTGAACTTCCATGGCAATAGCCTCAAGTTCAGAGGAAGAGATAATTGTATTAGCTGAGTGGTCCTGCATGAAATGAAAATATAACATGCATTCAATATGAAGAGATAATAAGGCATGACTCACTTGTTGGATATTGAACCAAAATTTTTGGTGAACAGTTAACTTTGTCGGATTCCCTTTTTGACAAATGAGGGCTGGGTTGGAAGTGGTGGGAGATGATGAAAGGACAACAAAATGATCTTTCTGTGGGCAGCCTTCACATTTCAGTGCGAAATTGATGTCAATTCCTGGCAGCCATTTCTTGATGTCAGAAGATGAGATTTGGAGTATTTCGAGAATATCATGACATGAACTTATGAAGGTGGGACATTTGTACTCTCTTGAATCGATACGTTGTATGTCAATTCTCACGCTCAATTTTTCTTCTGTAATGAAAAGTCTGTCCAGTTGCTGTCCTGGAGATCCAAACAAGAATTGGATTTGATTTCGATATATTTTTTCACTGACAGGTAAATAACATTTAGGATGCTTTGACATAACTGCTGCCAGTTGAGTGAAGAAGCCTGGAGGCAAGTAGTTGGTGCTGAAGACAAGATGCAATGGAGTTGCAGAGTTGATGGCAGTGCTAGTTGGTAAATAAGGTAACATGGATGGAACGAAATACTTCTTACCAGAACCCTTGTATTTTTCAGTACTGATTCTAGCAATAATCAAGAAATGCTCCAATAGATCTATAATCTGTTGAGGATGCAACTCTTCTTGAGTACTCAATACTTCCCGGTATAATGATTCTACCAGT
Organism: Crambe crambe; assembly: GCA_963924555.1. Lineage (NCBI taxonomy): Eukaryota > Metazoa > Porifera > Demospongiae > Poecilosclerida > Crambeidae > Crambe > Crambe crambe. The sequence continues at coordinate 8,847,203 of OZ004581.1, forward strand.
ATTCCATCCTCACGCAGCAACTTCCAGAGACGTTCATTTCTATATTCTTCTCGGCCTTCCAGTGCCAACAAACTGGCTATTTGCTTGATGAGCCATTGAGGGTCAGCAATGACACAAGACTTCAAGCTGGGGATGTCAGAGTAGTGAAAGAACACGGCAAGATCGTGATAGAATGCAAGAATGCTAGTAAGAGTATTTTCAGGGATTAAACATGCTCTACATAATTTCTTCACTTCCTCTAAAGAAACTACTGGCTTCTTTTCAGATCTGGCATATCTCTGGAACACTTTCCTGAACAGCAACCAAGTGATTGGAGTACGAATAGCTAAATCTTTTGTTGCAAATCTACTCACAGTCTCACGAATGAGCTTAAAAGTTTCGTCTTCTTCCACCTCTCCTTTACCAGCTGTCGTGTTATCGACTATTGCTCCATCCAAAACAATATCAGAAAAAACTTTATTGGTAATTTCTGAAGAAAGCTTTTCAAGAATCTCATGTTTCCTTTCCTTGACAGAAATATTATCACCATGTGAACCAACTGGAAGAATGCGAGGATATTTGGGAACTTCTTCCTCTTCATCTCTTTCTTTATTGAAAAATAGCCTCTTATTCAAGAGAGTAGTATGAATGGTGGATATCCACTGCACCATCAGGTCAAGTGTGGATATATCTTCCAGATGCTCAGTGGCTCTTCCTTTCAAATATGTGAGTGACCGACACTGATCATGGAGATCACGTCTGGCATCAAACATTAAGAGAAACAATGTCCTTGCTGTTAGAAATGCAGGAAGAATTTTAAGAAAGATTGGCTGGCCTCCACAATCCCACACATGCAGATAAACTTCCTCTTCAAGAAATCGGTCATCAGTGCTTATAACAGAAAGAATCTCTTTCAAAATCCCCTCAATTAATGTGTAGTCAAACTTGGGAGCAGTTTTACTAGGCTGGCTTCTGCTCACATCACTTCCTGTGGCAGAATTGGAATCTTTGTGGTCAAGAATAGTTTGTATCAACTGAGCCATTGCTTTGATTTCATCAGCATCAGTTATTTTAGTCCAGTACTTTTTTTCCTGGCTGCAGGCCCAGTAACTCTCAGTGGGGCGGAGGGAAAACGTGTCAGCCACCTGGGTGCTGTAGGCTTCACAGGGAAGGGGCAGATTCATCAAGCCATTGAGTAGACTGCTCTTGCCCACACCTCCAGGGCCAACGATCATCACACGAGCATATGCAACTTTCGTTTCACCCTGCCCCAGGGCATTCAGGTAATCCACTGAAGATCAAATATACAAAATAATTAATATCTATCAAAGTAAAAATATTACCTTCAGTCCTTGAGGCTCGAAACTCAATGAGAAAGAAATCCATTGATTTTAAATAGCACTTAATTAATAGCTACTCACCTTCTAATAATATATATATAAGACAGAGCATTACAATCTCTATTGTATTATAGTTGAATATGAACTTACTCGCTGCAAGAAAATGTAAGCATCAAATTATCATATTGGGACAGGATAAGAGAATAGATTACTTACTGGCTAAATGGAAAAAAAAAAAAATATATATATATATATATATATACAACAGACAGCATGTAAATAATACTGAGAGTGAGTCAAAAAATAACTTACCAACTGAAAGGATAAAAATACGATAGAGAAGGTATGACAGGGTAAGAGAATAGACAGCATGAAAGTAACAGTGCAGAGAGTGAGTCAGTGTATAACGTACCGACTGAAGGAATAAAAAACAGATAGCAAGTAAGCATCAATGAGCGAGTCAGTTCAAAATAACTTACATCCTGAAAGTATACATCAGTGCAGACATGACAAGATCAAAGAATAAACAACATGTCAATAACAGTAAAGAAAGTTAGACAGTTCAATACTAACCAACTGAAGGACATCAAATACCAATAAAGGTTAGAGGTTAGAGATCAGACAGCATGTAAGTATCAATGCAGAGAGTGAGTCAGTTCAGAATAACTTACCGACTGAAGGAATGAAATTAAGCATCAAAATACGACAGTGAAGAGATGACAGGGTAAGAGACAAAATGTAAGTAATGATGCAGGGAGTGAGTTCAGAATAACTTACAAACTGAAGAAAAACAACCATGAAGGTACAACAGGGTAAGAGAATAGACAGCATGTAAGTAACAGTGAATCATCATCAAACTTACTGACTGAAGGAATGTATAACAAGGTAAAATAATGAATGCTGAGTGATTTGTTTGGAATAACTTACTGACTGAAGGATTAAATTAAGTATCAAAATACGACAGTACATAATGAAAGAATAGAAAATATGTAAGTAACAATGCAAAAACTTATAAACTTATTTGCTGAAGGAATAAAATTAAGCATCAAAATAATTATGACAGTGAAAAGTAGACAGGGCAAGAATATATAAGTAACTACATAGGGAGTGCAGATGAACTTACTTGCTAATTAAATACATGAATAGGACATTGAAGGTGTGACGGCAAGATAGAGAAAGAGAATATACAGCATTTAAGTAATAATGCAGAGAGCAGTCTGTTCATGATAACTTACTAACTAAAAAAAATAAAATTATTAAGCATCAAGCATTGAGTAAGTCTGTTTAAAATAACTTACTAGCTAATTCATCCAAACATGACAGTGAAGGCACAATACAGTAAGAGAATAGACAGCATATAAGTAATAAAGCCGAGAGAGAGTAACTTACCGACTGAAGGAGTGAAATTAAGCATCAAAATACACAGTGAAGGTACGACAGGGTAAGAGAATAGACAGCATGTAAGTAACCATGCAGAGAGTGAGTCAGTTCAGAATAACTTACCCACTGAAGGAGTGAAATTAAGCATCAAAATACGAAAGTGAAGGAACGACAGGGTAAAAGAATAGACAGCTTGTAAATAACAATGCAGAGAGTGAGTCTGTTCAGAATGACTTACATGCTGAAGGAGTGAAATTAAGCATCAAAATATGAAAGTGAAGGAACGACAGGGAAAGAGAATAGACAGCATGTAAGTAACAATGCAGAGAGTGAGTCAGTTCAGAATGACTTACTCGCTGAAGGAATGAAATTAAGCATCAAAATACAACAGTGAAGGTACGGCAGGGTAAGAGAATAGACAGCATGTAAGTAACAATGCAGAGAGTGAGTATGTACAGAATAACTTACTTTCTGAAGGAATAAAATTAAGTATCGAAATACGACAGTGAAGGTACGACAGGGTAAGAGAATAGACAGCATGTAAGTAACAATGCAGAGTGAGTCAGTTCAGAATAACTTACTTGCTGAAGGAATGAAATTAAGCATCAAAATACGACAGTGAAGGTATGACAGGGTAAGAGAATAAACAGCATGTAAGTAACAATGCAGAGAGTGAGTTAGTTAAGAATAACTTACAGACTGAAGGAATGAAATTAAGCAACAGTGAAGTTATGACAGGGTAAGAGAATAGACAGCATGTAAGTAACAATGCAGAGAGTGAGTATGTTCAGGACAACTTACATCCTGAAAGAATGAAATTAAGCATCAAAATATGACAGTGAAGGTATGACAGGGCAAGAGAATAGACAGCATGTAAGTAACAATGCAGAGAGTGAGTTAGTTAAGAATAACTTACAGACTGAAGGAGTGAAATTAAGCAACAGTGAAGTTATGACAGGGTAAGAGAATAGACAGCATGTAAGTAACAATGCAGAGAGTGAGTATGTTCAGGACAACTTACATCCTGAAAGAATGAAATTAAGCATCAAAATATGACAGTGAAGGTATGACAGGGCAAGAGAATAGACAGCATGTAAGTAACAATGCAGAGAGTGAGTTAGTTAAGAATAACTTACAGACTGAAGGAGTGAAATTAAGCAACAGTGAAGTTATGACAGGGTAAGAGAATAGACAGCATGTAAGTAACAATGCAGAGAGTGAGTATGTTCAGGACAACTTACATCCTGAAAGAATAAAATTAAGCATCAAAATATAACAGTGAAGGTATGACAGGGCAAGAGAATAGACAGCATGTAAGTAACAATGCAGAGAGTGAGTTAGTTAAGAATAACTTACCAACTGAAGGAGTGAAATTAAGCACCAAAATACAACAGTGAAGGTACGGCAGGGTAAGAGAATAGACAGCATGTAAGTAACAATGCAGAGAGTGAGTACATTCAGAATAACTTACCATCTGAAGGAATGAAATTAAGCATCAAAATACAACAGTGAAGGTACAACAGGGTAAGAGAATATAGACAGCATGTAAGTAACAATGCAGAGAGTGAATACGTTCAGAATAACTTACCTCCTGAAAGAATGAAATTAAACATCAAAATACGACAGTGAAGGTGTGACAGGATAAGAGAATAGACAACATGTAAGTAACAATGCAGAGAGTGAGTCAGTTCAGAATAACTTACATACTGAAGGAATGAAATTAAGCATCAAATACGACAGTGAAGGTACGACAGGGTAAGAGTATAGACAGCATGTAAGTAACAATGCAGAGAGTGAGTACGTTCAGAATAACTTACTCGCTGAAGGAATGAAATTAAGCATCAAAATACGACGACAGTAAGAAAATAGACAGCATGAAAGTAACAATGCAGAGAGTGAATCAGTTCAGAATAACTTACCGGCTGAAGGAATGAAATTAAGCATCAAAATACGACAGTGAAGGTAAGACAGGGTAAGAGAATAGACAGCATGTAAGTAACAATGCAGAGAGTGAGTACGTTCAGAATAACTTACCGCCTGAAGGAATGAAATTAAGCATCAAAATACGACGACAGGGTAAGAGAATAGACAGCATGTAAGTAACAATGCAGAGAGTGAGTCAGCTCAGAGTAACTTACCACCTGAAGGAATGAAATTAAGCATCAAAATACGACAGTGAAGATACGACAGGGTAAGAGAATAGACAGCATGTAAGTAACAATGCAGAGAGTGAGTACGTTCAGAATAACTTACATACTGAAGGAATGAAATTAAGCATCAAAATACGACAGTGAAAGAGAATAGACAGCATGTAAGTAACAATGCAGAGAGTGAGTTAGTTAAGAATAACTTACAGACTGAAGGAGTGAAATTAAGCACCAAAGTACGACAGTGAAGTTATGACAGGGTAAGAGAATAGACAGCATGTAAGTAACAATGCAGAGAGTGAGTATGTTCAGGACAACTTACATCCTGAAAGAATGAAATTAAGCATGAAAATATGACAGTGAAGGTATGACAGGGCAAGAGAATAGACAGCATGTAAGTAACAATGCAGAGAGTGAGTTAGTTAAGAATAACTTACCGACTGAAGGAGTGAAATTAAGCACCAAAATACGACAGTGAAGTTACGACAGGGTAAGAGAATAGACAGCATGTAAGTAACAATGCAAAGAGTGAGTATGTTCAGAATAACTTACCCGCTGAAGGAATGAAATTAAGCATCAAAATACGACAGTGAAAGAGAATAGACAGCATGTAAGTAACAATGCAGAGAGTGAGTTAGTTAAGAATAACTTACAGACTGAAGGAGTGAAATTAAGCACCAAAATACGACAGTGAAGTTACGACAGGGTAAGAGAATAGACAGCATGTAAGTAACAATGCAAAGAGTGAGTCTGTTCAAAATAACTTACCCGCTGAAGGAATGAAATTAAGTATCAAAATACGACAGTGAAGGTACGGCAGGGTAAGAGAATAGACAGCTTGCAAGTAACAATGCAGAGAGTGAGTCAGTTCAGGATAACTTACATACTAAAGGAATGAAATTAAGCATCAAAATACGACAGTGAAGTTACGACAGGGTAAGAGAATAGACAGCATGTAAGTAACAATGCAGAGAGTGAGTATGTTCAGAATAACTTACCGACTGAAGGAATGAAATTAAGCATCAAATACGACAGTGAAAGAGAATAGACAGCATGTAAGTAACAATGCAGAGAGTGAGTACATTCAGAATAACTTACATACTGAAGGAATGAAATTAAGCATCAAAATACGACAGTGAAGGTAAGACAGGGTAAGAGAATAGACAGCATGTAAGTAACAATGCAGAGAGTGAGTACATTCAGAATAACTTACATACTGAAGGAATGAAATTAAGCATCAAAATACGACAGTGAAGTTACGACAGGGTAAGAGAATAGACAGCATGTAAGTAACAATGCAGAGAGTGAGTATGTTCAGAATAACTTACCGACTGAAGGAATGAAATTAAGCATCAAATACGACAGTGAAAGAGAATAGACAGCATGTAAGTAACAATGCAGAGAGTGAGTACATTCAGAATAACTTACATACTGAAGGAATGAAATTAAGCATCAAAATACGACAGTGAAGGTGTGACAGGATAAGAGAATAGACAACATGTAAGTAACAATGCAGAGAGTGAGTCAGTTCGGAATAAACTTACATACTGAAGGAATGAAATTAAGCATCAAATACGACAGTGAAGGTACGACAGGGTAAGAGTATAGACAGCATGTAAGTAACAATGCAGAGAGTGAGTACGTTCAGAATAACTTACTCGCTAAAGGAATGAAATTAAGCATCAAAATACGACGACAGTAAGAAAATAGACAGCATGTAAGTAACAATGCAGAGAGTGAATTAGTTCAGAATAACTAACCGGCTGAAGGAATGAAATTAAGCATCAAAATACGACAGTGAAGGTAAGACAGGGTAAGAGAATAGACAGCATGTAAGTAACAATGCAGAGAGTGAGTACGTTCAGAATAACTTACCTCCTGAAGGAATGAAATTAAGCATCAAAATACGACGACAGGGTAAGAGAATAGACAGCATGTAATTAACAATGCAGAGAGTGAGTCAGCTCAGAGTAACTTACCACCTGAAGGAATGAAATTAAGCATCAAAATACGACAGTGAAGATACGACAGGGTAAGAGAATAGACAGCATGTAAGTAACAATGCAGAGAGTGAGTACGTTCAGAATAACTTACCTCCTGAAGGAATGAAATTAAGCATCAAAATACGACGACAGGGTAAGAGAATAGACAGCATGTAAGTAACAATGCAGAGAGTGAGTCAGCTCAGAGTAACTTACCACCTGAAGGAATGAAATTAAGCATCAAAATACGACAGTGAAGGTATGACAGGGTAAGAGAATAGACAGCATGTAAGTAACAATGCGGAGAGTGAGTATAACCTACCAACTGAAGGAATGAAATTAAGCATCAAAATACGACAGTGAAGGTAAGACAGGGTAAGAGAATAGACAGCATGTAAGTAATGTAGAGAGTGAGTACGTTCAGAATAACTTACCTCCTGAAGGAATGAAATTAAGCATCAAAATACAACAGTGAAGGTACAACAGGGTAAGAGAACAGACAGCATGTAAGTAACAAAATGCAGAGAGTGAGTTTATTCAGAATAACTTACCCGCTGAAGGAATAAATTAAGCATCAGTGACAGTATGACAGGGTAAGAGAAAAGACAGCATGTGAGTAACAATGTAGAGTGTGAGTTGGTTCAGAATAACTTACATGCTGAAGCATCAAAATACAACAATGAAGGTACGACAGGGTAAGAGAATAGACAGCATGTAAGTAATAGTGCTGAAAGTTGTCAAGAATAACTCACATCCTGAAGGATCTAAATATGTCAATGAAGGTATGACAGGGTAAGATAATGAGAAGTGATAAAACAATATGTTAATGAAGTATAAGTAATGACTTACCAGGAGAAGGGGTAATAAGTTCCAACATCAAATTGAGTGTGTATGGTGTGAAAGAACATGATGCCAAATATAATAATGTCAGTCTTGAATGACTCACCTCCTGAAAGAAAACATTGATACACATAATTCAGCACTTCTAATCAATAAATATTCCAGACACAATCTTGAAACTTCCTTCCTTTTTTGGTAAAGGGTTGACAAGTGAGAATTGGCCCCACCCGGTACCCATACACATGGGCCACATAGGCACACTGCAGTACAGCACAAGCTGCACTTCAAGTGAGGAAGGAATGAGCTTCCAAGTCATTACCAGTGATGGATTGCATTGGTACACCCTCTATAATCAACACTCCCCAACTAAATGAGCTGGTGTCACACCCTAGTCCCTAGCCCAAAGTCCCTAGTCCCTAGCTACCTTATTCATGTGAATGCACTCACAAAATATGGTTCAGCTCTGCTAGAAGTAGCCTTCTTCTCTGTCTCTTCATTCTCTTCACCTTTTTTATCACTCATGATGTGATCCAGTAAATATTTCTTACCTGACAAAACAATCGCATGAGTCGTCGATCCAAAGGTCTGTGGATTCAAAGGTTATAATGATTCACTATGCATGTGCAAGATGCAAATTGTGTACTGTACAGGAGAGAAGTAATGATGGATCAGTGTGTCTATCCACAACACAATAACATAACCTCCTCATAGATTGAAGAAGGCATACACTCACACACAAAAAGGAAAAAAAGAAATCTAAACTCTCACAGTATTGGAATCTGCAACTGTGAAAAGGTCATGTAACCAAGGGTCCAAAGTGATTTATTATGGCATGGAGACAAAGAACGGAGAAATATTGGCCTATTAATAATGAAGCTGAAGATTTTCAGAATTTCTTTTTGAGCTATAAAATTACATTTGGGAATGCAATGGAAAAAATGGAGGAAGGCACTCGCGTGCTAGCTAAGCATTAGCAAGCATGCAGGTTCTGTGCGCATGCGAGAGCCTGCATGGGGATGAGGCTAAACATTAGCTGGATTGTAGCGACTGATCAATTTAATGTAGCTGTATCACATTTTAGTAGTTTACTTCAGGAATATCAGCAATAGCTAGAAGATTCACTGGCAGGTAGGTTACACATAGTTTTCCAACTCTATGTACTTCTGGTAGCAGCACATCTACTAAGGCCACTGGAAACATTCCTATAGTATGAAATGTCTATCACCAAGGTATTGTGTTATCAACTTTAGCTAGCTATGTGCTTCATGGCAGCACACATGTTTAGCTTTAGCTAATTAGAGCATGAAATCACCCTTGTCCAAGTTATGCAGGATTTTAATGGTGACTTAAGGTAAGGGGTCTAATACTTGGACAGTACCAAATATTGGCAATGGCAACTTCATTGTGTTAATAATCATTAAAAGCGCTGAGCCAGCCCACATGCTTTAAGTTCTAATTAGAGCTCATCCCATAGTCTTCTTGCAGTGTTCAGTTCAAGAGTGAGATTAAGCTTTTGTTTACATAGCTAAGAGAGTGTTGTTCTAAGAATTGATACATGACTAACCACAAATACAAAACATGCTCATTTTGATTAGTAACTCGTATACTTTTTCATTAGCTTACTCCATTTTTACTTTTTTAAAATTTATATAAGAGTAGCTCTGTACCAAATAATGGACAGGTTAAAAATATTTACAGGATATTTGATGGTAGACGGGATTGGACACCTGAAATCTTCAGGCTGCACTTACAGCTATACTAAATGATAAACTCTCCCTTAGAACTACTTTTGGTGTGCCTAAAAGAAATTGGAAGCTGAGTGGAAAAAGATGGAATGACAACATGAACAAGGACAGAGCTGGTAAAGGATATGGTCAGGGATGACGAGGAAAAGCTATGAATCGTGTTGCTTTATACAGAATCCATGTCTTCAAGTGACTCCAGCGATGCCGAGAGTAATGAAAGAGATGAGGGGTGTGGTCTTTTGTCAGCTGACGAGAGCAGTGATGCTGCAGTTGAAAGTTGATTATCAATGCATCATTTGTGGGAATTCAGGATTGTGTTGCCTGTGATGAGTATAGGTTATTGCACGAAGTCGAGGAGTTTCGCTATTTTAGAACCTGAGAGCTGTTGCTATTATGGTGACCGAGGGCGAAGCCCGAGGTCATCATAGGCAACAGCTCGAAGGTCCTAAAATAGTGGAACTCTGAGGCTGAGGGCATTAACCTACTTAGACTATGGCGGCAAGTGGGTTACAACACAATGCAGCTTCAATGAGTCCCTTTTATACTGCCAAATGTTCAGCAGTCTTGATGTAATTAGTGATCATGAATATGATTAATTTTTATTTTTTCTGTGCACTTTTCTACACTTTTCAAGCAATTCAAGTATGTAGTTTTTACCACTATTTATTAGTAAAATTTAAAGCAATGCAAAATATAATCATATTCATTATACAAACAAGTGAGCACGAAAATTTCTTCTAGGGATAGCCTAAATCTAGCTGGGCTGTATAATGTACTGCAGCCTCGTATGAAAACAATCCCTACATTTACATCCACTGCCTATAGCTAGCTATGGCAGTTGTAAAAGTAGGGATTGTTTTCATACGAGGCTGCAGTACATTATATAGCCCAGTTCGATTTTAGGCTATCCCTACTTAACTTTTTATTTAGAAGAATTTTTGGTGCTCACTTGTTTCTATCCTTTTTTTGAAAGTAAGTTTGTATAAGTAAAGAATTGAGGGTGGCAGTATTGATCGTCATTTGAACTGAGAGAATGCAGTGATTATTAATGGTACTATAGTCTATACAAAGTCAGCTCTACATAAACCTATCTTTTTTTCTTTTGTAGGCACATACACAGTCTCTGGAAGAATTTATTTAGCTATTTAAGTTTTATCTATTATTTAATATAAGACTTTACAGCAACAGCAATGTAAATGACATGTGCATGGCATGGTAAAGTGAGCTGACTACACTACAGCCAAGTGCTGGCTCTATAGGATGAGCATCTGTACTGCAATGCAGCAAGGAGTGTCAGGAAGATCATCAGATAAGAATAAATAGTTAGCTAAACGATTAAACTGAAGACTTAGCTTAGCTACTAAACTGATTAGGCTGCACCGTAGGCCTTATATGTGGCTCCACCCATATGCTCCACCCCCTACTGACGTGCGCTTCAAAATGGCGTAGAAAGATTAGCTGAGTGCTGATTTGTGAAGTAGCGCTTTAGTCAAAACTAATAGCAAAAGATCAGCCTCTAGGTGCCGCTCTAACAGATGGCCAAAGCAGAATTTTGATGACTATAGCCAGTAAGTCGGTACGTCGATCTGATTATTATAAAGAAAAAGAACAAAAGTAAATTTTAGAACTCGTTTTTTTCTTATGTTAGCGAATGAATTTTTGGTTTTGAACAGTCTCCTTTCTTCTTTGTAGATGTAATAATTCACTGTAGCCTTCTGAGAAAGTAGAGTAAGGGTAGAAGAGAAGGAAGAGTTTTAGTTTATACAGTCTTATGACCTTTGACCCGCCATCCCTACTTAGAGATAGCGCACTCTCGATAATTGCATTCTTTTAAAAACACAATGAAACCCATTGAAAGGTCTGAGAGTTTGACACTATAAAAACAGCCCTGGTCATTATTAGTTTAGAGATGGTAGTTTCACTGTTTTAAAAACCTCATTGTGGTCAAAACTTCAATACCCGAGGGGTGGGAATATTTCACAAGGCCTGGTGGGAATATTTCACAAGGCCATAAGCCAGAGTGGAATAATTATGCCCAACCAAGGGATCTGATATTCAACAAAGGAGTGTGCAATAAGTATTTTATCATATATAAGTGGATTCTACAGTTTCCAGCCAGGCAGCTACATATGCGTGTATAGTATGGCGTAGCGGCGACCCTTACCAACCTAAGGGAAGGAAAAGGGTCTGGGGACATTAGCATCAACGACTTGTCACTTTGGAACGTTAATTTACAACAAGATTATCACATGCACGGTATAATCATAATTTTGCGCGCATCAAGAGCCTTGCTCAAATTCTGGTGGATGACCTGTAGTGAAGTTGCTAAATATAACTAGATAGCTTATATTAAAACTTTGACTAGATACGACATAGCTATTAAAGCATTTTCTACATAAATCTATCATCTTCTTGGCCCTTATCTCTTCCAAATTTTCCATCAAGCGATCTGATTGGTGGCGTCAAAATCTTGACGTGAGACACAAGTCGTTGATGCTAATGTCCCCAGACCCTTTTCCTTCCCTTGGGTTGGTAAGGGTCGCCGCTACGCCAGACTAATGCGTGTAGGAAGTTGTAATGTGAACCTGTAATACTTACCACATTCGATAAGCCTATCAGCCCACCAGACCTACAAACAACTAAGATAAGCCAATGCACTTTGACAAACCGCTGTAGAATTTAATTAAGCTTGCCTATCATCTTCAGAAATGTCTGCCAAAAATGTTGCTAGGCTAGTGTGCGCATGCATAGACAATGCATTGAATAATGCCATTGCATGAATACCGTGGGTAACGGACCAATCAGATTGCTTGAATCCACATATAGACTGGTACTGTGTGGATACCAAGGACTAGATATCCTTTCTGAGTATTGACATTACATTGACTATATCAATAGTCAATACAGGGTTCTATCTAGGATTTTTTAATAGGGGGAAGAATATCTGTGTGGGAAAATTTTTACCTTGGCCATGCCCACTTTTGCCCTTCTCGGATATCAAACCATGCCTACTTGTAAAAATAATACAAACAATGACTTTTAGCTAGCAGCTGCAATTGTTGACATGAGATTAAGATTACACTCCTAACCCCCCAGTAGATAGAACCCTGCAATATTGTTTGTTCAATGGGTATTGGTGTACAATACTCAAACTGTGTGTACAAAAATTAGTTCCAATGTCCAATAATTGGTCCAAATATTTTTTTGTAGAAAAGGGTGGGTTTAAGTTGGAGTCAAAAAATGAGTAAAATTCACTGTTTCCAATACCACTCAGTAAACCTTAAGTGTCCAAAATATGGCCCTTTACATCTGGCTACATCACTCACAAAATATAGTCCAGCCCTACTAGAAGTATAGCCGCCTTCTTTCTCTTTCTTCTTAATCTTTACTTGAGGTTTTACGCCCCCTTTTTATGGGTCACGCCCAGCTAGTTTTTACGTGCAGACTGCGCAGGCGCATGTTGCTACGTGTAACCCAAAACTGTGCATTTTTGCACATCCAGTTATCCGGGAGAAAAACGGGAAATTTCCTGCTAATGAATATTCATTGTCGGCATGTAGGCACTATCAGTAATTAGACTATAGCTAGTCACAATCAAGGAATCTGATTGGTCCATTTGGTGAATTCTATTCACTTAGAATCACGCCTTATGGCACTTAGAATCACGCCTTATAGCACTTAGAATTCACTTGCCCTAGGTAAACCCGGTAAAGATGGTCATTCCAATTGGTCCAATTCTAGCAACGCATCGCGGTGGCCACGGTTATTGTTTCTAGGTGCGCTCTGATTCATGTTTGTTGCATTTAAAAACCATGGTTATTGTTTCCAAGTGCGTGTTGAGGTAAGTTAAACAACTCCAGTGATTGGCTATAGTCTAAATAAGTTAGACACCTCGACCAACGGGATCTACGGTCTGTTTAGAAACCTTCGGGCCCTTAGTAGCGCCCTCGCTGCGCTCGGGACGCTACAGCCCAGGGCTCTCAGGTTTCTAAATAGACCGTAGATCCCTTGGTCTCGTTGTCTAACTATTATATAGAGATCTCAGTGAACAATAGAAAGATCGATAAGCGCTTTGATTCAAGTGCCTTTGCTTTGAAGAAGCTTTGATGTTTGCTTTCATCACTCCTTTTTTTTTTTTTTTTTTTTTTTCAAAGGAATGACTAGACATGCATGCCTCTACTTGCCTACGTAGCCCATAGTTGTTTGGAGGTGTTAGCAGGAGAAGAAGCGGTGGAAAGGAGTGGCTCGTGCAGCTCGAGCTGCAAGTCAGGTTGCCATGGGGAGCATCAATGACGTAGGATTGGCCGTCCAATTTGCCACTGGTGTGTCGATCCTTTCTCGAGAGAAGAAGACTGCACTACTGAAGGTAAAGGGGTAAGGGATTGGAAACCCGCCCCCGCATCCGTACATATACTCCTTGTCCGAGAGAAGTTTGCATGCAGTTGTTATTATGGTTTCAGACCCCCCTGACCTATACAAACTCTGGATCACAGAAACACTACTCTTTAAGTCTGTGGCACTGTAGCTACAGTTAAGTGGATGTTTACACAATCACATATCACATGCGTCAATCTATGAATCTATGCAGGAGTATTTAGCAGGTCGAACTGTTGCCAATTTGACTTACTAGCATCCATTGCACTATAATAATAGAGCTCTCATTGAAATGCCTAATTTTTCAGTCACCTTCAAACTTCATCTATAAAGTTGGGGGGAAATTACTATGACTGTACAAATTTTTACATTTGGATACATCAGTGATACTTGTGATAGCTATTATCTTCCATGCTTGTTCTTATTCCTATGCATGCAAACACACTTGGTGGCTGACATGAATAATACAACACAAGGAGATGCTACACAACAAGGTTGTCCTCAAGGTGTGAGATTTGACATTAATTTCCTATAATTATTATTACACTAGTTGGATCAATCGAGATAATGCACACCACCTCTACCAGCCCCACCCTTCAAATAATGCGCATGCACAAAAAGTTAACATCTCTAATAGATTTAGCAAGTTGGTTCAATCCAATATCTTCTAGCACAGAAATCAGAGTCTCCCAGGACACAGGATGTCTCCCTTTCCTTGAAACACTCAGTAGTTTGATGTCTTGTGTGTTCTTCATCAGTTCTCTCACAAGGGCACTGATGTGAGCTCCAGTCTGGTCTTCCAGGAGGAGAATCCCAAACTGACGGTAATTTGTTCCCACTACTTTAGAGTCTTGTAAAGGGAAGCAGATGATGTCCATCATGGTTGGGGGACTGCAAGAACAACCTGCAATTAAGGGCCCATGAAGTTTCACTCAGATAAGGGAGTCTATAGTCCACCCAACCCACTTTGCCAGTGTATGCTTTGAGGTACACACATGCTTGTACATGTACATAATACTGTAGCTATGACAACTGTAGTGATAGGCATTCCTGCCTATGATCGCATCACACTGTGTTGAATTGTATTGCCAGCACTATATACGAGTCAGAGGCAGTTGCCAGCTCATCTAAGGCACTGGAAGTATGGTTCATATCAAAGAGTCAGTGAGATTATGTGACTGTGCAGTGAGATGAGAGCATGCACCTAGCTCTCCATTAAAGCCACTCCGCAATGTCCTATTCCAACCATTTGACCTCCCTAAACCTCCTTATTAAGCCTGGCCCATATAAAATAAATAAATAAATAAGGCAAACCAATAAGAATGTGGTCACAGTAACAGTGCCCTTGAAGTGCATGTTGTGATTCACCAACTGAAATGCCTGCAAACTGCCATTATGAAGTACTAGTTCTACTAACCATTTATATAATCATTCTCCCTATTAAATACCGTATAGCGTGATATTTTCGTGGATAAAAATTTTCATGGTTAATGCACGAGAATAAGGGAATTTATATGGTTCACACATCAATATTATTTTGCAAAATCACAAAATTTTTGCGCTATATAGACCCTTTGCTCACTAGTGGATTATTAGAGAGAACAGACTGTACAATTATAGCAACCACCTCTGGGCCACCAAAAGGTGGTCTCTTAATGGAGGTGGTCTCTTAATGGAGGTGGTAATGGAGGTGGTCTCTTAATGGAGATGGTAATGGAGGTGGTCTCTTAATGGAGATGGTAATGGAGGTGGTCTCTTTACAGAAGTCAAAATCAATGGTACAAGCACTATTGGGACATAACCAAGTGGTCTTTGAAGGGAGGTGGTCTCATTTCATTGTATCCACTCACTCAAGGTGTCATCTCTAACTTGACTCTTTGACTGATTTCCTTGTTGGTTCACTCTATAGATATACATGGTGGAGGTTGTTTCATAAAAATGACATTCTTTAGTCATAGCCACTTACATCAGGATCACTGCTTGTTCCTAGTGGTAGAGATTTGCTCAAAGTTGTGGACTGAGTAGGTGTTGGACTGCAACCAGGTTGAAGTTGAGGTGCACTTTGCAACTGGTTCAATGCTGAGATGGAAAACATAATCATAATATCTACAATCAGTGACAGGTCAGAGAATAGACATAATACATTATCATTACTAGTTCACTACCTTTCTCCAATTCTTTTTTCAACTGATCAATTTCCTTGTCCTTTTTGGCTCAGTTGTAGCTGGGACTTATTCAGAAGCACTGCAATTACCTGGTCACAACATGAAGAGTCAGCGGAGAAGAAGTATAGTCAGAAAAATTATTGTTAATACAGGTACATCCCAACACCTGCACATGAAGTAAATTGTGCATTTATGGCTGACTGGGTCAGTCCAAGATCTGAATTCAAATGTGAAGTTTGACACTCTAAAGATAAGAAGGAATTGATTGAGTTTGAGTATCCATCTACTATAGCTAAGCTACTCACTTCACCTTTCTCCAATTCTTTCTTAATTTCCTTGTTCTTTCCTTGTATTTCTCTGCCCTTTAAACTCAGTATTCCTTGTGAGTATGTCAGTTCATACTTGTGGTAAATCAATCTGGAAAAAATTACAAAAACAAACGAAAACAAACAAACAAACAAACAAACAAACAAACAAATAACCAATGGGTAGTACAAGTAGCTAATACATGCTATGCTGATCAGATGCTGGAGGAGGTGATACTACCTCTATCTCTTCCTGCCACAGGTCTAGCAGAATCTTGGCAATTATTGTTGATGAACAATAAGTGTTCTGAAGGCTTCTGCCATTTCCTTCACCTTCTCACACTTCTGAACCTCCATAGCAATAACCTCGAGTTCAGAAGAAGAGATAATAGCAATCTGGAAAAAATTAAACACACACTTATTGGATAGACATAATTTAAAATAAAAAAAAAGGTTCACACCATTATCAAAACAGTTTAGGCACAATAACTCCTCAGGTGCTGAATAGAGATCTCTTACCTTGCATGAACATACACCTCTTGTGAGAAACTTACTCATTCTCTGCTTTGAAGATGGCTAAGACATGGAGATAACACTTAGTAACAACATCAACTCAGCAATCCCATTGGAACAAAGGTGAGGCTCATATCAGTGGAACCTCAGATAAAGGACCAAGCTAGCTAGCTACATCCATTCAGATACTGTGGACTCCATCTAATCCGGCACTTTTGGGGCCATGGAGAGGTGTCCTGATTAGGGGTGACCTCATTTCATGGGTGAAGTATACTTTTTAAAGTGACCTGAATACAAAGGTGACCTCATTTCAGGAGTTAGAGGGAATTCACTGCATGTATGCTTTGTCCTCACTGTAGCTACAGGCTATTCCTTTCGGACAGTTTTGGCGGCACAATAAAGTTGGTCAGTCGCATGTCATCTTTGATATTGAAACTGATCTGGTGGAGGACGATCAGAAGGCACAGCAGGCTGGTTTCAAACTCCTTCATGGGACTAACTTCTTTCTCCAAGATATAGCTATAGCTGATTCTTTCATGAAACAACTTCTTTCTGCAAACATTCACTGTAGCTGCATTATAATTATATTTTGTAATAATTCTTTCACAAAAAATAATAACAAGGGGTATTTAAAGCACTGGCTATATAGCTACATGTAAATCTTAGCTTCTATCGACTTTGCGAGTTGGTTGAGTTTGCATTCTTCCAGTACAGAAATAAGAGTTTCCCAGGACACAGGGTTTTTCCCCCCTCCTTGTAGCCATTCTTGTAAGATTTGAATATTGATTTCTTCTGCATTTTTCATTTTTTCTTGTTCTATGGCTTTAATGCGTGCACCAGTCTTATCATTAAGGAGACATATTCCAAATTTTCTATACTTGTCCCCCAACTCTTCAACCAACTCATATTGGATAATTTCAGGCATGGATGGGGAGCTGCGAAGTCCTGGTCCTGTGGATCAATTCTTATAATGGTTACGATAGGTATACTCTTATCACATGCTACATGCATTGTGCTTCAAAACATATGGAGTGCACAAGGCTATGATAATAACTAAATATTTACCTTCTTTCCTCCAATTATACTGAATGCCACACGCATGTTCTGGATGTAAAACATGAGATTATAGTTCACTGGTATTTTCATCATTTTAAAATATTATATCTTGTCTCTTATCTTTTAAGACTCTCCCCCTCTGCTGGCCCCCTCAACTTTCATTTTGTTCCTACTCCACTGCATTAGCTCATACTTTTGTGCACGTATGTAATTCTCATGCATGCAGGAATACATCTACCAGTAGCTTACATTATAGCTACCTATTACTTACTAGCACACGTTAGTAGAACAGCATAAGGCTCATCCTCATTCTTATTCAAATTAAATTTGAACTTTACACTTAGGGGACATTGATGTTGTGGTTTGGGGGAGATCTCCATCTGCATTCGAGGCGGATGTCTCTTTTGTTGATCCAGTGATTCTATCAATTTTCCATCCTTATTCCAAAACTCCACATCTTTAAGAAGTACCTATCAATATATTTGACCACATGATAAAGCTAATAAACCATAATGCAGCTGGTAACAGGGATTATTAAAAGTTCTACATCCTCTCAAGATGTTCCATGTTAGGTTGTTTTGTTGACTGTGAGCATGCATAAAAAAAGTTTCTTTATTTGCACATGCAATGACATGCTTCCACTCCACTTGTACATGGCTAGAAATTCAGACCAAAAGCATTTTAGGTTGATAAATCACTTATTAACCTCCTGCAGTGGTCGATAAATGCTGAACCAAGTCAGTGATCAACCTCAGTGCTTACAGTCTAAATCTAATTTACACATGCATGTAACCTTGTGCTTATAGCATAGAGACCTACACTTTGTGTGTAGCATGTACTATTTTATTCTCAAATTACCTTGTGTGGCTTTGTTATTGCTATTTCATCGCTACAGTCAATTTCAGTTAATTGAATATATCCATCACTTAAATCCTCCAGTGTGAAATCTTCTAGATGGAGATGTTTATACTCTTCTTCTGGATAATGATGTTTAAGCCTCTGGACAACAACCAAACAAATAAAATTAAAGCATCCCACTTGGAGTAGATATGAGTTTTTGGTATAAAAATGAAGCTGAAAATAGATTACGCAATTCAAGGCTCATTCAAGGTGAAATCCACTGTGTTTTTGAGCAAACACTTTATACCCACCTAATGCAAGCACCTCTAAATAAGATAGCTAGTGTCCTTAATTAAAGTCTTGAGCTGTCCAGTAGCAGATCTTTTATGAACATTTGAACATTATAGAGACAGTAATACCTGCTGGTGAGAAGCAAATCACCTCCTTCACTGAATTTTAAGGAAAGCACTCATTCATGACTATACTTTTCTAAAGCACTCTTTTTTCTTTTTCTTTTTGCATGGAAACAATACAAACAAGTATATAACCTCCAAGATAAGGACAATTAAAGGTCTTTCCTTCCAAGTGTCCTCCATTCAGAGGTTCCACTGTAATTATGAACTTACCTCTTTACATGGTGGCATGTTAAATGATACGTAGATGTAGACATCTGAACAATCCTTGCACACTTTGGGCTTCACACAAGTGAGGCTGTATCCAAAGTTACTTACAGTCTGTTTATCTTCCTTTCCAATACAAGTGAAACAAAAATGGTCGAGAGAAAAAAGGCAATAGTTGCCTTTCTTGTGCTTAAACAAAGACATAACTTTTGCTCTGCTTTCCAGAGGTTTAAAGTGATGCACAGTTTTTTCTCCATTGTAGTCAGTGTCACTGTGATGAGCCTTGAGTAAGATTACTCCAGAGTCATCTTGCATTATGTGAGGTAATATAATCTTGATGGGTTGGAGTAATCGTACCTCTTCTTGTGGACACAGGAATAAGATTGGTGAAATAGGGTGCATATTGGTCGGATAACTGAATGGTCCATGCAAAGCTATGCCTACTTTGATGTTAACGGTCAAACCATCTTCTATCGTTCCTTTAGGGATTTCCACAATAACTCCCATCTTTTCATTTTTGAATCTTGCACCATTGTGGTCAAAAGAAAAAGTTTCAAGTGGTTGTAAAAATGGATATTCATAAATGTCAACTTCTGTCACTTTCTCCAAACTTGGTTTTGTTGCATTATCTGAATGGATGATACCATGCAGATGATTTTTAACTAGCATATAGTTTATTCGGAATGACAATTTTACTTTCTGTGGTAGTTAATAGTAATCATTCATGCAATCACCAGCTATAATTATAGCTAACAGTGTCTGAGTCATCAAGTAACTACATGTAGGTAAGTATGCCTGTAGCTTTGACTACATCAGATGGTTGTCATGGAAGGTCCTGGAGCTCTGATTTTTTGCATGCTGGCTACTGACCACTACAGGATAGAAGGAGATTAACTTTTGTAGCCTAGCCAAGTTCTATGACCCAGCCAACACCTTCATTCCTGCTGGAGCGTGACTTGTGCCTATGACCACCCTTACCAACTCAATTGCAACGGCTCAAAAGAGAATACCTCATACATCTCCTTCCTTCACATTCTGATTATGGAAATCCCAGGTAGCTAAACCTCCCATGATTATTCTCTAAATCTTATTCCTGAAGACCTACTTAACACCTGTGTAGATAGCTATTTGTTGTTGTTGTTGTTGTTGTTTTTTGTTGTTTTTTGTTGTTTTTGTTGTTGTTTTTTCCTGCTTGGTATGTGTTTGCCCTCCAAGTAGAAAAATTAAAAATACTAGGGCAATGTGCAACATTAGACAGCGAGTGACCAAGCAAGTGCTCCAACTCTTTAGAAGATTTTGCTGGTAATGTAACAAAGCACTTAAATAAGCATAGAGCCTCTACAACTACTACAGTATAGCATTTGACTGTGAGCAAGTAGCTGAGAGGTTCCAGTGCTTGATATTGCTGTCAGAGTCATTAAGTGGTGGTTCCAACCAGTAAGAAGTGATAAAGTAATGATATAATGAAAATATGATGTGAATAAACAGACATGTTGAATCAACAAAACGTTCCCTGTAGCTTAATACAAGACATTTTACCGGAAGTGGAGACCCTGTACCTTGGTCTTAGCATAGACTGTAGGCTTATCTAAGTGGATTGTTGGCCAAGTAAACCACTCACTAGGCTTATGTAAGTATTTTGTGGCAAGCTCATATTAACATGCTAACTGATAAGTAATCTACAAGTAATCTACCGCATGATTAATAGGCAATAACATGCTTTTGAGAACAATTTGGGTATAATTGCATTCCACTCAGGCTTCACCTCATGCAATCACCTAGCAAGTTTCTCATGCAATTATACCCAAATTGCACTCAAAAGCATGTGATTACCTATACTAATAAAATGAAGGGGAAAAAATGAAAGAAAACAAGTAAAGAAAAAACATTTATTCAAATAAATGAAAGTAGTATAGGGATGCACTGGTCAAAAAAGAGTTGAAACAAGAGCTGAATAGATGAGATGATGCAAGGATGAAGTCAAAACAGGGTGCAGCAACTAGGTGTGACATACCCACATTCGACTTCATCCTTGCATAATCTCAGCTCAGGTTCAACTCTTTTTTGACCAGTTAACTATAGTCATCCCTACATCACCTTCATTTATTTGTAAATGCTTTTTTAAATTTTGTTATACACTGTACATAGCCACATACCTCGCTTCAAATGATCAATTTCCTCATTCTTTTCTATAGCATAATCTCTCCATGTGCATGCACAAGACCCATATAGCTATATACCTTTCTCCAACTCTTTCAAACATTCAATTTCTGCACAATTATACACTATAGTTATGAATACACACATATTAATGCTACATACCTTGCTTCAAATGGTCAATTTCCTTATTCTTTTCATGTACTTCTATGACCTTCTTATTCAAGCATCAAAATATGACAGTGAAGGTACATCAAGGCAAGAGAATAGACAGCATGTAAGTAAAAATGCAGAGAGCAAGTCAGTTCAGGATAACTTACCAACTGAATAAAATTAAGCATCAAAACGTGACAGTGAAGGTACAACAGGGTAAGAGAATAGACAGCATGTAAGTAACAATGCAGAGAGTGAGTCTGTTCTGAATAACTTACCTCCTGAAGGAATGAAAATAAGCATTAAAATACGACAGTGAAGGTACGACAGGGTCAGAGAATAGACAGCATGTAAGTAACAATGCAGAGAGTGAGTCTGTTCTGAATAACTTACCTCCTGAAGGAATGAAAATAAGCATTAAAATACGACAGTGAAGGTACGACAGGGTCAGAGAATAGACAGCATGTAAGTAACAATGCAGAGAGTGAGTACATTCAGAATAACTTACTTTCTGAAAGAATAAAATTAAGAATCAAAATACGACAGTGAAGGTACGACAGGGTAAGAGAATAGACAGCATGTAAGTAACAATGAAGAGAGTGAGTACATTCAAAATAACTTACCTCCTGAAGGAATAAAAATAAGCATCGAAATACGATGGCGAAGGTACAACAGGGTAAGAGAATAGACAGCATGTAAGTAACAATGCAGAGAGTGAGTACATTCAGAATAACTTACTTTCTGAAAGAATAAAATTAAGCATCGAAATACGACAATGAAGGTACGACAGGGTAAGAGAATAGACAGCATGTAAGTAACAATGCAGAGAGTGAGTACGTTCAGAATAACTTACATCCTGAAGGAATGAAATTAAGTATCAAAATACAACAGCGAAGGTAAGACAGGGTAAGAGAATAGACAGCATGTAAGTAACAATGCAGAAAGTGAGTCAGTTCTGAATAACTTACTATCTGAAGGAATGAAATTAATCAAATATGACAGTGAAGGTACGACAGGGTAAGAGAATAGACAGCATGTAAGTAACAATGCAGAGAGTGAGTACATTCAGAATAACTTACCTTCTGAAAGAAAAAAATTAAGTATCAAAATACGACAGTGAAACGACAGGGTAAGAGTATAGACAGCATGTAAGTAACAATGCAGAGAGTGAGTCTGTACAGAATAACTTACTTTCTGAAGGAATGAAATTAAGCATCGAAACACGACAGTGAAGGTAAGACAGGGTAAGAGAATAGACAGCATGTAAGTAACAAAGCAGAGAGTGAGTACGTTCAGAATAACTTACCTCCTGAAGGAATGAAATTAAGCATCAAAATACAACAGTGAAGGTAAGACAGGGTAAGAGAATAGACAGAATATAAGTAACAATGCAGAGAGTGAGTACATTCAGAATAACTTACTTCTTGAAAAAAATAAAATTAAGCATCGAAATACGACAATGAAGGTACAACAGGGTAAGAGAATAGACAGCATGTAATTAACGATGCAGAGAGTGAGAAACTTACCGACTGAACAAATGAAATCAAGCATCAAAATACGACAGTGAAGGTACGGCAGGGTAAGAGAATAGACAGCATGTAAGTAACAATGCAGAGAGTGAGTACGTTCAGGATAACTCACCTCCTGAAGGAATGAAATTAAGCATAAAAATACGACGACAGGGTAAGAGAATAGACAGCATGTAAGTAACAATGAAGAGAGTGAGTACGTTCAGAATAACTTACGAACTGAAGGAATAAAATTAAGCATCAAAATACGACAGTGAAGGTAAGACAGGGTAAAAGAATAGACAGCATGTAAGTAATAATGTAGAGAGTGAGTCAGTTCAGAATAACTTACTCGCTGAAGGAATGAAATTAAGCATCAAAATACGACAGTGAAGGTAAGACAGGGTAAGAGAATAGACAGCATGTAAGTAACAATGTAGAGAGTGAGTCAGTTCAGAATAACTTACTCGCTGAAAGAATGAAATTAAGCATCAAAATACGACGACAGGGTAAGAGAATAGACAGCATGTAAGTAACAATGCAGAGAGTGAGTTAGTTCAGAATAACTTACTCGCTGAAGGAATGAAATTAAGCATCAAAATACGACAGTGAAGGTAAGACAGTGAAGGTAAGACAGGGTAAGAAAATAGACAGCATGTAAGTAACAATGTAGAGAGTGAGTCAGTTCAGAATAACTTACTCGCTGAAGGAATGAAATTAAGCATCAAAATACGACGACAGGGTAAGAGAATAGACAGCATGTAAGTAACAATGCAGAGAGTGAGTTAGTTCAGAATAACTTACTCGCTGAAGGAATGAAATTAAGCATCAAAATACGACGACAGGGTGGGAGAATAGACAGCATGTAAGTAACAATGCAGAGAGTGAGTACGTTCAGAATAACTTACCAACTGAAGGAATGAAATTAAGCATCAAAATACGATAGTAAAAGTATGGCAGGGTAAGAGAACAGACAGCATGTAAGTAACAATGTAGAGAGTGAGTACGTTCAGAATAACTTACCTCCTGAAGGAATGAAATTAAGCATCAAAATACAACAGTGAAAGTACGACAGGGTAAGAGAATAGACAGCTTGTAAGTAACAATGCAGAGAGTGAGTCAGTTCAGGATAACTTACCTTCTAAAGGAATGAAATTAAGCATCGAAATACGACAGTGAAGGTACGACAGGGTAAGAGAATAAACAACATGTAAGTAACAATGCAGAGAGTATGTTCAGAATAACTTACCGATTGAAGGAATGAAATTAAGCATCAAAATACAACAGTAAAGGTACGGCAGGGTAAGAGAATAGACAGCATGTAAGTAACAATGCAGAGAGTGAGTACATTCAGAATAACTTACCTCCTGAATGAATGAAATTGAGAATCAAAATACGACGACAGGGTAAGAGAATAGACAGCATGTAAGTAACAATGCAGAGAGTGAGTATAACTTACCAACTGAAGGAATGAAATTAAGCATCAAAAAACGACAGTGAAGGTACGGCAGGGTAAGAGAATAGACAGCATGTAAGTAACAATGCAGAGAGTGAGTACATTCAGGAAAACTCACCTCCTGAAGGAATGAAATTAAGCATTAAAATACGACGACAGAGTAAGAGAATAGACAGCATGTAAGTAACAATGCAGAGAGTGAGTACGTTCAGAATAATTACCTCCTGAAGGAATGAAATTAAGCATCAAAATACGACGACAGAGTAAGAGAATAGACAGCATGTAAGTAACAATGTAGAGAGTGAGTACGTTCAGAATAACTTACCAACTGAAGGAATGAAATTAAGCATCAAAATACGACAGTGAAGGTACGGCAGGGTAAGAGAATAGACAGCATGTAAGTAACAATGCAGAGAGTGAGTCAGTTCAGAATAACTTACTCGCTGAAGGAATGAAATTAAGCATCAAAATACGACGACAGGGTGAGAGAATAGACAGCATGTAAGTAACAATGCAGAGAGTGAGTACGTTCAGAATAATTTACCTTCTGAAGGAATGAAATTAAGCATCAAAATACAACAGTAAAGGTACGGCAGGGTAAGAGAATAGACAGCATGTAAGTAACAATGCAGAGAGTGAGTACATTCAGAATAACTTACCTCCTGAATGAATGAAATTGAGAATCAAAATACGACGACAGGGTAAGAGAATAGACAGCATGTAAGTAACAATGCAGAGAGTGAGTATAACTTACCAACTGAAGGAATGAAATTAAGCATCAAAAAACGACAGTGAAGGTACGGCAGGGTAAGAGAATAGACAGCATGTAAGTAACAATGCAGAGAGTGAGTACGTTCAGAATAATTACCTCCTGAAGGAATGAAATTAAGCATCAAAATACGACAGTGAAGGTAAGACAGGGTAAGAGAATAGACAGTATGTAAGTAACAATGCAGAGAGTGAGTCAGTTAAGAATAACTTACTCGCTGAAGGAATGAAATTAAGCATCAAAATACGACGACAGGGTAAGAGAATAGACAGCATGTAAGTAACTATGCAGAGAGTGAGTACGTTCAGAATAACTTACCAACTGAAGGAATGAAATTAAGCATCAAAATACGACAGTGAAGGTACGGCAGGGTAAGAGAATAGACAGCATGTAAGTAACAATGCAGAGAGTGAGTCAGCTTAGAATAACTTACCTCCTGAAGGAATGAAATTAAGCATCAAAATACAACAGTAGAGGTACGGCAGGGTAAGAGAATAGACAGCATGTAAGTAACAATGCAGAGAGAGAGTACGTTCAGAATAACTTACCTCCTGAAGGAATGAAATTAAGCATCAAAATACAACAGTAAAGGTACGGCAGGGTAAGAGAATAGACAGCATGTAAGTAACAATGCAGAGAGTGAGTACGTTCAGAATAACTTACCTCCTGAAGGAATGAAATTGAGAATCACAATATGACGACAGGGTAAGAGAATAGACAGCATGTAATTAACGATGCAGAGAGTGAGAAACTTACCGACTGAACAAATGAAATCAAGCATCAAAATACGACAGTGAAGGTACGGCAGGGTAAGAGAATAGACAGCATGTAAGTAACAATGCAGAGAATGAGTACATTCAGGATAACTCACCTCCTGAAGGAATGAAATTAAGCATCAAAATACGACGACAGGGTAAGAGAATAGACAGCATGTAAGTAACAATGCAGAGAGTGAGTCAGTTCAGAATAACTTACATACTGAAGGAATGAAATTAAGAATCAAATACGACAGTGAAGGTACAACAGGGTAAGAGAATAGACAGTATGTAAGTAACCATGCAGAAAGTGAGTATGCTTAGACTAACTTACCTCCTGAAGGAATAAAATTAAAGCATCGAATATGACAGTGACGGTACAACAGGGTAAGAAAATAGACAGCATATAAGTAACAAAGGCAGTTCAGAATAACTTACCTCCTGAAGGAATGAAATTAAGCATCAAAATACGACAGTGAAGGTATAACAGGGTAAGAGAATAGAGAGCATGTAAGTAACCATGCAGAGAGTGAGTCAGTTCAGAATAACTTACAAACTGAAGGAATCATCAAAATACAACAGTGAAGGTACGACAGGATAAGAGAATAGACAGCATGTAAGTAACCATGCAGAGAGTGAGTACGTTCAGATTAACTTACCAACTGAAGGAATGAAATTAAGCATCAAAATACGACAGTGAAGGTACAACAGAGTAAGAGAATAGAAAGCATGTAAGTAACCATGCAGAGAGTGAGTACGTTCAGAATAACTTACCGACTGAAGAGATCATCAAAATATGTCAGTGAAAGTACAACAGAGTAAGAGAATAGACAGCATGTAAGTAACCATGCAGAGAGTGAGTACGTTCAGATTAACTTACCAACTGAAGGAATGAAATTAAGCATCAAAATACGACAGTGAAGGTACAACAGAGTAAGAGAATAGAAAGCATGTAAGTAACAATGCAGAGAGTGAGTCAGTTCAGGATAACTTACCGGCTAAAGGAATGAAATTAAGCATCAAAATATAACAGTAAAGATGTGACAGGGTAAGAGAATAGACAGCATGTAAGTAACAATGCAGAGAGTGAGTACGTTCAGAATAATTTACCTTCTGAAGGAATGAAATTAAGCATCAAGATACAACAGTAAAGGTACGGCAGGGTAAGAGAATAGACAGCATGTAAGTAACAATGCAGAGAGTGGGTACGTTCAGAATAATTTACCTTCTGAAGGAATGAAATTAAGCATCAAAATACAACAGTAAAGGTACGGCAGGGTAAGAGAATAGACAGCATGTAAGTAACAATGCAGAGAGTGAGTCTGTACAGAATAACTTACTTTCTGAAGGAATAAAATTAAGCATCGAAATACGACAGTGAAGGTACGACAGGGTAAGAGAATAGACAGCATGTAAGTAACAATGCAGAGAGTGAGTACGTTCAGAATAACTTACCTCCTGAAGGAATGAAATTGAGATTCAAAATACGACGACAGGGTAAGAAAATAGACAGCATGTAAGTAACAATGCAGAGAGTGAGTACGTTCAGAATAACTTACCAACTGAAGGAATGAAATTAAGCATCAAAATACGATAGTAAAAGTATGGCAGGGTAAGAGAACAGACAGCATGTAAGTAACAATGTAGAGAGTGAGTACGTTCAGAATAACTTACCTCCTGAAGGAATGAAATTAAGCATCAAAATACGACGACAGGGTGAGAGAATAGACAGCATGTAAGTAACAATGCAGAGAGTGAGTACGTTCAGAATAACTTACCAACTGAAGGAATGAAATTAAGCATCAAAATACGACGACAGGGTAAGAATAGACAGCATGTAAGTAACAATGCAGAGAGTGAGTCTGTACAGAATAACTTACTTTCTGAAGGAATAAAATTAAGCATCGAAATACGACAGTAAAGGTACGACAGGGTAAGAGAATAGACAGCATGTAAGTAACAATGCAGAGAGTGAGTACATTCAGAATAACTTACTTTCTAAAAGAAAAAATTAAGCAAGAAAATACGACAGTGAAGGTACGACAGGGTAAGAGAATAGACAGCATGTAAGTAACAATGCAGAGAGTGAGTACATTCAGAATAACTTACTTTCTGAAAGAAAAAATTAAGCATTGAAATACGACAGCAAAGGTACGACAGAGTGAGTACATTCAGAATAACTTACTTTCTGTAAGAAAAAATTAAGCATCGAAATATGACAGTGAAGGTACGACAGGGTAAGAGAAGAGACAGCATGTAAGTAACAATGAAGAGAGTGAGTCTGTACAAAATAACTTACCAACTGAAGGAATAAAATTAAGCATCAAAATAAGACAGTGAAGATACGACAGGTAAGAGAATAGACAGCATGTAAGTAATAATGCAGAGAGAGAGTCAGTTCAGGATAACTTACCGGCTAAAGGAATGAAATTAAGCATCAAAATACGACAGTGAAGGTACGACAGGGTAAGAGAATAGACAGCATGTAAGTAATAATGCAGAGAGTGAGTCAGTTTAGGATAACTAACCGGCTAAAGGAATGAAATTAAGCATCAAAATATAACAGTGAAGATATGACAATGAAAGAGAATAGACAGCATGTAATTAACGATGCAGAGAGTGAGAAACCTACCGACTGAACAAATGAAATTAAGCATCAAAATACGACAGTGAAGGTACAGTAGGGTAAGAGAATAGACAGCATGTAAGTAACAATGCAGAGAGTGAGTACGTTCAGAATAACTTACCAACTGAAGGAATGAAATTAAGCATCAAAATACGACGACAGAGTAAGAGAATAGACAGCATGTAAGTAACAATGCAGAGAGTGAGTACGTTCAGAATAACTTACGAACTGAAGGAATGAAATTAAGCATCAAAATACGACAGTGAAGGTAAGACAGGGTAAGAGAATAGACAGCATGTAAGTAACAATGTAGAGAGTGAGTCAGTTCAGAATAACTTACTCGCTGAAAAAATGAAATTAAGCATCAAAAAACGACGACAGGGTAAGAGAATAGACAGCATGTAAGTAACAATGCAGAGAGTGAGTCAGTACAGAATAATTTACCAACTGAAGGAATGAAATTAAGCATCAAAATACGACAGTGAAGGTACGGCAGGGTAAGAGAATGGACAGCATGTAAGTAACAATGCAGAGAGTGAGCCAGTTTAGAATAACTTACCTCCTGAAGGAATGAAATTAAGCATCAAAATACAACAGTAAAGGTACGGCAGGGTAAGAAAATAGACAGCATGTAAGTAACAATGCAGAGAGTGAGTACGTTCAGAATAACTCACCTCCTGAAGGAATGAAATTAAGCATCAAAATACGACGACAGGGTAAGAGAATAGACAGCATGTAAGTAACAATGCAGAGAGTGAGTACGTTCAGAATAACTTACCTCCTGAAGGAATGAAATTGAGATTCAAAATACGACGACAGGGTAAGAAAATAGACAGCATGTAAGTAACAATGCAGAGAGTGAGTACGTTCAGAATAACTTACCAACTGAAGGAATGAAATTAAGCATCAAAATACGATAGTAAAAGTATGGCAGGGTAAGAGAACAGACAGCATGTAAGTAACAATGTAGAGAGTGAGTACGTTCAGAATAACTTACCTCCTGAAGGAATGAAATTAAGCATCAAAATACAACAGTGAAAGTACGACAGGGTAAGAGAATAGACAGCTTGTAAGTAACAATGCAGAGAGTGAGTCAGTTCAGGATAACTTACCTTCTAAAGGAATGAAATTAAGCATCGAAATACGACAGTGAAGGTACGACAGGGTAAGAGAATAAACAGCATGTAAGTAACAATGCAGAGAGTATGTTCAGAATAACTTACCGATTGAAGGAATGAAATTAAGCATCAAAATACAACAGTAAAGGTACGGCAGGGTAAGAGAATAGACAGCATGTAAGTAACAATGCAGAGAGTGAGTACATTCAGAATAACTTACCTCCTGAATGAATGAAATTGAGAATCAAAATACGACGACAGGGTAAGAGAATAGACAGCATGTAAGTAACAATGCAGAGAGTGAGTATAACTTACCAACTGAAGGAATGAAATTAAGCATCAAAAAACGACAGTGAAGGTACGGCAGGGTAAGAGAATAGACAGCATGTAAGTAACAATGCAGAGAGTGAGTACATTCAGGAAAACTCACCTCCTGAAGGAATGAAATTAAGCATTAAAATACGACGACAGAGTAAGAGAATAGACAGCATGTAAGTAACAATGCAGAGAGTGAGTACGTTCAGAATAATTACCTCCTGAAGGAATGAAATTAAGCATCAAAATACGACGACAGAGTAAGAGAATAGACAGCATGTAAGTAACAATGTAGAGAGTGAGTACGTTCAGAATAACTTACCAACTGAAGGAATGAAATTAAGCATCAAAATACGACAGTGAAGGTACGGCAGGGTAAGAGAATAGACAGCATGTAAGTAACAATGCAGAGAGTGAGTCAGTTCAGAATAACTTACTCGCTGAAGGAATGAAATTAAGCATCAAAATACGACGACAGGGTGAGAGAATAGACAGCATGTAAGTAACAATGCAGAGAGTGAGTACGTTCAGAATAATTTACCTTCTGAAGGAATGAAATTAAGCATCAAAATACAACAGTAAAGGTACGGCAGGGTAAGAGAATAGACAGCATGTAAGTAACAATGCAGAGAGTGAGTACATTCAGAATAACTTACCTCCTGAATGAATGAAATTGAGAATCAAAATACGACGACAGGGTAAGAGAATAGACAGCATGTAAGTAACAATGCAGAGAGTGAGTATAACTTACCAACTGAAGGAATGAAATTAAGCATCAAAAAACGACAGTGAAGGTACGGCAGGGTAAGAGAATAGACAGCATGTAAGTAACAATGCAGAGAGTGAGTACGTTCAGAATAATTACCTCCTGAAGGAATGAAATTAAGCATCAAAATACGACGACAGAGTAAGAGAATAGACAGCATGTAAGTAACAATGTAGAGAGTGAGTACGTTCAGAATAACTTACCAACTGAAGGAATGAAATTAAGCATCAAAATACGACAGTGAAGGTACGGCAGGGTAAGAGAATAGACAGCATGTAAGTAACAATGCAGAGAGTGGGTACGTTCAGAATAATTTACCTTCTGAAGGAATGAAATTAAGCATCAAAATACAACAGTAAAGGTACGGCAGGGTAAGAGAATAGACAGCTTGTAAGTAACAATGCAGAGAGTGAGTCAGTTCAGAATAACTTACTCGCTGAAGGAATGAAATTAAGCATCAAAATACGACGACAGGGTGAGAGAATAGACAGCATGTAAGTAACAATGCAGAGAGTGAGTACGTTCAGAATAATTTACCTTCTGAAGGAATGAAATTAAGCATCAAAATACAACAGTAAAGGTACGGCAGGGTAAGAGAATAGACAGCATGTAAGTAACAATGCAGAGAGTGAGTACATTCAGAATAACTTACCTCCTGAATGAATGAAATTGAGAATCAAAATACGACGACAGGGTAAGAGAATAGACAGCATGTAAGTAACAATGCAGAGAGTGAGTATAACTTACCAACTGAAGGAATGAAATTAAGCATCAAAAAACGACAGTGAAGGTACGGCAGGGTAAGAGAATAGACAGCATGTAAGTAACAATGCAGAGAGTGAGTACGTTCAGAATAATTACCTCCTGAAGGAATGAAATTAAGCATCAAAATACGACAGTGAAGGTAAGACAGGGTAAGAGAATAGACAGTATGTAAGTAACAATGCAGAGAGTGAGTCAGTTAAGAATAACTTACTTGCTGAAGGAATGAAATTAAGCATCAAAATACGACGACAGGGTAAGAGAATAGACAGCATGTAAGTAACTATGCAGAGAGTGAGTACGTTCAGAATAACTTACCAACTGAAGGAATGAAATTAAGCATCAAAATACGACAGTGAAGGTACGGCAGGGTAAGAGAATAGACAGCATGTAAGTAACAATGCAGAGAGTGAGTCAGCTTAGAATAACTTACCTCCTGAAGGAATGAAATTAAGCATCAAAATACAACAGTGAAAGTACGACAGGGTAAGAGAATAGACAGCTTGTAAGTAACAATGCAGAGAGTGAGTCAGTTCAGGATAACTTACCTTCTAAAGGAATGAAATTAAGCATCGAAATACGACAGTGAAGGTACGACAGGGTAAGAGAATAAACAGCATGTAAGTAACAATGCAGAGAGTATGTTCAGAATAACTTACCGATTGAAGGAATGAAATTAAGCATCAAAATACAACAGTAAAGGTACGGCAGGGTAAGAGAATAGACAGCATGTAAGTAACAATGCAGAGAGTGAGTACATTCAGAATAACTTACCTCCTGAATGAATGAAATTGAGAATCAAAATACGACGACAGGGTAAGAGAATAGACAGCATGTAAGTAACAATGCAGAGAGTGAGTATAACTTACCAACTGAAGGAATGAAATTAAGCATCAAAAAACGACAGTGAAGGTACGGCAGGGTAAGAGAATAGACAGCATGTAAGTAACAATGAAGAGAGTGAGTACATTCAGGAAAACTCACCTCCTGAAGGAATGAAATTAAGCATTAAAATACGACGACAGAGTAAGAGAATAGACAGCATGTAAGTAACAATGCAGAGAGTGAGTACGTTCAGAATAATTACCTCCTGAAGGAATGAAATTAAGCATCAAAATACGACGACAGAGTAAGAGAATAGACAGCATGTAAGTAACAATGTAGAGAGTGAGTACGTTCAGAATAACTTACCAACTGAAGGAATGAAATTAAGCATCAAAATACGACAGTGAAGGTACGGCAGGGTAAGAGAATAGACAGCATGTAAGTAACAATGCAGAGAGTGAGTCAGTTCAGAATAACTTACTCGCTGAAGGAATGAAATTAAGCATCAAAATACGACGACAGGGTGAGAGAATAGACAGCATGTAAGTAACAATGCAGAGAGTGAGTACGTTCAGAATAATTTACCTTCTGAAGGAATGAAATTAAGCATCAAAATACAACAGTAAAGGTACGGCAGGGTAAGAGAATAGACAGCATGTAAGTAACAATGCAGAGAGTGAGTACATTCAGAATAACTTACCTCCTGAATGAATGAAATTGAGAATCAAAATACGACGACAGGGTAAGAGAATAGACAGCATGTAAGTAACAATGCAGAGAGTGAGTATAACTTACCAACTGAAGGAATGAAATTAAGCATCAAAAAACGACAGTGAAGGTACGGCAGGGTAAGAGAATAGACAGCATGTAAGTAACAATGCAGAGAGTGAGTACGTTCAGAATAATTACCTCCTGAAGGAATGAAATTAAGCATCAAAATACGACGACAGAGTAAGAGAATAGACAGCATGTAAGTAACAATGTAGAGAGTGAGTACGTTCAGAATAACTTACCAACTGAAGGAATGAAATTAAGCATCAAAATACGACAGTGAAGGTACGGCAGGGTAAGAGAATAGACAGCATGTAAGTAACAATGCAGAGAGTGGGTACGTTCAGAATAATTTACCTTCTGAAGGAATGAAATTAAGCATCAAAATACAACAGTAAAGGTACGGCAGGGTAAGAGAATAGACAGCTTGTAAGTAACAATGCAGAGAGTGAGTCAGTTCAGAATAACTTACTCGCTGAAGGAATGAAATTAAGCATCAAAATACGACGACAGGGTGAGAGAATAGACAGCATGTAAGTAACAATGCAGAGAGTGAGTACGTTCAGAATAATTTACCTTCTGAAGGAATGAAATTAAGCATCAAAATACAACAGTAAAGGTACGGCAGGGTAAGAGAATAGACAGCATGTAAGTAACAATGCAGAGAGTGAGTACATTCAGAATAACTTACCTCCTGAATGAATGAAATTGAGAATCAAAATACGACGACAGGGTAAGAGAATAGACAGCATGTAAGTAACAATGCAGAGAGTGAGTATAACTTACCAACTGAAGGAATGAAATTAAGCATCAAAAAACGACAGTGAAGGTACGGCAGGGTAAGAGAATAGACAGCATGTAAGTAACAATGCAGAGAGTGAGTACGTTCAGAATAATTACCTCCTGAAGGAATGAAATTAAGCATCAAAATACGACAGTGAAGGTAAGACAGGGTAAGAGAATAGACAGTATGTAAGTAACAATGCAGAGAGTGAGTCAGTTAAGAATAACTTACTTGCTGAAGGAATGAAATTAAGCATCAAAATACGACGACAGGGTAAGAGAATAGACAGCATGTAAGTAACTATGCAGAGAGTGAGTACGTTCAGAATAACTTACCAACTGAAGGAATGAAATTAAGCATCAAAATACGACAGTGAAGGTACGGCAGGGTAAGAGAATAGACAGCATGTAAGTAACAATGCAGAGAGTGAGTCAGCTTAGAATAACTTACCTCCTGAAGGAATGAAATTAAGCATCAAAATACAACAGTAGAGGTACGGCAGGGTAAGAGAATAGACAGCATGTAAGTAACAATGCAGAGAGAGAGTACGTTCAGAATAACTTACCTCCTGAAGGAATGAAATTAAGCATCAAAATACAACAGTAAAGGTACGGCAGGGTAAGAGGATAGACAGCATGTAAGTAACAATGCAGAGAGTGAGTACGTTCAGAATAACTTACCTCCTGAAGGAATGAAATTGAGAATCACAATATGACGACAGGGTAAGAGAATAGACAGCATGTAATTAACGATGCAGAGAGTGAGAAACTTACCGACTGAACAAATGAAATCAAGCATCAAAATACGACAGTGAAGGTACGGCAGGGTAAGAGAATAGACAGCATGTAAGTAACAATGCAGAGAATGAGTACATTCAGGATAACTCACCTCCTGAAGGAATGAAATTAAGCATCAAAATACGACGACAGGGTAAGAGAATAGACAGCATGTAAGTAACAATGCAGAGAGTGAGTCAGTTCAGAATAACTTACATACTGAAGGAATGAAATTAAGAATCAAATACGACAGTGAAGGTACAACAGGGTAAGAGAATAGACAGTATGTAAGTAACCATGCAGAAAGTGAGTATGCTTAGAATAACTTACCTCCTGAAGGAATAAAATTAAAGCATCGAATATGACAGTGACGGTACAACAGGGTAAGAAAATAGACAGCATATAAGTAACAAAGGCAGTTCAGAATAACTTACCTCCTGAAGGAATGAAATTAAGCATCAAAATACGACAGTGAAGGTATAACAGGGTAAGAGAATAGAGAGCATGTAAGTAACCATGCAGAGAGTGAGTCAGTTCAGAATAACTTACAAACTGAAGGAATCATCAAAATACGACAGTGAAGGTACGACAGGATAAGAGAATAGACAGCATGTAAGTAACCATGCAGAGAGTGAGTACATTCAGATTAACTTACCAACTGAAGGAATGAAATTAAGCATCAATATACGACAGTGAAGGTACGACAGGGTAAGAGAATAGACAGCATGTAAGTAACAATGCAGAGAGTGAGTACATTCAGAATAACTTACTTTCTAAAAGAAAAAATTAAGCATCAAAATACGACAGTGAAGGTACGACAGGGTAAGAGAATAGACAGCATGTAAGTAACAATGTAGAGAGTGAGTACATTCAGAATAACTTACTTTCTGAAAGAAAAAAATTAAGCATTGAAATACGACAGCAAAGGTACGACAGAGTGAGTACATTCAGAATAACTTACTTTCTGAAAGAAAAAATTAAGCATCGAAATACGACAGTGAAGGTACGACAGGGTAAGAGAAGAGACAGCATGTAAGTAACAGTGCAGAGAGTGAGTCTGTACAAAATAACTTACCAACTGAAGGAATGAAATTAAGCATCAAAATAAGACAGTGAAGATACGACAGGTAAGAGAATAGACAGCATGTAAGTAATAATGCAGAGAGTGAGTACGTTCAGAATAACTTACCAACTGAAGGAATGAAATTAAGCATCAAAATACGACGACAGGGTAAGAATAGACAGCATGTAAGTAACAATGCAGAGAGTGAGTCTGTACAGAATAACTTACTTTCTGAAGGAATAAAATTAAGCATCGAAATACGACAGTAAAGGTACGACAGGGTAAGAGAATAGACAGCATGTAAGTAACAATGCAGAGAGTGAGTACATTCAGAATAACTTACTTTCTAAAAGAAAAAATTAAGCAAGAAAATACGACAGTGAAGGTACGACAGGGTAAGAGAATAGACAGCATGTAAGTAACAATGCAGAGAGTGAGTACATTCAGAATAACTTACTTTCTGAAAGAAAAAATTAAGCATTGAAATACGACAGCAAAGGTACGACAGAGTGAGTACATTCAGAATAACTTACTTTCTGTAAGAAAAAATTAAGCATCGAAATATGACAGTGAAGGTACGACAGGGTAAGAGAAGAGACAGCATGTAAGTAACAATGAAGAGAGTGAGTCTGTACAAAATAACTTACCAACTGAAGGAATAAAATTAAGCATCAAAATAAGACAGTGAAGATACGACAGGTAAGAGAATAGACAGCATGTAAGTAATAATGCAGAGAGAGAGTCAGTTCAGGATAACTTACCGGCTAAAGGAATGAAATTAAGCATCAAAATACGACAGTGAAGGTACGACAGGGTAAGAGAATAGACAGCATGTAAGTAATAATGCAGAGAGTGAGTCAGTTTAGGATAACTAACCGGCTAAAGGAATGAAATTAAGCATCAAAATATAACAGTGAAGATATGACAATGAAAGAGAATAGACAGCATGTAATTAACGATGCAGAGAGTGAGAAACCTACCGACTGAACAAATGAAATTAAGCATCAAAATACGACAGTGAAGGTACGGTAGGGTAAGAGAATAGACAGCATGTAAATAACAATGCAGAGAGTGAGTACGTTGAGAATAACTTACCAACTGAAGGAATGAAATTAAGCATCAAAATACGACGACAGAGTAAGAGAATAGACAGCATGTAAGTAACAATGCAGAGAGTGAGTACGTTCAGAATAACTTACGAACTGAAGGAATGAAATTAAGCATCAAAATACGACAGTGAAGGTAAGACAGGGTAAGAGAATAGACAGCATGTAAGTAACAATGTAGAGAGTGAGTCAGTTCAGAATAACTTACTCGCTGAAGGAATGAAATTAAGCATCAAAAAACGACGACAGGGTAAGAGAATAGACAGCATGTAAGTAACAATGCAGAGAGTGAGTCAGTACAGAATAATTTACCAACTGAAGGAATGAAATTAAGCATCAAAATACGACAGTGAAGGTACGGCAGGGTAAGAGAATGGACAGCATGTAAGTAACAATGCAGAGAGTGAGCCAGTTTAGAATAACTTACCTCCTGAAGGAATGAAATTAAGCATCAAAATACAACAGTAAAGGTACGGCAGGGTAAGAAAATAGACAGCATGTAAGTAACAATGCAGAGAGTGAGTACGTTCAGAATAACTCACCTCCTGAAGGAATGAAATTAAGCATCAAAATACGACGACAGGGTAAGAGAATAGACAGCATGTAAGTAACAATGCAGAGAGTGAGTACGTTCAGAATAACTTACCTCCTGAAGGAATGAAATTGAGATTCAAAATACGACGACAGGGTAAGAAAATAGACAGCATGTAAGTAACAATGCAGAGAGTGAGTACGTTCAGAATAACTCACCTCCTGAAGGAATGAAATTAAGCATCAAAATACGACGACAGGGTAAGAGAATAGACAGCATGTAAGTAACAATGCAGAGAGAGAGTACGTTCAGAATAACTTACCTCCTGAAGGAATGAAATTAAGCATCAAAATACAACAGTAAAGGTACGGCAGGGTAAGAGAATAGACAGCATGTAAGTAACAATGCAGAGAGTGAGTACGTTCAGAATAACTTACCTCCTGAAGGAATGAAATTGAGAATCACAATATGACGACAGGGTAAGAGAATAGACAGCATGTAATTAACGATGCAGAGAGTGAGAAACTTACCGACTGAACAAATGAAATCAAGCATCAAAATACGACAGTGAAGGTACGGCAGGGTAAGAGAATAGACAGCATGTAAGTAACAATGCAGAGAATGAGTACATTCAGGATAACTCACCTCCTGAAGGAATGAAATTAAGCATCAAAATACGACGACAGGGTAAGAGAATAGACAGCATGTAAGTAACAATGCAGAGAGTGAGTCAGTTCAGAATAACTTACATACTGAAGGAATGAAATTAAGAATCAAATACGACAGTGAAGGTACAACAGGGTAAGAGAATAGACAGTATGTAAGTAACCATGCAGAAAGTGAGTATGCTTAGAATAACTTACCTCCTGAAGGAATAAAATTAAAGCATCGAATATGACAGTGACGGTACAACAGGGTAAGAAAATAGACAGCATATAAGTAACAAAGGCAGTTCAGAATAACTTACCTCCTGAAGGAATGAAATTAAGCATCAAAATACGACAGTGAAGGTATAACAGGGTAAGAGAATAGAGAGCATGTAAGTAACCATGCAGAGAGTGAGTCAGTTCAGAATAACTTACAAACTGAAGGAATCATCAAAATACGACAGTGAAGGTACGACAGGATAAGAGAATAGACAGCATGTAAGTAATAATGCAGAGAGAGAGTCAGTTCAGATTAACTTACCAACTGAAGGAATGAAATTAAGCATCAAAATACGACAGTGAAGGTACAACAGAGTAAGAGAATAGAAAGCATGTAAGTAACCATGCAGAGAGTGAGTACGTTCAGATTAACTTACCAACTGAAGGAATGAAA
Source organism: Crambe crambe (assembly GCA_963924555.1). NCBI lineage: Eukaryota > Metazoa > Porifera > Demospongiae > Poecilosclerida > Crambeidae > Crambe > Crambe crambe. The sequence goes on from OZ004581.1 coordinate 8,886,051, forward strand.
TTAAGCATCAAAATACGACAGTGAAGGTACAACAGAGTAAGAGAATAGAAAGCATGTAAGTAACAATGCAGAGAGTGAGTCAGTTCAGGATAACTTACCGGCTAAAGGAATGAAATTAAGCATCAAAATATAACAGTAAAGATGTGACAGGGTAAGAGAATAGACAGCATGTAAGTAACAATGCAGAGAGTGAGTACGTTCAGAATAATTTACCTTCTGAAGGAATGAAATTAAGCATCAAGATACAACAGTAAAGGTACGGCAGGGTAAGAGAATAGACAGCATGTAAGTAACAATGCAGAGAGTGGGTACGTTCAGAATAATTTACCTTCTGAAGGAATGAAATTAAGCATCAAAATACAACAGTAAAGGTACGGCAGGGTAAGAGAATAGACAGCATGTAAGTAACAATGCAGAGAGTGAGTCTGTACAGAATAACTTACTTTCTGAAGGAATAAAATTAAGCATCGAAATACGACAGTGAAGGTACGACAGGGTAAGAGAATAGACAGCATGTAAGTAACAATGCAGAGAGTGAGTACATTCAGAATAACTTACTTTCTAAAAGAAAAAATTAAGCATCAAAATACGACAGTGAAGGTACGACAGGGTAAGAGAATAGACAGCATGTAAGTAACAATGCAGAGAGTGAGTACATTCAGAATAACTTACTTTCTGAAAGAAAAAAATTAAGCATTGAAATACGACAGCAAAGGTACGACAGAGTGAGTACATTCAGAATAACTTACTTTCTGAAAGAAAAAATTAAGCATCGAAATACGACAGTGAAGGTACGACAGGGTAAGAGAAGAGACAGCATGTAAGTAACAGTGCAGAGAGTGAGTCTGTACAAAATAACTTACCAACTGAAGGAATGAAATTAAGCATCAAAATAAGACAGTGAAGATACGACAGGTAAGAGAATAGACAGCATGTAAGTAACAATGCAGAGAGTGAGTACGTTCAGAATAACTTACCAACTGAAGGAATGAAATTAAGCATCAAAATACGACGACAGGGTAAGAGAATAGACAGCATGTAAGTAACAATGCAGAGAGTGAGTCAGTTCAGAATAACTTACATACTGAAGGAATGAAATTAAGAATCAAATACGACAGTGAAGGTACAACAGGGTAAGAGAATAGACAGTATGTAAGTAACCATGCAGAAAGTGAGTATGCTTAGAATAACTTACCTCCTGAAGGAATAAAATTAAAGCATCGAATATGACAGTGACGGTACAACAGGGTAAGAAAATAGACAGCATATAAGTAACAAAGGCAGTTCAGAATAACTTACCTCCTGAAGGAATGAAATTAAGCATCAAAATACGACAGTGAAGGTATAACAGGGTAAGAGAATAGAGAGCATGTAAGTAACCATGCAGAGAGTGAGTCAGTTCAGAATAACTTACAAACTGAAGGAATCATCAAAATACGACAGTGAAGGTACGACAGGATAAGAGAATAGACAGCATGTAAGTAACCATGCAGAGAGTGAGTACGTTCAGATTAACTTACCAACTGAAGGAATGAAATTAAGCATCAAAATACGACAGTGAAGGTACAACAGAGTAAGAGAATAGAAAGCATGTAAGTAACAATGCAGAGAGTGAGTCAGTTCAGGATAACTTACCGGCTAAAGGAATGAAATTAAGCATCAAAATATAACAGTAAAGATGTGACAGGGTAAGAGAATAGACAGCATGTAAGTAACAATGCAGAGAGTGAGTACGTTCAGAATAATTTACCTTCTGAAGGAATGAAATTAAGCATCAAGATACAACAGTAAAGGTACGGCAGGGTAAGAGAATAGACAGCATGTAAGTAACAATGCAGAGAGTGGGTACGTTCAGAATAATTTACCTTCTGAAGGAATGAAATTAAGCATCAAAATACAACAGTAAAGGTACGGCAGGGTAAGAGAATAGACAGCATGTAAGTAACAATGCAGAGAGTGAGTCTGTACAGAATAACTTACTTTCTGAAGGAATAAAATTAAGCATCGAAATACGACAGTGAAGGTACGACAGGGTAAGAGAATAGACAGCATGTAAGTAACAATGCAGAGAGTGAGTACATTCAGAATAACTTACTTTCTAAAAGAAAAAATTAAGCATCAAAATACGACAGTGAAGGTACGACAGGGTAAGAGAATAGACAGCATGTAAGTAACAATGCAGAGAGTGAGTACATTCAGAATAACTTACTTTCTGAAAGAAAAAAATTAAGCATTGAAATACGACAGCAAAGGTACGACAGAGTGAGTACATTCAGAATAACTTACTTTCTGAAAGAAAAAATTAAGCATCGAAATACGACAGTGAAGGTACGACAGGGTAAGAGAAGAGACAGCATGTAAGTAACAGTGCAGAGAGTGAGTCTGTACAAAATAACTTACCAACTGAAGGAATGAAATTAAGCATCAAAATAAGACAGTTAAGATACGACAGGTAAGAGAATAGACAGCATGTAAGTAACAATGCAGAGAGTGAGTACGTTCAGAATAACTTACCAACTGAAGGAATGAAATTAAGAATCAAAATACGACAGTAAAGGTAAGAGAATGGACAGCATGCAAGTAACAATGCAGAAAGTGAGTCAGTTAAGAATAACTTACTCGCTAAAGGAATGAAATTAAGCATCAAAATACGATGACAGTGAAAGAGAATAGACAGCATGTAAGTAACAATGCAGAAAGTAAGTCAGTTCAGAATAACTTACTCTCTGAAGGAATGAAATTAAGCATCAAAATACGACGACAGTAATACAACGACAGTGAAAGAGAATAGACAGCATGTAAGTAACAATGCAGAGAGTGAGTCAGTTCAGGATAACTTACCAGCTAAAGGAATGAAATTAAGCATCGAAATACGACAGTGAAGGTACGACAGGGTTAGAGAATAGACAGCATGTAAGTAATAATGCAGAGAGTGAGTCAGTTTAGGATAACTTACCGGCTAAAGGAATGAAATTAAGCATCAAAATATAACAGTGAAGATACGACAGTGAAAGAGAATAGACAGCATGTAAGTAACAATGCAGAGAGTGAGTCTGTACAGAATAACTTACCTTCTGAAAGAATAAAATTAAGCATCGAAATACGACAATGAAGGTACGACAGGGTAAGAGAATAGACAGCATGTAATTAACGATGCAGAGAGTGAGAAACTTACCGACTGAACAAATGAAATCAAGCATCAAAGTGAAGGTACGGCAGGGTAAGAGAATAGACAGCATGTAAGTAACAATGCAGAGAGTTAGTACGTTCAGGATAACTCACCTCCTGAAAGAATGAAATTAAGCATCAAAATACGACGACAGAGTAAGAGAATAGACAGCATGTAAGTAACAATGAAGAGAGTGAGTCTGTTCAGAATAACTTACTCGCTGAAGGAATGAAATTAAGCATCAAAATACGACGACAGGGTAGAGAATAGACAGCATGTAAGTAACAATGCAGAGAGTGAGTACGTTTAGAATAACTTACCTCCTGAAGGAATGAAATTGAGAATCAAAATACGACGACAGGGTAAGAGAATGGACAGCATGTAAGTAACAATGCAGAGAGTGAGTATAACTTACCAACTGAAAAAATGAAATTAAGCATCAAAATACGACGACAGGGTAAGAGAATAGACAGCATGTAAGTAACAATGCAGAGAGTGAGTACGTTCCGAATAATTTACCTCCTGAAGGAATGAAATTAAGCATCAAAATACGACGACAGAGTAAGAGAATAGACAGCATGTAAGCAACAATGCAGAGAGTGAGTACGTTCTGAATAACTTACCTCCTGAAGGAATGAAATTAAGCATCAAAATACAACAGTAAAGGTACAGCAGGGTAAGAGAATAGACAGCATGTAAGTAACAATGCAGAGAGTGAGTACGTTCATAATAACTTACGAACTGAAGGAATGAAATTAAGCATCAAAATACGACAGTGAAGGTAAGACAGGGTAAGAGAATAGAAAGCATGTAAGTAACAATGTAGAGAGTGAGTCAGTTCAGAATGACTTACTCGCTGAAGGAATGAAATTAAGCATCAAAATATGACGACAGGGTAAGAGAATAGACAGCATGTAAGTAACAATGCAGAGAGTAAGTACGTTCAGAATAACTTACATCCTGAAGGAATGAAATTAAGCATCAAGATATGACGACAGAGTAAGAGAATAGACAGCATGTAAGTAACAATGCAGAGAGTGAGTACGTTCAGAATAACTTACCAACTGAAGGAATGAAATTAAGCATCAAAATACGACAGTGAAGGTACGGCAGGGTAAGAGAATAGACAGCATGTAAGTAACAATGCAGAGAGTGAGTACATTCAGAATAACTCACCTCCTGAGGGAATGAAATTAAGCATCAAAATACGACGACAGGGTAAGAGTATAGACAGCATGTAAGTAACAATGCAGAGAGTGAGTACGTTCAGAATAACTCACCTCCTGAAGGAATGAAATTAAGCATCAAAATACGACGACAGGGTAAGAATAGACAGCATGTAAGTAACAATGCAGAGAGTGAGTCAGTTCAGAATAACTTACCTCCTGAAGGAATGAAATTAAGCATCAAAATACAACAGTAAAGGTATGGCAAGGTAAGAGAATAGACAGCATGTAAGTAACAATGCAGAGAGTGAGTACGTTCAGAATAACTCACCTCCTGAGGGAATGAAATTAAGCATCAAAATACGACGACAGGGTAAGAGAATAGACAGCATGTAAGTAACAATGCAGAGAGTGAATATAACTTACCAACTGAAGGAATGAAATTAAGCATCAAAATACGATGACAGAGTAAGAGAATAGACAGCATTTAAGCAACAATGCAGAGAGTGAGTACGTTCATAATAACTTACGAACTGAAGGAATGAAATTAAGTATCAAAATACGACAGTGAAGGTAAGACAGGGTAAGAGAATAGAAAGCATGTAAGTAACAATGTAGAGAGTGAGTCAGTTCAGAATGACTTACTCGCTGAAGGAATGAAATTAAGCATCAAAATATGACGACAGAGTAAGAGAATAGACAGCATGTAAGTAACAATGCAGAGAGTGAGTACGTTCAGAATAACTTACCTCCTGAAGGAATGAAATTAAGCATCAAAATATGACGACAGAGTAAGAGAATAGACAGCATGTAAGTAACAATGCAGAGAGTGAGTACGTTCAGAATAACTTACCTCCTGAAGGAATGAAATTAAGCATCAAAATATGACGACAGAGTAAGAGAATAGACAGCATGTAAGTAACAATGCAGAGAGTGAGTACGTTCAGGATAACTCACCTCCTGAAGGAATGAAATTAAGCATCAAAATACGACGACAGGGTAAGAATAGACAGCATGTAAGTAACAATGCAGAGAGTGAGTCTGTACAGAATAACTTACTTTCTGAAGGAATAAAATTAAGCATCGAAATACGACAGTAAAGGTACGACAGGGTAAGAGAATAGACAGCATGTAAGTAACAATGCAGAGAGTGAGTACATTCAGAATAACTTACTTTCTAAAAGAAAAAATTAAGCAAGAAAATACGACAGTGAAGGTACGACAGGGTAAGAGAATAGGCAGCATGTAAGTAACAATGCAGAGAGTGAGTACATTCAGAATAACTTACTTTCTGAAAGAAAAAATTAAGCATTGAAATACGACAGCAAAGGTACGACAGAGTGAGTACATTCAGAATAACTTACTTTCTGTAAGAAAAAATTAAGCATCGAAATATGACAGTGAAGGTACGACAGGGTAAGAGAAGAGACAGCATGTAAGTAACAATGAAGAGAGTGAGTCTGTACAAAATAACTTACCAACTGAAGGAATAAAATTAAGCATCAAAATAAGACAGTGAAGATACGACAGGTAAGAGAATAGACAGCATGTAAGTAATAATGCAGAGAGAGAGTCAGTTCAGGATAACTTACCGGCTAAAGGAATGAAATTAAGCATCAAAATATAACAGTGAAGACAGTGAAAGAGAATAGACAGCATGTAAGTAACAATGCAGAGAGTGAGTCAGTTCAGGATAACTTACCGGCTAAAGGAATGAAATTAAGCATCAAAATACGACAGTGAAGGTACGACAGGGTAAGAGAATAGACAGCATGTAAGTAATAATGCAGAGAGTGAGTCAGTTTAGGATAACTAACCGGCTAAAGGAATGAAATTAAGCATCAAAATATAACAGTGAAGATATGACAATGAAAGAGAATAGACAGCATGTAATTAACGATGCAGAGAGTGAGAAACCTACCGACTGAACAAATGAAATTAAGCATCAAAATACGACAGTGAAGGTACGGTAGGGTAAGAGAATAGACAGCATGTAAGTAACAATGCAGAGAGTGAGTACGTTCAGAATAACTTACCAACTGAAGGAATGAAATTAAGCATCAAAATACGACGACAGAGTAAGAGAATAGACAGCATGTAAGTAACAATGCAGAGAGTGAGTACGTTCAGAATAACTTACGAACTGAAGGAATGAAATTAAGCATCAAAATACGACAGTGAAGGTAAGACAGGGTAAGAGAATAGACAGCATGTAAGTAACGATGTAGAGAGTGAGTCAGTTCAGAATAACTTACTCGCTGAAGGAATGAAATTAAGCATCAAAAAACGACGACAGGGTAAGAGAATAGACAGCATGTAAGTAACAATGCAGAGAGTGAGTCAGTACAGAATAATTTACCAACTGAAGGAATGAAATTAAGCATCAAAATACGACAGTGAAGGTACGGCAGGGTAAGAGAATGGACAGCATGTAAGTAACAATGCAGAGAGTGAGCCAGTTTAGAATAACTTACCTCCTGAAGGAATGAAATTAAGCATCAAAATACAACAGTAAAGGTACGGCAGGGTAAGAAAATAGACAGCATGTAAGTAACAATGCAGAGAGTGAGTACGTTCAGAATAACTCACCTCCTGAAGGAATGAAATTAAGCATCAAAATACGACGACAGGGTAAGAGAATAGACAGCATGTAAGTAACAATGCAGAGAGTGAGTACGTTCAGAATAACTTACCTCCTGAAGGAATGAAATTGAGATTCAAAATACGACGACAGGGTAAGAGAATAGACAGCATGTAAGTAACAATGCAGAGAGTGAGTACGTTCAGAATAACTCACCTCCCGAAGGAATGAAATTAAGCATCAAAATACGACGACAGGGTAAGAGAATAGACAGCATGTAAGTAACAATGCAGAGAGTGAGTACGTTCAGAATAACTTACCTCCTGAAGGAATGAAATCAAGCATCAAAATACAACAGTAAAGGTACGGCAGGGTAAGAAAATAGACAGCATGTAAGTAACAATGCAGAGAGTGAGTACGTTCAGAATAACTCACCTCCTGAAGGAATGAAATTAAGCATCAAAATACGACGACAGGGTAAGAGAATAGACAGCATGTAAGTAACAATGCAGAGAGTGAGTACGTTCAGAATAACTTACCTCCTGAAGGAATGAAATTGAGATTCAAAATACGACGACAGGGTAAGAGAATAGACAGCATGTAATTAACGATACAGAGAGTGAGAAACATACCGACTGAACAAATGAAATCAAGCATCAAAATACGACAGTGAAGGTACGGCAGGGTAAGAGAATAGACAGCATGTAAGTAACAATGCAGAGAGTGAGTACGTTCTGGATAACTCACATCCTGAAGGAATGAAATTAAGCATCAAAATACGACGACAGGGTAAGAGAATAGACAGCATGTAAGTAACAATGCAGAGAGTTAGAATAACTTACCTCCTGAAGGAATGAAATTGAGAATCAAAATACGATGACAGGGTAAGAGAATAGACAGCATGTAAGTAGCAATGCAGAGAGTGAGTATAACTCACCTCCTGAAGGAATGAAATTAAGCATCAAAATACGACGACAGAGTAAGAGAATAGACAGCATGTAAGCAACAATGCAGAGAGTGAGTGCGTTCAGAATAACTTACCAACTGAAGGAATGAAATTAAGCATCAAAATACGACAGTGAAGGTAAGACAGGGTAAGAGAATAGACAGCATGTAAGTAACAATGTAGAGAGTGAGTCAGTTCAGAATAACTTACTCGCTGAAGGAATGAAATTAAGCATCAAAATACGACGACAGGGTAAGAGAATAGACAGCATGTAAGCAACAATGCAGAGAGTGAGTGCGTTCAGAATAACTTACCTCCTGAAGGAATGAAATTGAGAATCAAAATACAACAATAAAGGTACGGCAGGGTAAGAGAATAGACAGCATGTAAGTAACAATGCAGAAAGTGAGTACGTTCAGAATAACTTACCTCCTGAAGGAATGAAATTGAGAATCAAAATACGACGACAGGGTAAGAGAATAGACAGCATGTAAGTAACAATGCAGAAAGTGAGTACGTTCAGGATAACTCACCTCCTGAAGGAATGAAATTAAGCATCACGACAGGGTAAGAGAATAGACAGCATGTAAGTAACAAGCAGAGAGTGAGTACGTTCAGAATAACTTACCTCCTGAAGGAATGAAATAAGCATCAAAATACGACGACAGAGTAAGAGAATAGACAGCATGTAAGTAACAATGCAGAGAGTGAGTACGTTCAGAATAACTTACTCGCTGAAGGAATGAAATTAAGCATCAAAATACAATAGTGAAGGTACGGCAGGGTAAGAGAAAAGACAGCTTGTAAGTAACAATGCAGAGAGTGAGTCAGTTCAGGATAACTTACCTTCTAAAGGAATGAAATTAAGCATCAAAATACGACAGTGAAGGTAAGACAGGGTAAGAGAATAGACAGCATGTAAGTAACAATGTAGAGAGTGAGTCAGTTCAGAATAACTTACTCGCTGAAGGAATGAAATTAAGCATCAAAATACAACAGTGAAAGTACAGCAGGGTAAGAGAATAGACAGCTTGTAAGTAACAATGCAGAGAGTGAGTCAGTTCAGGATAACTTACCTTCTAAAGGAATGAAATTAAGCATCAAAATACGATAGTGAAGGTAAGACAGGGTAAGAGAATAGACAGTATGTAAGTAACAATGCAGAGAGTGAGTCAGTTCAGAATAACTTACTCGCTGAAGGAATGAAATTAAGCATCAAAATATAACAGTGAAGGTAAGACAGGGTAAGAGAATAGACAGCATGTAAGTAACAATGCAGAGAGTGAGTCAGTTCAGAATAACTTACATACTGAAGGAATGAAATTAAGCATCAAATACGACAGTAAAGGTACGACAGGGTAAGAGTATAGACAGCATGTAAGTAACAATGCAAAGAGTAAGTTCTGAATAACTTACTTGCTGAAGGAATGAAATAAGGCATCGAAATACGACAGTGAAAGTACGACAGGGTAAGAGTATAGACAACCATGCAGAGAGTGAGTCAGTTCTGAATAACTTACTATCTGAAGGAATTAAATTAAGCATCAAAATACGACGACAGGGTGGGAGAATAGACAGCATGTAAGTAACAATGCAGAGAGTGAGTCAGTTCAGAATAACTTACTCGCTGAAGGAATGAAATTAAGCATCAAAATACGACGACAGGGTGGGAGAATAGACAGCATGTAAGTAACAATGCAGAGAGTGAGTACGTTCAGAATAACTTACCTCCTGAAGGAATGAAATTAAGCATCAAAATACAGCAGTAAAGGTACGGCAGGGTAAGAGAATAGACAGCATGTAAGTAACAATGCAGAGAGTGAGTATAACTTACCAACTGAAGGAATGAAATTAAGCATCAAAATACGACAGTGAAGGTACGGCAGGGTAAGAGAATAGACAGCATGTAAGTAACAATGCAGAGAGTGAGTCAGTTCAGAATAACTTACTCGCTGAAGGAATGAAATTAAGCATCAAAATACGACGACAGGGTGGGAGAATAGACAGCATGTAAGTAACAATGCAGAGAGTGAGTACGTTCAGAATAACTTACCTCCTGAAGGAATGAAATTAAGCATCAAAATACAGCAGTAAAGGTACGGCAGGGTAAGAGAATAGACAGCATGTAAGTAACAATGCAGAGAGTGAGTACATTAAGAATAACTTACCTCCTGAAGGAATGAAATTGAGAATCAAAATACGACGACAGGGTGAGAGAATAGACAGCATGTAAGTAACAATGCAGAGAGTGAGTATAACTTACCAACTGAAGGAATGAAATTAAGCATCAAAATACGACAGTGAAGGTACGGCAGGGTAAGAGAATTGACAGCATGTAAGTAACAATACAGAGAGTGAGTACGTTCAGGATAACTCACCTCCTGAAGGAATGAAATTAAGCATCAAAATACGATGACAGGGTAAGAGAATAGACAGCATGTAAGTAACAATGCAGAGAGTGAGTACCTTCAGAATAACTTACCTCCTGAAGTAATGAAATCAAGCATCAAAATATGACGACAGAGTAAGAAAATAGAGAGCATGTAAGTAACAATGCAGAGAGTGAGTACGTTCAGAATAACTTACCAACTGAAGGAATGAAATTAAGCATCAAAATACGACAGTGAAGGTAAGACAGGGTAAGAGAATAGACAGCATGTAAGTAACAATGTAGAGAGTGAGTCAGTTCAGAATAACTTACTCGCTGAAGGAATGAAATTAAGCATCAAAATACATCAGTGAAGGTATGGCAGGGTAAGAGAATAGACAGCTTGTAAGTAACAATGCAGAGAGTGAGTCAGTTCAGGATAACTTACCTTCTAAAGGAATGAAATTAAGCATCAAAATACGACAGTGAAGGTAAGACAGGGTAAGAGAATAGACAGTATGTAAGTAACAATGTAGAGAGTGAGTCAGTTCAGAATAACTTACTCGCTGAAGGAATGAAATTAAGCATCAAAATATAACAGTGAAGGTAAGACAGGGTAAGAGAATAGACAGCATGTAAGTAACAATGCAGAGAGTGAGTCAGTTCAGAATAACTTACATACTGAAGGAATGAAATTAAGCATCAAATACGACAGTAAAGGTACGACAGGGTAAGAGTATAGACAGCATGTAAGTAACAATGCATGGAGTGAGTATTTTCAGAATAACTTACTTTCTGAAGGAATAAAATTAAGCATCGAAATACGACAGTGAAGGTACAACAGGGTAAGAGAATAGACAGCATGTAAGTAACCATGCAGAAAGTGAGTACGTTTAGAATAACTTACCTCCTGAAGGAATAAAATTAAAGCATCGAATATGACAGTGATGGTACAACAGGGTAAGAGAATAGACAGTATGTAAGTAACAAAGTCAGTTCAGAATAACTTACCTCCTGAAGGAATGAAATTAAGCATCAAAATACGACAGTGAAGATATAACAGTGTAAGAGAATAAAAAGCATGTAAGTAACCATGCAGAGAGTGAGTACGTTCAGAATAACTTACCGACTGAAGAGATCATCAAAATACGTCAGTGAAGGTACGAGAGAGTAAGAGAATAGACAGCATGTAAGTAACAATGTAAAGAGTGAGTCAGTTCAGAATAACTTACTGGCTGAAGGAATGAAATTAAGCATCAAAATACGACAGTGACGGTACAACAGAGTAAGAGAATAGACAGCATGTAAGTAACCATGCAGAGAGTGAGTCAGTTCAGAATAACTTACTAACTGAAGGAATCATCAAAATACGACAGTGAAGGTACAACAGGGTAAGAGAATAGACAGCATGTAAGTAACCATGCAGAGAGTGAGTACGTTCAGAATAACTTACCAACTGAAGGAATGAAATTAAAGCATCGAATACGACAGTGAAGGTACAATAGGGTAAGAGAATAGACAGCATGTAAGTAACCATGCAGAGAGTGAGTACGTTCAGAATAACTTACCAACTGAAGGAATGAAATTAAGCATCAAAATACGACAGTGAAGGTAAGACAGGGTAAGAGAATAGACAGCATGTAAGTAACAATGCAGAGAATGAATCAGTTCTGAATAACTTACTTGCTGTTGGAATGAAATTAAGCATTGAAGTACGACAGTGAAGGTACGACAGGATAAGAGAATAGACAGCATGTAAGTAACAATGCAGAGAGTGAGTATGTTCAGAATAACTTACCAACTGAAGGAATGAAATTAAGCATCAAAATACGATAATAAAAGTACGGCAGGATAAGAGAACAGATAGCATGTAAGTAACAAAATGCAGAGAGTGAGTTTATTTACCCGCTGAAGGAATAAATTAAGCATCAGTGACAGTATGACAGGGTAAGAGAATAGACAGCATGTGAGTAACAATGTAGAGTGTGAGTTGGTTCAGAATAACTTACCGGCTGAAGGCATCAAAATACGACAGGGTAAGAGAATAGACAGCATGTAGGTAACAATGCAGAGAGTGAGTTTATTCAGAATAACTTACCAACTGAAGGAATGAAAGTAAGCATCAAAATATGACAGTGAAGGTACGACAGGGTAAGAGAATAGACAGCATGTAAGTAATAGTGCTGAAAGTTGTCAAGAATAACTCACATCCTGAAGGATCTAAATATGTCAATGAAGGTATGACAGGGTAAGATAATGAGAAGTGATAAAACAATATGTTAATGAAGTATAAGTAATGACTTACCAGGAGAAGGGGTAATAAGTTCAAACATCAAATTGAGTGTGTATGGTGTGAAAGAACATGATGCCAAATATAATAATGTCAGTCTTGAATGACTCACCTCCTGAAAGAAAACATTGATACACATAATTCAGCACTTTCTAATCAATAAATATTCCAGACACAATCTTGAAACTTCCTTCCTTTTTTGGTAAAGGGTTGACAAGTGAGAATTGGCCCCACCCGTACACATGGGCCACATAGGCACACTGCAGTACAGCACAAGCTGCACTTCAGGTGAGGAAGGAATGAGCTTCCAAGTCATTACCAGTGGTGGGTTGCATTGGTACACTCTCTATAATCAATACTCCCCAACTAAATGAGCTGGTGTCACACCCTAGCCCCTAGTCCCTAGTCCCTAGCTACCTTTTTCATGTGAATGCACTCACAAAATATGGTTCAGCTCTGCTAGAAGTAGCCTTCTTCTCTGCTTCTTCATTCTCTTCACCTTTTTTATCACTCATGATGTGATCCAGTAAATATTTCTTACCTGACAAAATGATCCAAAAGTCTGTGGGTTCAAAGGTTATAATTATTCACTACGCATGCGCAAGATGCAAGTGGTTTGAATAATTCTCGAGTTAGCTGAAATGGTCTCAAAATTAATGTCTAACCTAGATGAGTGAATGGTTTTAAGAAAGCATGATGTTTAAGTGAAGAGATTAGACAACATGATAAGCATTGAGTGATACCTGCACGTGAAAAGGGGAAAGTCATTCATCCTGCAGTGTGAAATAATGTCACACTGATCCGTCCTTCCTTACTTCTCTCTATTTATTACACAGGTGCACATGTCTGCATCCTTCTCAATATAATTATCAGTCTGTAAAGGATGCAGTATATGTATATGTACCTGTAGCACCTGTGTGATAAATAGGAGTTATTAAAGAGGGATGGATCTGTGTCTATTCACAACACAATAACATAGATCTTCATTTATTTACCCATAGATTGAATAGGCATAAAATATAATTTTACCAGTGGACAAACTACTGCTTCTAATCAATGTTGTGAGTTTATATTTCATCTCAATTGATATCAAATTATCTAAATCACTTGATACATCCTACAACTACTTCACCAGACTACAACAACTCAATCTTCTTCCCCTGATGTACCATTTGAAATAAATGACATCGTGTTTGTTGTGTGTCAACTCAAAGAGCCAAAAGGCCACTTTAATCTGTCTAAGCACGTTTCATTCAGTTCAGCTTCTGCTAGGTCATCATCCAAGATGTCTCACACAAGAGTAGACACTTCTATTTTAATCACCTGCGCACTTTTATGGAACGCCCTTCCTCCTATTGACCTGAACTTATCCTTTCCCTCTATCAAACGACATTTGTTAGAATATTTCTATAGCTAATCACTTTTTGATTCATTTTTCAGTCGACAACTCTTGCAGCTATCATTTTATGTGCCCATGAGTGAACTCCCGATATTACTTTTTAATTTAATTGCATGTCATGGCTGCCAGTTTACCTGGTTGATCTTCAGTACTTCAGCCATCTTTTTATCATTCCTTTCTCCTTTCTGAGGGTAAAATTAATATCAGGTTTGTGACTTTGACGTATAAAATCATACTAGAGGGATAGATCAGGTACAGCTGCAGAACCTCTCTTAACTACTAGGTGTACATGGGTGAAAGATTGTAGAAACCAAATTTTATTGCATATTCTACCCTTTACCATACCCCAAATAGGGAAATATGGTAAAGGGTTGCTACGTCAGACTAGGGTTCTGTGTACGTGTGCATACTTATCATGCGCCCCTTCAGAAGTTTTCAACCACCATCATGTTCCTAACACTGTGATGGCATTTTTCCTCTCCATTTCCTCTTTCTACCTCCCCGAACCTCATTCCTAACCCTAGCACAAACCCTCTCCCTCCTCTACCCCACACAAAGCAATTCTTCAAGGAGTCCACCTCTCCCTCACAAGGAGTAAGAACAACCTACCTGTGCTGGTAGATGAATATTATTAAATCTACCCCTTTTGTGGTCAGCACAACACAGGAAATAGTGGGTTATCAGTAATGGCTGGACATTCCAGATCTCCACCCGAGTCGTAGCTATATACACTAACAGATGCTCAAAGGTTGACACACATACCATTACAAACTTCAGGATCAACACAATAATAAAAAGTGGTGCTCCAAAAATATTGTCAGCATTGTTTTATAAGTTGATAGTTTCCAGCCCAAGGCTATAGATATGTGGCCATGGGGTCCTCTTGTTGTGCCCTCTTCAGCTTGTAGGCTTCCATCGCTACTTTGCTGGATTCCCAACACTTCCCTCTCATCCATGGCCAGCAGTCTATCCATCTTCCTCTCTCGTTCTCTTCAGCCAGTACTACCTGGGGGGAGGGGAATAGATCAGGTGATTTTTATCAAAGCTGAATGCCTGAATCATGGTCCCCAGTGTGTACTCCCTTAGCTAAATCCGAACCTGTCTTGAAACAGTCTGATAATAATGTCTTATCAAACTTGTATTAATAGGACCATATTACTATGAACAACTATTAGGACCATATTACTATGAACAACTATTAGGACCATATTACTATGAACAACTATTAGGACCATATTACTATGAACAACTATTAGGACCATATTACTATGAACAACTATTAGGACCATATTACTATGAACAACTATTAGGACCATATTACTATGAACAACTATTAGGACCATATTACTATGAACAACTATTAGGTATGAACTGTCATAATCAGAGGGAGAAAATATGTCACTAAGTGACTGAAACCAAGGGGAAATGATCATGGCACAGTACAACACTTCAATATGGACATTCTTGTTTCATTTTTTGTTATTTGTAAAGTGTCTTGTGCCTGCATAACAAACACTGATAAGCTAGCATAGTCGCTCTATATTCACACAGCCAGGGGCTTGCATTGCACATAAATTAAGACTTCCTGTTGTGTTCCCTTTATTGCCCTTTTTTGGCAGAACCACTTCATAATAAACAATTTCAGTGAGTAAACTAAGGAGGTGCAGCTTAGACAATCCAGTTTTGTGCTGTCACATATAATGTAAAACTATTAATGGTTGTAAAAGTGACCAATCTCACATACAATATCTCTCTCTCTCTCTCTCTCCACTTTGGTATCAACCTTGCATAATATGAATGCACTTCATAGGGATCTGCTGAAGATCGTGATCATTAAGGTTCTGCCTTGAGACGTGGCTACCACCTGGCTTCCATACTGTGTCTCTCAAAGATAACATTTGCTATCTGCTACATGAGGTAGCTATCCAAAAATTAATGTGAAGCATACAAGTTTTGACTACCTTCATGATTATTTTCCTGCTACATAGCTTTTAGATTGCACAAACAATTCAAGTTTTATGACTTCCTAAATTTGTTGTTGTCACATGACTTGTTGCACACTTGGTCAGGAAGTGGGTTTCTTAGATAGTACATCACCTGCGGTATACAATGGGTTAGGAGAATGACCTCTATCCTACAAACACCACTTCATTACACTACCACCTGCTATTAATGGGGGACATGGCAGACCACAGCTTCTTCCAACATCACCTGCGATTAGCCTGAGGTATACAATGGGTTAGGAGAGGGTTTCACCAGTGACCTCTATCGTGCAAACACCACTTCATTACACTACCACCTGCTATTAATGGGGGACATGGCAGACCACAACCTCTTCCAAATGGGCAGACCACAACCTCTTGGCTTGGGTTCAAAAACTGTTAATTTCTACAGTTCACTTTGACTCAGGCCATCTTGATGGTCCACATACAACCTCTTTGAATAAAATATAGCCCTTCACTGTCTCACAAGTGCTGGCACACACCTTTTTTTAATTAATTATTTTTTTAAGCATATACCTCGCACACTGCACAGGGACGATTTAATAGAAAAATAATATCATAATTATCATATGTAAGTGATTATTGCACACAAAAGAAGAGATTGATTGGTGAAGTAATAAGACAGTGTGATAACTGCATTATGTATAAAGAATATGAAAATGATTGGACTGTGATAAGTGATAGATTGGATTAGCTAAGTGATATCATTTAATAATAAAACAGAGGGAAGGTCACATCAGCCTGCGACTCTGCAGTCTTAAATAATAATTGTGTAATAAAAAATAGGTATGTTTTTCACAACACAGCTGCTCAAATTAATGAGTTGCAGACAAGACCTTGCAATGTGGAAACCATAGTTACTTTATGAAGGATTTTTGGGAGGTTGGAGGGTGCGTAGTAGATACATGCTTATACTTACTATGTGCCCGTTCCATACAAGACGACCATCAATTCACTAGCAGCACCATACCCTAACACAAACTCCCTCCTCCACCTCTTGTCTCTCTCACGGCCCTCACAATGCAACCCTCCATGGAGTCCACCTCTCCCTTGCAAGTAGGAGGTGAGGCCTGAGCATGAAAAGATTTCAAGTACACTGGGAAGGATTCCGAAGTATTGGACAACCAAGAGGATTCAAGTAGCAACTCTTGATCGTTTAACGCACCATTTCCACCACCATTCAATCGTGCTAGTTCTCTGTTTAGCCTGTCACCCACTTTTTGGCAAGGAACGGAGAAACATTCATGGTGAGTGGCTTGCATGCTGGCATATCTCTGAAGTAGTTCCTCTACAGGATTGGGAGAGAATTGTGGAAGATAAGACTGTACATTTTGATGGAGAGGGTTGATGGTTTTTGCACTGAATATGTCGATGATAGTCAAGGCATTGCGATATGAGCACTTGGAGAGGTCACGTGACGAGGATCGGTTCGATAGTCGGACTTTTTTGCAATTCTGTAGATGATTCTGCAGGTAGGTAGAAAAATGAATTTATCAAATGGATGTGTAATCTGCTCATATAGTTTCATTGCTGCTGAAACATAGTTTATAGTTCACCCAACAGTATAAAACGCTTCACAGTGAAATCTCTGAACAAGGGGCCAAATTCAGCCAAACTGAACGGAATGAAATGACCTTTCCTAACCTCCGGAAAGGGCCAACCTCTCTACAAAGATCAAAAAAAAAAAAAAATCTGTCCCAAACGTTGAACCTGGCTGTTGTTCAGTATGTGCACATCCGCTCTCAATCCCCTCAGAACCTCCCTTTATACTCTCAATCCCCTCGGAACCTCCCTTTATACTCTCAATCCCCTCGGAACCTCCCTTTATCCACTCTCAATCCCCTCGGAACCTCCCTTTATCCACTCTCAATCCCCTCGGAACCTCCCTTTATCCACTCTCAATCCCCTCAGAACCTCCCTTTATCCACTCGAGTCTCATAGTTCACTTATTGCTCGAGTAATTTGAGAGGTTTAATGTTTAGACTTCACACTTCATTAATTATTGCTAAGTAGCTACTTATAATTTTATTTGCTCACTTTTAACTGTTGTCTTGGAAGAACCAACTCACACAATGGACACACCACTGGTGGAACCATAGCAACAAATCCATTACACCTGGCATAATATGGAAGTTCCAATACCTGCAGTAAGATAAGCAGTTGTGTTAACAAGTTAGCTGTACAAGATCTGAACGAGGTCCTAGACATGACGTAATCTATGCTTACATGTGTCTGCGATCTGCGACCGATGACTGTGATCTATCGTGCCATGCCTTCCAAGTATCATCTCACACTTTAGCTATTTAACTCTAATTAGTGGGGCAGTTTAATGAACATTTTTGAAGGGATGGGGACACACTGGATAAAAGCACCAAACTTTTAAATAAGAATCTTTAGACTCTTAGGAATCACTTTTTGCTAAGACCAAAGTGAAAAGGTGTGATTTTCACCTTCCTTATAAAGAATCAAAAAAGTGCATGCTGGCTATTTTTAGAAACCATGTTGCTGCTCACTTGCTCCTTATTTGAAGCAAACTAAACTTTATTACAATTAAGTTAAGCTGTATTTAGCTGATTTTGACCTAAAAACCTTGTGTTATTCATAGGTCTTCTATTACAATAACACTGATTTACCACCAAGCCCTCAAAACATGGACTGGGAATTATGTGTGGTATGCCAACAGCCTTCTAATGAATCCCTAAAGTGTCCATTAGACACTCTAGTGTGTGGAGTATGGCCAGAGACCTTCAAGATGTTTCTTTACTTTCTAAAATTGAAGGTGGAGATCTCATCAGTTTGGAAGCTAAGTATTACCTGAGCTGCTTAGTCAAGCTCCGCAATCGCCATAGATCATACTTGAGAGAAATTCAGAATGCTTCCAGTAAATATCATGAAGAAAGAAAAAAGGAAGCAAGAGCTTTTGTTGAGCTTTTGACATATATAGCTAGAAGGTTCAGTAGAAGAGGGTAATTTAAAAAAAAAAGTTTTCTGAATTGCGATTTCTCTATGAAAGTCGCCTGAAAGATTTTGGTATTTCTAAAGAAGTTAACATGGTTCGTTTCAAAGAGCAAATTCTCTCACATTATCCTGAGGCTCAGGCTCAGAGTGATGGAAAAAACATAATTCTTTTTTTTTTGAGAAAGGAATGTTGAAACAAGCATATAACTATAACTATGAGGATGATGCACTAGTTTTTTCTAAGGCTGCTAAGATTTGCTAAGATTGTTCGTGAAGATATACTAAATTCAAATGGCTTTCAATTTAGCGGCTCTTTCCCCCCTAACTGCCAGCAAGATTCTGTGCCAACGAACCTTACGTATTTAGTTTCCATGTTACTGAATGGATCTGGCATTAAAGATCAAGATTCAGTAGAATCACAGAGTTCTCTAACTATTTCTCAGGCCATACTTTTCAACTATAAAAAGAAGTTATCAAAGACCACATCTCGACATTCCAAAAAATTTGAGCCACCTTTACCCTTGTATATTGGACTTAAGGTTCATACACAAACTAGATCAAAGAAATTAATTTCGGAGCTCTATCAGTTGGGTCTTTCTGTCAGTTATGATAGGATCCTGGAGCTTGAAAAGCAGATAGCTTCTTCCATTTGCGAGCACACAAATGAAATCGGTCTTGTATGCCCCAGCCAATTAAGCCATGATTTATTCACTGTTGCTGCCTTAGATAATTTAGACCATACCCCTCCAGCACAACTGCCAAGGACTCCTTCCATGGTACAGGAATAAGTCTTTTTCAGTTCCCTACAAGGCTGAGCACAGGAAGACCTCAGGTTACTATAGAGCTGTTGGCAACAGCTAAATACAACCAATTACCTGAGAGCTATACTACGGTGCCAGCAGTTGTTCTCAAGAAGGAAAGTGTTGCTGTCCCTAATGTTTCAGTCTCAGATGAGGTTGAGAAGGAAGATAGCATAGCCTGGGCTGCCTATCATGCTTCTCATTGTGATGTTGATAGCTACTTCCCAACCCCTTACTCAACTGATGCCTCTATTCTATGAAATAGCTGCTACTGCAGCAATGGTGAAACATGGAATGACTGTACAACTCAAGGCCATACAATATCTCAACCATGATCAAACTCCAGTTACAGTTTTTGATGCACCACTCTTTGCTTTAGCCAAATTAGTGCAGTGGAAGTGGCCTGATACACATGGTGAGGGAAAGCATGTAGTTATGATGGGTGGTCTGCACATAGAAATGGCAATGTGGAGTACTTTTGGGGATTACCTTGAAGGCTCTGGATGGGGAGCTGCACTCACTCAAGCTGGTGTAGCATCATTCGGCACTGTTGATAGCTTTTTTAAAGCTTCCCACCTTATGAGAACCAGGTATGCTCACCAAGTTAGTGCTGTAGCTTTAGCCAAGCTCCAAGAAGAGGCATATGAAAGCACTGGTAGATTGTTGACCAAACAGGCTTGGAGAGAGAGTATGAGGTATGTTTCATTACTGGGACACTATACTCAATCTTGAGCTCATGGGCCATGTTTTTGTTAGGGCTCACCGAGAGAAAAGTTTCTCTCTCTACCTCAACTCACTTAAGGAAATTATACCCTGGTTTTTTGCACTAGATCACTATCATTATGCTCGATGGATGCCTGTTCACATTTGTGATATGGAGAACTTGCCCACATCAATTCATAATGAGTTCCATGAGCATGGTCATTGGGTGGTTCACAAAACTAAGAACCGCTTTTCAGCAATGCCCATAGATCAGGCTCATGAGCAAAATAATGCAGTAGTCAAAGGGTTTGGTGGGGCAGTAGGGCTCACACAAAATCCATCAGCTCTCGGGAAATGGCTATTGGCTGGGCCTGAAAAAGCACGGCTTATTCATGCACTGAACTTTGTAAATGTAACTGTACGAGTTAAAAATCACTTCTTCTTTTTTAAATTAACGATTATTTGTGATAATTGAATAAACAATTTATTTTTACTTGGGTCTTAGCGGAATCTTAAAAAATAGGGCTTATAAAAGCACCACCAAAAAAAATGGTGCTTTTATCCGGTGTGTCCCCTTTTTTTCTGTAACCAACCTCACTAAATGACTTACCCTGCTGGCTACATCATCGAGCAGCCTTTTGTTTCGAGCATTGTAATCAGATAGCTTCTTTCTTTGGCCACGGCTTGTATACGTATTGTTGTAAGAAGATCGGCAATGCTGAATTCGAAGTTGCTTAATAACTGACATGGTTGGAAAGCTAGGTAACTCATAGAAGACTAAACTATCGGATATACGCGTATTAATAGTTTTAAATTTAACCGCGAACCCAGCGCCATTCTTAATCGCACCTTATTTTCGCGGGTCAACCTGATTGCATATTAAACTGGTAACAGGATGGTGCGTGTTGTTTTGATATAATATACAGCAGCCATGGTCTGAGGATATGCACACTATGCAGCCATGGGGTCCTCCTGTTCAGCTTGTAGGCTTCCATTTCTTCTTCAGTGGGTTCCCGACACTCCCCATCCCTCTTCAGAGAGTTGTATGGTCTCTTCCTCTCATCCATCACCATCAGTCTCTCCATCTTCCCCTCTCGGTCCTCCTAAGCCAGTAGTGCCTGAGGGTGGGGGAGGGGAATAGATCAGGTGATTTTATCAAAGCTTAAAGATACTGATTATGGTACAGTAAACTCCCTCCTTAATTAACAAAACCTTCTGAATTCCTATTAAGAGCCATTAGTTATTAATTGGATAGAGAAAACATGACTACATTTTTGAGAAATAACAACACTTTATTTTTTGAAATTCCTCATTTTCCTAGTGTGACCTGATAACATAGATGTCAATATGCAATTTTCCCCACTTTGGAATTTCACCAATTTTCATAGCAAAAAATACCACCAAGGATTAAACAAAGAGGGTTATACAATAGAATTACTCAAACCCACCCCAAGGCAATTGCACTTCATTATTATGGTGATGGCATTGTGTCATCACCTGCCAGACGTGTGACAGTGGAGGGTAGAAATCTTTTGAAAAAAGACTCACCAGTGACCTCAGCTACCTAATTAACCCTACCAGTGAGGTAAGATAGCTCTTGGATCCACAGAAATCTTATAGACCAGATAAAGGGAATCTTCCCCTGCTATCCCCCTAAAAACCACTAATTCAATGATTATTTAATAGGACCTAGACACAATAAATCTAGAAAACTATTGTAATTATTGTGTATCCATACACCAGCTACTACTATGATATTCCACACGAATAGTTCAACATCATCCTTATACGACATCCACTTCCTATAGGATTAGCTATAGGATTAGACAGCTGCTACTAATAATGACAGGGACAATCACAGGAGGAGGGAGGGCATGTTAGAGTCTTGCTACTA
Organism: Crambe crambe; assembly: GCA_963924555.1. Lineage (NCBI taxonomy): Eukaryota > Metazoa > Porifera > Demospongiae > Poecilosclerida > Crambeidae > Crambe > Crambe crambe. The sequence goes on from OZ004581.1 coordinate 8,908,327, forward strand.
ATAATCACATGACCTTGAGTTCCCATAGTATAAAAATGACTAACACTGTGTTGCCTTGGAAACCCCAGGCAGATATTAGCCTTATATCTGATGTTACCAAGGACAACGGAATTATGAATATTCCAACTAGAAACAGCATGTTAACAATTTCCTCCATGTGGTAGATTGCCTGAGGATACAGAGCTATGAAGTAGGGTCCAACCCAATATGGTTGTGCATACAAATACTGTTCAAGCCATAGTAAAGATGAAACTTAATTAGTAAACAACTGAGAAAAGTGGAATACAAATAGACTATTGCCACAAAGAATGAATGTACAAATTTCAATTTATGGCCAAATAAAATTAATGGCCACTTCAAATTCATCAACAGTTAACTTGAGCCACGTGCCAGAACATGCTGTGGACCTGATTATTATTGTTCAGAACACTTGTATGAATAATATAAAATGGCTCATTGGCTCAAGTTACTTGTTGAATTAGACCACTTTTCTCTGCTTTTGAGAGATCCTTAGTGCAAAGGTCATCATGATATTCACACTCTTGCAGTTAGTGAATTTCTCTCCAGTTTTGGTTCAAGTTTTTTTTTGCATGAGGTGTTCTAGAGGTCTTTTGCACGAGGTGTTCTAGGGGTACTCTCTCTCTCTCAGCTAACTTAATACTTACTGAGTGATCGTTTGGGAAGATGTCTTCTTCATAACATGACTTAGCAATGGCTTTCTCTTGTCCCTTGATGACATTGCCAGAGCGAGAATACTCCACATAATTCTCAACAACAGTTCATTGGGTGGTACCTACACAATGACAAATACGCATACCATATAAGGTAGCAGTAATATATCATAGTTCCAGCCAAGACCCACAGAATAGCAGCAAAGAAAAGGGAAAGAGCAGTCAGTGAAGTCATCATTATTGTTGGGACCAGATATTATGCTGTGAGCAAATGTGTGCGAAATTTTCAGAGAAACCAACCAATCAGCATTGGACTGCAGTAAAGCAGAAATATCTCAGAGGCACAGTCAATTTGTTTGTATGGCAAATGAGGCTCCAGTATGACTATTGCTTTGAAAGTCCTGTGTGCCTACGAATCTTGATACAATTAAGCCCTGAAGGAGGTAACTACCATTGGGTCATGTGTGATAGCTAACTACATCACTTCTTAAACCAACAAACTTCTGGCCTAGCCCAAGAATCCATTTTCTTGGTCTGGCCAGGAGCGTTAATGGATTGTATTATACATGTTTATCGTATCACACTATTTTTATCTTTGTTTATATTTCCTGATTTGAGCAAGCTAAAATCAATGATTGAATTCCTAGCAGGATTAGAATTGTGGAGATGTCTTGCCACCTGTACCTAGAGCACACACCACACCATACCACACCACACCACACCACACCAGTGGCTTATCATATGACCTGGGAGTCCAGGAAAAGCATGTCACCCAAACCATAATTCTTATTTGCCTAACAAAATTAGAAATTAGTGTGACCTGAAAACAGGACAAACATCATGACTTCCTACTACACTCATGCAAATTCTTCATTCTCATGGTCTCTTACAACCACCAGTAACCACCCAAGAAATAGCAACTTCCTGGTTGTAACAGTGTACCTCCCCGAGGCAAACCATTATGGGCATAAACCAAGTTCATAAGGTCACTTTCAGGCATGGGTATACTTTCTTCCATCATTGTTGATGTGTTTAGAGGTATGTGACCTACCCATGCAATGGTGACATACAAGATGTACACATGATAAGGTGACCTTTCTCTCACATGTACAGTATCTCTTCTCTCAAAGTGAGCTTGCTATGTTATACATGCTCCCTTCACAGCACAGAATGAGGGAATATCAGAGTCTCCCCTAGCTGTACTTTCAAACAGGGTCCTTAAGTATATTCATGAGAATATAATTCAATTAGTGCCATAGACCCAGCCCACTTTCTTTGAAGTTCTATATCCCAACAGGGTGGCCCACCCTGCATTTAGTATACTGGAGGAAACACTGGAATATGTAGACAGACTGAGTATTAACCATTAACCATAACAAAACAACAGATTCCAATAAAGTGCAATACTCTAACATGGACTGCTTTGCGATTCCCTAATATGGTGAAGGCTCTCTCGATCTGTCTGTCATGCGATGTGGCTACCACCTGCCAGGACAGACCTATCATGCCATACATAACACTTGCTATGGAAACTCACCAGTTATTTTAGCACTACAATCTTTTGATAAACAATTATCATGAGTCTACATCTATTAGCTGATTGCTTTCATTGTTGTTGTTATTATTGTTATTGTTATACCAAAACAGGTGCAATATTAATATTCATTGTGGGATATACAGAACTAAACCTAAACTATTGATTACAAACCACCATGGTGAGTGGATAACCCCTAAAAGGGGAGGAGTGTCCACTTTTGCAAGTAAAATTAGGCATCTTGAGATTCCAAATTAATAACAGGTCAACAGTATGAACTGCACATGTTAAGGACATGACATACGTATGCCTTACACATGGATATGCACGTTGCTAGGGAAATATGCCTTTCACATGTTGAATACATGGATATGCATGTTGAGCAGATGGCTGGGAACCGAAAATAATGCTGAGCACATGGCTAGAAAATAATGTCTTGCATGCACATGTTAAGCACATGGCTAGGAAATATGCCTCTGACTGACATGGTACATAATTGTTATTTTCAAGGATTTTTTGTGTTGTTGTTTTTGTTGTTATTGTTTTCAAGCTTGCTTATGGATTATCTTTCCTCTTACTCCACCCCCACCACTCCCCGTGTCTCTGTTGTTAGGTTATGCCCTCATGACTCGGATGCTGATGGGTGTAGGAAACGGCCAAGTTTCCCTTGCTCTGGAAGTAGGTTCATCCTATATTTATTTTACTGTATGTACATGTTGTTCTTAGGAATGTATATTGCACACTAACCCCAAATACAATACCAGGAATTAATATCACCTGGATTCAGGCTGATATCCCATGTTAGAAGATAAGACCATTTGAATACCCCATAACAACTGGTCAACAACGACTCATAACATGTGTGTAATGGGAAGAAGCCTAACACACCAAAAGAAAGGGGATCTAAAGCCACTAATTCAATAATTGCTTGGGGAGATCAGCACCTAGACACAACCTATCCAAATTTTTTGATGGGAGCACCACTACATTATTCCACTCTTTGGAGCAATATCAGCATGCAACCTGATATGTAAGTTGTGTGATATAGTCTTTCAACTTCCATGTCCTCAGGAGAGCCAGTCTTGCTACTAGTAATGGCAGAGGCAATCACAGGAGAGAGGGCATGTCTAGAAACACCTGATACAGCATGCTAGCAATTTCCTCCATGTGGTACATTGCCTGAGGATATATATAAAGTAGGGTCCAACCCCACAAGCCTGACATTGTTAAGTTGTTAACTGAAATTTTGACAAGTGGATATAAATAGACTATTGCCACAAGGATTTTCTTATAATAATGAATGAATTTAGCTTCAATAATAAGTGGCCACTTAAAAATTCATCAACAGTTAACTTGAGCCACGTGTCTGTGGACCTCACTTGTATGAATATTAAATGGTTGAAAGCTTGAGTTACTTGTTGAATTAGACTCACTTTCTAAGTTGTTCTGCTTTCTCTTCTTTTGTGTGATTTGGAGCTCCACTAACGACAGGGGCTTCCCCTCCTCATCATCATGATGAACACTTTCCCTCGCTTCAAAGGAACTGGGTCCACCCTGAAAGAAAAATTCAGTGTTACAATAGTCAGAGAGGAGGTGAAACCTGTCTAACCAGACCATCCGACCACTCCACCATGTCCCAACAGCACCTATTCCAGCTACTGTCATCCTGTAATGAGATCAAGGCCACTCCACCATGTCCCAACAGCATGGTAATGAATTTTCATAGCAAATTCATGGAGAGTAGTGGAGATTTGTACTGCCTATTTAGGTCATGGAGCGCTGTTTATGTTTTTGCAGACAAGGAGAGCATCCTACGTATATAAGGGTCTCTCTCTGTACAAGTACTCTAGCAGGTGAGGGATTGTGGCCCACATACAGGTAGGGAAATGAAAAATAATGTTTTCATTACACATTTCATAGTGTGAGTGTCTAAGACATGCGTGCCCATGTACGCATTCCTAGGTGACCCACATTTGGTAAGAGCTGGTGCCAAATCCATTAGCATGTGTGCACACAGATTTACATTCAGTGTCTATTCCAATCATGTACATGGATCCTACCAGCCCCTGAGAACTAGCTGCTTAATTAGACAAGAGGCTTATTGATTGACCCTTGTATAGGTATTGGACACTCTATCTAAAAGACAAGGTTCTCATAGTCACATGATTATCTCTCATAGTCACATGATTATCTCTCATAGTCACATGATTATGGTGCATATTGTCCTGATATGATAGAAAGAGTTGTCAATGTTATTTGATGGTAGGGAGTGGTGTATGTGTTAGTGGGTGGGTGGATGGTACTTACCTTTGCTGTTAGTTTTCCAGCTTGTCCCATGCAGTAGGAGCTTTTGATCATGGAGTGACAGCAAGCATAATCCCACACCAGTATGACCCCCAAATACTCAAAGATCACTCTACACAGGGAAGGGAGAGAGAGATTAGGTCAGCATTATATTACTACTAGGATAACTACACACCCTGTACAGGGAAGATTAGGACAGCATTAATATCTACTAGGACCACTAACTAAGAGAGATTAGGACAGCACTAACCACTACTAGGACAACCCCTGGTCCCTCACACATACTTTGTGAATCAGAGTTAGTACATTTTTTGAATGGGGTGCTGCTCTTTAATTACCCCGCACGTGGCATGGGGTTAGTTATGTTATGGTATTGGTATATCTACATGTGATGAGTGAACCTGCTCAGGATTTTGAGTCTCTCCTGGGGTTATGCAATAATGAGAGATAATTTGATTGGATTAGCACAATCTTCACTCTGATGTTTACCCTCACATAGGCTTCAAGTGTGTCAAAGTGGTTTCATTCACTATTAGTCTCTCTCTCTCTCTCTCTCTCTCTCTCTCTCTCTCTCTCTGCTAACTTAAGTGTGTCAAAGTGGTTTCATTCACTATTACTCTCTCTCTCTCTCTCTCTCTCTCTCTCCCTCTCTCTGCTAACTTAAGACTTACTGAGTGATTGTTGGGGAAGATGTCCTCTTCATAGTGTGACTTAGCAATGGCCCCCTTGATCACATTGCCTGACCAAGAATACTCTATTCAGTCTGAGCCAACAACAGTTTCGTAGGTGGCGCCTACACATACAAACACACAGACAAATCACATTCCATATAAGGAAAAAAAGGGTGAGATGAGTGTTTATCTAAAGAGACACGATGTAAATCTGGGAGCATTTTATTCTTTGAATATGTTTTTGTGAGTTATCCTACATGTGTCATGGCGTCATGGCATGGGACCTGGGAATGAGGTAACATTGCATCATACAGGCATAATTACTCCTGGACCAGGCAGTGATTCTACATGGGGAGTGTAGAGACCAGCAAGTGGAGATATGAGATCATCAAGCATTATTGTGTCCAAGAAGACATCCACAAGTGCTGTGGGCGGGAGGTTATTCTATTATTGCTTCGTTGTTTATCTCTAAGGTCCTGTCTTCATCATTCACCAAGAGCTTTCCCAAAAGAGCTGTATGTGAAGCCAAACGCACGTGCTCTACTGCGTACATGAGCAGTAGCAGTAATATTTTTTGATGCGGTGACATTTTCAATACGTGGGCGGTGGACAGGAAACAATCGTTCTATTAATAGTGGCCTTATCAAGCTCTGCTACTGAAGTGGACCACATGTGGACCTGAAACCATAAAATATACTTGGTATACAAAAAAACATTGCCATAGCTATAAATGTTTTTACAGGTGAAGTTACACATGAATGTGAAAAGTCATTAAGAGGCTTAACTAGAGAAACTCTGATTCGCAAGGGGCTTCCTGATAACATATGCGATGCCATCAATAAGCTAGCTGGATCGCTGCTTATTACCTACGAAGTGAGAGCAACATATCTTGGAGCCAAAAATCTTAAAGGAATTCGTGCATCGGTCTTCCAGCAAGCTGAGCTACATCAAGCTGCCTATTCGTTGGACTGCTCAAAATCAATTTGGTATGATGAAGGAAGTAATAACTTGGAAATAAACTTGCTATTTGAAAGCAAAAGTAGTGCCATCATTTTTCGTGCGTTTCTCGTTCAGTGGTATTTGAACAATCCTGTAGTCAAGAGTTGTGATGCATCTGTGGAAGAAATTTCCTAAGGTTCTCTTAACAGATTATGATGGGAACGAATATGACTCTCCTGTTCAATCCCTTCAAGAGTACATGGCTGAGCCATCATCAGTAGCCTCTACACCTATACTCAGTGTAGCCAGCATGTCCTCATCTCTTGCACAGTTACAGTCTGTTGAGCGGCCGGAAGAGTTTATTGCGACCTACACAAAGCCTTATCGTTGTCCTCTCATAAGCAAGTCAATCATAGAAAAGTCAAAAGATTCAGATAAGAGCCTTGCTGATGACGATAACAACCTTTTAGCTGCATCCTGGCTCTTCCACCAGTATTTAGATTGCTTAAATATTGTACTGGACTGAGTCTACCACAAATTGCAATAAAACCAGAATTACGTGACTTCAAGGAAGAAATAGTTGGTGATCCTCCCTTCAAGAGAAGCCGAGTGGAACTCTCTGTGCAGTGTCGTAATGATGATGTTGCTAAAGTGATAGGCCAGCGGCTTAAAAATGGAAGTGAGTCAAAGTCAAAGAAGGAATGGTTCATGTAACAGATCCTCAACTCTTCTGTGACTGTCTGGAGTGGAAATATGAAAACACAGTCAAAAAGTGGAAGGACGCAGATAGAGCAATTGATGATCTGTAGTTTGCAGCTTACTGAAGTGCAGGTTATAGGCAATCGTTGCTAGTAACCATGCTAAAAGCTTCTCCCTTTCCACTGCCATGGTACCTAGCCTCGAACCTTTTTTTCCTTTTTGCCAGAAGGAGAAAGCTAAAGAACTCTGCTTGCATGTGTTCTTAGATTGCATGGTAAAGATCGTCAACATGGAGACAGTGGTACAATTACCGATGATAGTAAAGCTGACTAGACACTCACCTGAATCACATAATGCCTGTACACACTGCTGCTTAGTAGAGTCTCATCTCTGTAAGGCTTGCTGCTACTACAGGATAAAGCTAAAGAACTCTGCTTGCACATTCTTAAATTGTATGGTAAAGATTGTCAACATGGAGACGGTAGTACAATTTCTGACCTGATGCGCAGTCCAAAACGAAGTAGAGTTAGGCGCTCTAAGTTAATAGCATGAAGAAGAGCGAAGTTGCTTTACAGATCCGTGATGGCAACAAAGCGCTGGGAAGAAATGTGCTTTGTTACATTAGTTTTGTTTTGTTTTGTTTTGTTTTTTCTACTTGGTATGTAATTTTGGATTTGGAGCGCCTTTGGGAGCTGTAACAAGATTTCTAAGAAGCTAGTTGGTACTCATTGTTCTGGATGCGTTACGAGGTCAGCAAAAATCAATTAAAATCCTATGTACTGTACTTACTCATAAAAGGATTAATTTCTTTTATTCCTCTCTCTAACAAGAGTTAGAAGGCCAGTGATTATACTTCTGAATGAATGCAGACATAGCTATATTGCATAATAAAGACTTGAGTGGCTCACATATCCAGGGAAACCCCCATGCATTACCCACAATCACGTTGTACAGTGTATCAAATATCAGTTTTGAAAATTCTAATCTTCTCCATTTACCTGATAAATAAACCACTTTAGTCAACGACCTTCAGTTTGGTGCAAAGCATGCAGTAGTATACTTGATGATAGTCCTGATCTCAAATGTGTGCTGCGACCTCTTCAGCTTGTAGGCTTCCATCTCCTCCTCAGTAGGTTCCCGACATTCCCCATCCCTCTTCAGAGAGTTATATGGTCTCTTCCTCCCATGGCCATCAGTCTCTCCCTCATTCAGTAGTGCCTGAGTTGAAAGATACTGATCATGGTACAGTAAACTCCCTTATGTGGGAATTCAAAACCTGCCTTGAAGTAACAGCCTGTTACAAAATTCCTATTTAAGAGCATAAACCAGGGAGAAATGATCATGCAACACTTTACTTTTTGAAATTCTAATCTTCCTAATTTAGTGTGGACCTGATAACATAGATGTCGACATGCAATTTTTATGACGATTAACTTCCCCCCCCCTCCCCCCTCATAGAAACAAACACCACTAGAGGGTTACTCAAACCCACCCCAAGGCAATTGCATTTCATTATTATGGTTGTGGCCACCACCTGCCAGACATGTGCAAGCGTGTGTGTTTCAAGGATCAATACATTTGCAATGGTAAACCCATGAGGTGACCATACAACATGAAATTTTTAATATTATTCCATGTATCGATCTTTGAATTCATGATAATTATGGTTTGTTTTGATTACTCACTCAATTAGAGTCACAATATGTGATGGTTCTCATTACAACTACAAATCAATGCCAATAGATGACCAATGCTCCTCCCTAGCCCCAGCTTACAGAGAGGGGATCATCAGATGAATGATCTCCTAAGCCATAATTAATCTTAGTGACTCTATATATCCACCTTCTAAAGAAAAAAGGTCACTTTTCTAAGTCTATCCCAATGACCTCTACCTAATTACCCCTATCAGTGAGGCCTCTAGGCTAGACAGCCTTACACACCAGAATCAACAATAATTGCTTGGAGGCCTAGACAAAATAAATCTAGCTATCCAGAAACTATTGTAACAATTGCGTATCCATACACCGGCCACTACTACAATATTCCACGCAAATAGTTCAACATTATCCTTATATGACAGCTGCTACTAATAATGACAGGGACAATCACAGGAGGAGGGAGGGAGGGCATATTAGAGTCTTGCTACTAATAATGGCAAGGACAATCAATCACATGACCTTGAGTTCCCATAGTATACTAATACTGTGTTGCCTGGAGGCAGACATTAGCCTTATACCTGATGTGTTAGCAATTTCCTCCATGTGATACATTGCCTGAGGATACAGAGCTATGAAGTAGGGTCCAACCCAAATATGGGTGTACATAGTCATACAAATTCTTTCATGATTGTTCAGAAAGGTGAAACTATTGAGAAAAGTGGCAATACTCAAAATGCTAAGTGGATACAAATAGACTATTGCCACAAAGAATGCCAATGTACCCAACTTTAATGAATTTCAAATAAATAAAATTTAATGACCACTTAAGAATTCATCAACAATTAACTCAGCCATATGTCAGAATCATTCTCAGAACATGCTATGGACATGATGATTATTATTGTCCATAACATTATGAATAATATTAAAAGGCTCATATCAACAGTATTCTTTACCCACTGAATTCGACTCACTTTTCTCAGTCTTTCTGCTTTCTCTTCTTCTTTCTTTGCTTCCTCTTTTTCTCACATCTATGTGGAGGGAAAAATATGAGAAGAAAAGTGACGACATTCTCACAAATATATATAGAGACATAGCCCTTTGGTATCCAGTTTAGACACTAGCTAGAAGAATAAATATGCCATAAATTATGCCTAAATAACCTACCATTATAGCTAACCTCTACATTTTGATTTCTTTATATCTATATCCCATGATTACATCCTTTAGACACTGAATAAAGAGAACGATCAGCCAAGTCAAAAAAAGCTAGGTGAGGTTAGTAATTTGACCTTTGACCTGATGACATCATAAATTAACGCGCAGTATTAATTAGAGTACTGGTCCGTGTAGTTCAGTTGATCCCATGTGACTGCATTCCAGTGTCCACTGAAGCCTGGCCACAGTTACCAGACTTTCCCTCTCCCTCTCCGTGAAGCCCCGCCCATCAGGAAAGTCTGCGCGAGACTAATGGCCCAGTATATACCGTGCGTAACGCCCACCCACCCACGTGGAGAGTACATCGTTGTGTTTATCACAGTACTTATTAATTATGCATTATGCCATGCTACATTGTACTTATAAGGAACATTGATTCAGCAAGAAGCTTTGAAATTATGTAATCAATTTCTTTTAATAAATAAACTTGTATACCAATCACTGACAGTTTCATTTATTTCTTCTGCAAGTGTTCTCAATCCGATATCATTTAAGACTTTGACAAGACTCTTCCATGAAACTTCTATTCCCTTTCCTTCCAACCAGTTGTTGAATATTCTCGTGGTGATGTCCACTGGAACCCCACGAAGTTCTTTCTGAATGGCCTTCACATGACCGCCTGTTTCATCCTTCAGCAGTGATATCCCAAAACTGGAATAATCTGCTCCAATCTTATTTGGAATGTTGATGTTACGCTTGAGGCCAGGGAAGTTGAGTAAACAGGGCATAGTGGGCTTCAAACCTGGAAGAGTAAGTGACAACCAAAACTGTTAATGATGAGTGAAGGTGTATTATGCATGAGTTATCACATTCATTAAAGTAATATTGCCCCTGAAGGAACTGCAATCAGTGCTTCACATATGTAGTACCCTAAGGGGACATGCTTGGACAATGACTAACTAGCTATTCTAGTTCGTGTTTGTATTCGTTGATGACCAGGTCCACTGGCTATCACAGTCAACCACTTTTTTTACTATTCTTACATTCTGAAGTGCTCATCCCTCCCTGAGATGATGGGTAGACCTTTAAATCAGCTGCACCTAATGATTGAGTGTGTACATACAGCATTGCATGGAGAGTACATTGGCACTACGTAGCTTACCAGGCATCCAATTTGGCATAAAGATAACTGAAATGATGGCTAGGAGGGCAATAACAATTGCAATGATGGTGGTTCTGGATGCTGTTGTGGTAGCTGTAATGGGTCCAAATAATTATTACTAAAACAATTTCATGGAATGAGCTAATGCAGTGACACACACTAGCTATAGAGTGTTTTTATTGTCATATCTTAAATTTAAAGTATAGTTGATTGGCATGATGCATGTTCAGGATCTCTTCCGGGCTCACTGACCAAGCTAGAAGGAGGTATGATGCATGCATGAGGTGAGATTGCATGGTAGGTAGACCCCTTCCTACTGTCTACTAAATGTGTGGACTAGCTGAGTTGAAGCCAGCGACATTGTGACCTATACCTATAGTCCTGCAGACACTGCAATCGAAGCTCTCACTGGGCCAGATTGATAAGAAACAACACAAAAACAACACACAGCACTCTAGCTACTACTTACCTTGTTGCTTCAAATGACCAATTTCTTCATTCTTTTCTATAGTGTTCATAACTTTGCATTTGTGCATGCACAAAATCCATTATTATTAGCTATACCTTTCTCCGACTCTTTCAAACATTCAATTTCTGTGTCTTTTTCACATAGATCTATTGGTTAATACATTGTAGTCATGCACACATAATATAATGAACCATAGCTACCTTGCTTCATTTTTTCACTCTTTTCACCCATGTCTATAGCATAATTAAAATCTCTGCATGTGTGTCATGCACAAAATCCATATTATACCTTTCTTCAACTCTTTAAAACGTTCAATTTCTGTAGTTTTTTCTATTAGCATTATTAAAACACACTGGAGTTATTATGTACACACATATAATAATGCTACTTACCATGCTTCAAATGATCAATCTCCTCATCCTTTTCACCTATGCCTAATTGAATGGTGTAGATAGCTAATAGCTCTCCACAAGAAAATCTTGTACCTTTCTCGAATTGTGTCTTCAAATGATCAATCTCCTCATTCTTTTTACATATTATACCTAGCATTAAATTAATGTTAGTGCATGTGTGCATGCCCATACATTATGTATACCTCTCTCCACCTCCTTCAAGTGATCTATTTCAGCGATTTTTTCATGTACATCTATTAATATAATTATACACAGTAATTATGAACATATAAACATAATAATGCCACATACCGTGCTTCATTCTTTTCTATAGTATAATTTATAAATCTTTGCATTTTGTGCATGCACAAAATCCATAATTATTATACCTTTCTCCGACTCCTTCAAACGTTCAATTTCTGTGTCTTTTTCACATAGATCTATTGGTTAATACACTGTAGTCATGAACACATAATATAATGAACCATAGCTACCTTGCTTCATTTTCTCATTCTTTTCACCCATGTCTATAGCATAATTAAAATCTCTGAATGTGTGTCATGCACAAAATCCATATTATACCTTTCTTCAACTCCTTCAAACGTTCAATTTCTGTGGTCTTTTCACACATATCTATTAGCATTATTAAAACACACTGGAGTTATTATGTACACATAGCTACATGTAATAATGCTACTTACCATGCTTCAAATGATCAATCTCCTCATTCTTTTCACCTATGCCTAATTGAATGGTGTAGATAATAGCTCTCCATAAGAAAATCTTGTACCTTTCTTGAATTGTATCTTCAAATGATCAATCTCCTCATTCTTTTCTATATAGCATAAAATTATAAATATTTTGCTTGTGTATCAGGCACAAGATCCATGTATACCTTTCTCCACCTCTTTCAAGTGATCGATTTCTGTGGTTTTTTCATGTATATCTATTAATAGAACTATACACTGTAATTATGAACTTAATAATAAAGCCACATACCTTGCTTCAAATGATCAATTTCCTCATTCTTTTCTTTGTCCTTCTCATTCATTTGCTGTTCAAAATATTCCTTATAGCTCCCATGTTTGTGGTATGTTAATCTGGGATGGGTGGGTGGGGGGAGATAAATAACCAGTTATTTCTACACAACTTACTTTATTTGCATGTCTTTTATTCCTATGCAATTCAAGTGGTGGAGGAGGTAAGCTCTGGCTGGAATATTCATCATATCCATCTCCTTCTGCCATTGCTCGAGCAGAATCATGGCATCATTATTGATGTACTCCAAGTGTTCTGACATCTCCAAGGCTTCTGCCAGTTCCTTCACCTTCTCACACTTTTGAACTTCCATGGCAATAGCCTCAAGTTCAGAGGAAGAGATAATTGTATTAGCTGAGTGGTCCTGCATGAAATGAAAATACAACATGAATACATTATGAAGAGATAATATAAGACATGACTCACTTGTCGGATATTGAACCAAAATTTTTGGTGAACAGTTAACTTTGTCGGATTCCCCTTTTGACAAATGAGGGATGGGTTGGAAGTGGTGGGAGATGATGGAAGGACAACAAAATGATCTTTCTGTGGGCAGCCTTCACATTTCAGTGCGAAATTGATGTCAATTCCTGGCAGCCATTTCTTGATGTCAGAAGACGAGATTTGGAGTATTTCGAGAATATCATGACATGAACTTATGAAGGTGGGACATTTGTACTCTCTTGAATCGATACGTTGTACGTCAATTCTCACGCTCAATTTTTCTTCTGTAATGAAAAGTCTGTCCAGTTGCTGTCCTGGAGATCCAAACAAGAATTGGATTTGATTTAGATATATTTTTTCACTGACAGGTAAATAACATTTAGGATGCTTTGACATGACTGCTGCCAGTTGAGTGAAGAAGCCTGGAGGCAAGTAGTTGGTGCTGAAAACAAGATGCAATGGAATTGCAGAGTTGATGGCAGTGCTAGTTGAGTGTGGAACATCAACTCTTGGTAAATGAGGTAACATGGATGGAACAAAATACTTCAAACCAGGACCTTTATGCTTTTCAGTACTGATTCTAGCAATAATCAAGAAATGCTCCAATAGATCTATAATCTGTTGAGGTTGCAACTCTTTTTGAGCACTCAATACTTCCTGGTATAATGATTCTACTAGTATTCCATCCTCACGCAGCAACTTCCAGAGATGATCATTTCTATATTCTTCTCGCCCTTCCAGTGCTAACAAACGGGCTATTTGCTTGATGAGCCATTGAGGGTCAGCAATGACACAAGACTTCAAGCTGGGGATGTCAGAGTAGTGGAAGAACACGGCAAGATCGTGATAGAATGCAAGAATGCTAGTAAGAGTGCCTTCAGGGATTAAACATGCTCTACATAATTCCTTCACTTCCTCTAAAGGAACTACTGGCTTCTTTTCAGATCTGGCATATCTCTGGAATACTTTCCTGAACAGCAACCAAGTGATTGGAGTACGAATAGCTAAATCTTTTGTTGCAAATCTACTCACAGTCTCACGAATGAGCTTAAAAGTTTCGTCTTCTTCCACCTCTCCCTTACCAGCTGTTGTATTATCGATGATTGCTCCATCCAAAACAATATCAGAAAAAAATTTATTGGTAATTTCTGAAGAAAGCTTTTCAAGAATCTCATGTTTCCTTATCTTGACAGAAATATCATCACCATGTGAACCAACTGGAAGAATGCGAGGATATTTGGGAACTTCTTCCTCTTCATCTCTTTCTTTATTGAAAAATAGCCTCTTATTCAAGAGAGTAGCATGAATGGTGGATATCCACTGCACCATCAGGTCAAGTGTGGATATATCTTCCAGATGCTCAGTGGCTCTTCCTTTCAAATATGTGAGTGACCGACACTGATCGTGGAGATCAAGTCTGGCATCGAACATTAAGAGAAACAATGTCCTCGCTGTTAGAAATGCAGGAAGAATTTTAAGAAAGATTGGCTGGCCTCCACAATCCCACACATGCAGATAAACTTCCTCTTCAAGAAATCGGTCATCAGTGCTTATAACTGAAAGAATCTCTTTCAAAATCCCCTCAATTAATGGGTGGTCAAACTTGGGAGCAGTTTTACTAGGCTGGCTTCTGCTCACATCACTTCCTGTGGCAGAATTGGAATCTTTGTGGTCAAGAATAGTTTGTATCAACTGAGCCATTGCTTTGATTTCATCAGCATCAGTTATTTTAGTCCAGTACTTTTTTTCCTGGCTGCAGGCCCAGTAACTCTCAGTGGGGCGGAGGGAAAACGTGTCAGCCACCTGGGTGCTGTAGGCTTCACAGGGAAGGGGCAGATTCATCAAGCCATTGAGTAGACTGCTCTTGCCCACACCTCCAGGGCCAACGATCATCACACGAGCATATGCAACCCTTGTTTCACCCTGCCCCAGGGCATTCAGGTAATCCACTGAAGATCAAATATACAAAATAATTAATATCTATCAAAGTAAAAATATTACCTTCAGTCCTTGAGGCTCGAAACTCAATGAGAAAGAAATCCATTGATTTTAAACAGCACTAAATTAACAGCTACTCACCTTCTAATAATATATATAAGACAGAGCATTACAATCTCTATTATATTATAGTTGAATATGAACTTACTCGCTGCAAGAAAATGTAAGCATCAAATTATCATATTGGGACAGGATAAGAGAATAGATTACTTACTGGCTAAATGGAAAATAAAATATATATATATATATATATATACATACAATACAACAGACAGCATGTAAATAATACTGAGAGTGAGTCAAAAAATAACTTACCAACTGAAAGGATAAAAATACGATAGCGAAGGTATGACAGGGTAAGAGAATAGACAGCATGAAAGTAACAGTGCAGAGAGTGAGTCAGTGTATAACGTACCGACTGAAGGAATAAAAACAGATAGCAAGTAAGCATCAATGAGTGAGTCAGTTCAAAATAACTTACATCCTGAAAGTAATACATCGAAATATATCAGTGCAGACATGACAAGATCAAAGAATAAACAACATGTCAATAACAATAAAGAAAGTGAGACAGTTCAATACTAACCAACTGAAGGACATCAAATACCAATAAAGGTTAGAGGTTAGAGATCAGACAGCATGTAAGTATCAATGCAGAGAGTGAGTCAGTTCATAATAACTTACCGACTGAAGGAATGAAATTAAGCATCAAAATACGACAGTGAAGAGATGACAGGGTAAGAGACAAAATGTAAGTAATGATGCAGGGAGTGAGTTCAGAATAACTTACAAACTGAAGAAAAACAACCATGAAGGTACAACAGGGTAAGAGAATAGACAGCATGTAAGTAACAGTGAATCATCATCAAACTTACTGACTGAAGGAATGTATAACAAGGTAAAATAATGAATGCTGAGTGATTTGTTTGGAATAACTTACTGACTGAAGGATTAAATTAAGTATCAAAATACGACAGTACATAATGAAAGAATAGAAAATATGTAAGTAACAATGCAAAAACTTATAAACTTATTTGCTGAAGGAATAAAATTAAGCATCAAAATAATTATGACAGTGAAAAGTAGACAGGGCAAGAATATATAAGTAACTACATAGGGAGTGCAGATGAACTTACTCGCTAATTAAATACATGAATATGACATTGAAGGTGTGACGGTAAGATAGAGAAAGAGAATATACAGCATTTAAGTAATAATGCAGAGAGCAGTCTGTTCATGATAACTTACTGACTAAAAAAATAAAATTATTAAGCATCAAGCATTGAGTGAGTCTGTTTAAAATAACTTACTAGCTAATTCATCCAAACATGACAGTGAAGGCACAATACAGTAAGAGAATAGACAGCATGTAAGTAATAAAGCCGAGAGTGAGTCAGTTCAGCAAAACTTACCGGCTGAAGGAATATTCGACATTGAGAGAACAGAATGAAATTAAGCATCAAAATACAACAGTGAAGGTACAACAGGGTAAGAGAATAGACAGCATGTGAGTAATAATGAAGAGAGTGAGTACGTTCAGAATAACTTACTTTCTGAAATTAAGCATCAAAATACGACAGTGAAGGTAAGACAGGGCAAGAGAATAGACAGCATGTAAGTAAAAGTGCAGAGTTCTATAGCACTTACTGGCTGAAGGAATAAAATTAAGAATTGAAGGAAAGACAGAAATAAATAGACAGCATGTAAATAATAATGCAGAGAGTGAGTCAGTTCGGAATAACTTACCTCCTGAAGGAATGAAATTAAGCATCAAAATACGACAGTGAAGGTACGACAGGGTAAGAGATAGACAGCATGTAAGTAACAATGCAGAGAGTGAGTACATTCAGAATAACTTACCTCCTGAAGGAATGAAATTAAGCATCAAAATACGAAAGTGAAGGAACGACAGGGTAAAAGAATAGACAGCTTATAAATAACAATGCAGAGAGTGAGTCTGTTCAGAATGACTTACCTCCTGAAGGAATGAAATTAAGCATCAAAATACAACAGTGAAGGTAAGACAGGGTAAGAGATAGACAGCATGTAAGTAGCAATGCAGAGAGTGAGTACATTGAGAATAACTTACTGACTGAAGGAGTGAAATTAAGCATCAAAATACACAGTGAAGGTACGACAGGGTAAGAGAATAGACAGCATGTAAGTAAGAGTGAGTCAGTTCAGAATAACTTACTGACTGAAGGAGTGAAATTAAGCATCAAAATACAAAAGTGAAGGAACGACAGGGTAAAGAATAGACAGCTTGTAAATAACAATGCAGAGAGTAAGTCTGTTCAGAATGACTTACATGCTGAAGGAGTGAAATTAAGCATAAAAATATGAAAGTGAAGGAACGACAGGGAAAGAGAATAGACAGCATGTAAGTAATAATGCAGAGAGTGAGTCAGTTCAGAATAACTTACTCGCTGAAGGAATGAAATTAAGCATCAAAATACAACAGTGAAGGTACGGCAGGGTAAGAGAATAGAAAGCATGTAAGTAACAATGCAGAGAGTGAGTACATTGAGAATAACTTACCGACTGAAGGAGTGAAATTAAGCATCAAAATACACAGTAAAGGTACGACAGGATAAGAGAATAGACAGCATGTAAGTAACAATGCAGAGAGTATGTTCAAGATAACTTACAAACTGAAAGAATGAAATTAAGCATCAAAATACAACAGTGAAGGTATGGCAGGGTAAGAGAATAGACAGCATGTAAGTAACAATGCAGAGAGTGAGTCAGTTCAGGATAACTTACCTTCTAAAGGAATGAAATTAAGCATCGAAATACGACAGTGAAGGTACGACAGGGTAAGAGAATAGACAGCATGTAAGTAACAATGCAGAGAGTGAGTTAGTTAAGAATGACTTACCGACTAAAGGAGTGAAATTAAGCACCAAAATACGACAGTGAAGTTATGACAGGGTAAGAGAATAGACAGCATGTAAGTAACAATGCAGAGAGTGAGTATGTTCAGGATAACTTACATCCTGAAAGAATGAAATTAAGCATCAAAATATGACAGTGAAGGTATGACAGGGCAAGAGAATAGACAGCATGTAAGTAACAATGCAGAGAGCGAGTTAGTTAAGAATAACTTACCTCCTGAAGGAATGAAATTAAGCACCAAAATACGACAGTGAAGTTACGACAGGGTAAGAGAATAGACAGCATGTAAGTAACAATGTAAAGAGTGAGTACGTTCAGAATAACTTACCAACTGAAGGAATGAAATTAAGCATCAAAATACGACAGTGAAGGTACGACAGGATAAGAGAATAGATAGCATGTAAGTAACAATGCAGAGAGTGAGTACGTTCAGAATAACTTACCGGCTGAAGGAATGAAATTAAAGCATCGAATATGACAGTGAAGGTACGACAGGATAAGAGAATAGACAGCATGTAAGTAACAATGTAAAGAGTGAGTACGTTCAGAATAACTTACCAACTGAAGGAATGAAATTAAGCATCAAAATACGACAGTGAAGGTACGACAGGATAAGAGAATAGACAGCATGCAAGTAACAATGCAGAGAGTGAGTACATTGAGAATAACTTACCGACTGAAGGAGTGAAATGAAGCATCAAATACACAGTGAAGGTACGACAGGGTAAGAGAATAGACAGCGTGTAAGTAACAATGCAGAGAGTGAGTATGTTCAGGATAACTTACATCCTGAAAGAATGAAATTAAGCATCAAAATATGACAGTGAAGGTATGACAGGGCAAGAGAATAGACAGCATGTAAGTAACAATGCAGAGAGTGAGTTGGTTAAGAATAACTTACCTCCTGAAGGAATGAAATTAAGCACCAAAATACGACAGTGAAGTTACGACAGGGTAAGAGAATAGACAGCATGTAAGTAACAATGCAGAGAGTGAGTACGTTCAGAATAACCTACCGGCTGAAGGAATGAAATTAAAGCATCGAATATGACAGTGAAGGTACGACAGGATAAGAGAATAGACAGCATGTAAGTAACAATGTAAAGAGTGAGTACGTTCAGAATAACTTACCAACTGAAGGAATGAAATTAAGCATCAAAATACGACAGTGAAGGTACGACAGGATAAGAGAATAGACAGCATGTAAGTAACAATGTAAAGAGTGAGTACGTTAAGAATAACTTACCAACTGAAGGAATGAAATTAAGCATCAAAATACGACAGTGAAGGTACGACAGGATAAGAGAATAGATAGCATGTAAATAACAATGCAGAGAGTGAGTACGTTCAGAATAACCTACCGGCTGAAGGAATGAAATTAAAGCATCGAATATGACAGTGAAGGTACGACAGGATAAGAGAATAGACAGCATGTAAGTAACAATGTAAAGAGTGAGTACGTTCAGAATAACTTACCAACTGAAGGAATGAAATTAAGCATCAAAATACGACAGTAAAGGTACGACAGGATAAGAGAATAGACAGCATGCAAGTAACAATGCAGAGAGTGAGTACATTGAGAATAACTTACCGACTGAAGGAGTGAAATTAAGCATCAAAATACACAGTGAAGGTACGACAGGGTAAGAGAATAGACAGCATGTAAGTAACAATGCAGAGAGTGAGTCAGTTCAGAATAACTTACTCGCTGAAGGAATGAAATTAAGCATAAAAATACAACAGTGAAGGTACGGAAGGGTAAGAGAATAGACAGCATGTAAGTAACAATGCAGAGAGTGAGTACGTTCAGAATAACTTACCGACTGAAGGAATGAAATTAAAGCATCGAATACGACAGTGAAGGTACGACAGGATAAGAGAATAGACAGCATGTAAGTAACAATGCAGAGAGTGAGTACGTTCAGAATAACTTACCGGCTGAAGGAATGAAATTAAAGCATCGAATATGACAGTGAAGGTACGACAGGATAAGAGAATAGACAGCATGTAAGTAACAATGTAAAAAGTGAGTACATTCAGAATAACTTACCAACTGAAGGAATGAAATTAAGCATCAAAATACGACAGTGAAGGTACGACAGGATAAGAGAATAGACAGCATGTAAGTAACAATGCAGAGAGTGAGTACGTTCAGAATAACTTACTCGCTGAAGGAATGAAATTAAAGCATCAAATACAACAGTGAAGGTACGACAGGATAAGAGAATAGACAGCATGTAAGTAACAATGCAGAGAGTGAGTACGTTCAGAATAACTTACCGACTGAAGGAATGAAATTAAAGCATCGAATATGACAGTGAAGGTACGACAGGATAAGAAAATAGACAGCATTTAAGTAACAATGCAGAGAGTGAGTAAGTTCAGAATAACTTACTCGCTGAAGGAATGAAATTAAGCATCAAAATACGACAGTGAAGGTAAGACAGGGTAAGAGAATAGACAGCATGCAAGTAACAATGCAGAAAGTGAGTCAGTTCAGAATAACTTACTCGCTGAAGGAATGAAATTAAGCATCAAAATTCAAAGACAGGGTAATAGAATAGACAGCATGCAAGTAACAATGCAGAAAGTGAGTCAGTTCAGAATAACTTACTCGCTGAAGGAATTAAATTAAGCATCAAAATTCAACGACAGGGTAAGAGAACAGACAGCATGTAAGTAACAATGTAGAGAGTGAGTACGTTCAGAATAACTTACCTCCTGAAGGAATGAAATTAAGCATCAAAATACAACAGTGAAAGTACGACAGGGTAAGAGAATAGACAGCTTGTAAGTAACAATGCAGAGAGTGAGTCAGTTCAGGATAACTTACCTTCTAAAGGAATGAAATTAAGCATCGAAATACGACAGTGAAGGTACAACAGGATAAGAGAATAGACAGCATGTAAGTAACAATGAAGAGAGTGAGTCTGTACAGAATAACTTACTTTCTGAAGGAATAAAATTAAGCATCGAAATACGACAGTGAAGGTACGACAGGGTAAGAGAATAGACAGCATGTAAGTAACAATGAAGAGAGTGAGTCTGTACAGAATAACTTACTTTCTGAAGGAATAAAATTAAGCATCGAAATACGACAGTGAAGGTACGACAGGGTAAGAGAATAAACAGCATGTAAGTAACAATGCAGAGAGTGAGTATGTTCAAAATAACTTACCTCCTGAAGGAATGAAATTGAATATCAAAATACGACAGTGAAGGTACAGCAGGGTAAGAGAATAAACAGCATGTAAGTAACAATGCAGAGAGTGAGTACGTTCAGAATAACTTACTCGCTGAAGGAATGAAATTAAAGCATCGAATACAACAGTGAAAGTACGACAGGATAAGAGAATAGACAGCATGTAAGTAACAATGCAGAGAGTGAGTACGTTCAGAATAACTTACCGACTGAAGGAATCAAATTAAAGCATCGAATACGACAGTGAAGGTACGACAGGATAAGAGAATAGACAGCATGTAAGTAACTATGCAGAGAGTGAGTACGTTCAGAATAACTTACTCGCTGAAGGAATGAAATTAAGCATCAAAATACAACGACAGGGTGGGAGAATAGACAGCATGTAAGTAACAATGCAGAGAGTGAGTACATTCAGAATAACTTACTCGCTGAAGGAATGAAATTAAAGCATCAAATACAACAGTGAAAGTACGACAGGATAAGAGAATAGATAGCATGTAAGTAACAATGCAGAGAGTGAGTACGTTCAGAATAACTTACTGACTGAAGGAATGAAATTAAAGCATCGAATACGACAGTGAAGGTACGACAGGATAAGAGAATAGACAGCATGTAAGTAACAATGCAGAGAGTGAGTATGTTCAGAATAACTTACTCGCTGAAGGAATGAAATTAAGCATCAAAATACGACAGGGTGGAGAATAGACAGCATGTAAGTAACAATGCAGAGAGTGAGTACGTTCAGAATAACTTACCGACTGAAGGAATGAAATTAAAGCATCGAATACGACAGTGAAGGTACAACAGGGTAAGAGAATAGACAGCATATAAGTAACCATGCAGAGAGTGAGTACGTTCAGAATAACTTACCGACTGAAGAAAATACATCAGTGAAGGTACGACAGAGTAAGAGAATAGACAACATGTAAGTAACAATGTATAGAGTGAGTCAGTTCAGAATAACTTACTGGCTAAAGGAATGAAATTAAGCATCAAAATACGACAGTGAAGGTACAACAGGGTAAGAGAATAGACAGCATGTAAGTAACCATGCAGAGAGTGAGTCAGTTCAGAATAACTTACAAACTGAAGGAATCATCAAAATACGACAGTGAAGGTATAACAGGGTAAGAGAATATACAGCATGTAAGTAACAATGTAAAGAGTGAGTACATTCAGAATAACTTACCAACTGAAGGAATGAAATTAAGCATCAAAATACGTCAGTGAAGGTATGACAGAGTAAGAGAATAGACAGCATGTAAGTAACCCTGCAGAGAGTGAGTACGTTCAGAATAACTTACCGACTGAAGGAATGAAATTAAAGCATCGAATACGACAGTGAAGATACAACAGGGTAAGAGAATAGACAGCATGTAAGTAACCATGCAGAGAGTGAGTACATTCAGAATAACTTACCGACTGAAGGAATGAAATTAAAGCATCGAATACGACAGTTAAGGTACAACAGGGTAAGAGAATAGACAGCATGTAAGTAACCATGCAGAGAGTGAGTACGTTCAGAATAACTTACCGACTGAAGAAAATACATCAGTGAAGGTACGACAGAGTAAGAGAATAGACAACATGTAAGTAACAATGCAGAGAGTGAGTCAGTTCAGAATAACTTACCCGCTGAAGGAATTAAATTAAGCATCAAAATACGACAGTGAAGGTACAACAGGGTAAGAGAATAGACAGCATGTAAGTAACAATGCAGAGTTCAGAGTAACTTACCCCCTGAAGGAATGAAATTAAGCATCAAAATATGACAGTGAAGGTACAACAGGGTAAGAGAATAGACAGCATGTAAGTAACCATGCAGAGAGTGAGTCTGTTCAGAATAACTTACCTCCTGAAGGAATGAAATTAAGCATCAAAATACGACAGTGAAGATACAACAGAGTAAGAGAGTAGACAGCATGTAAGTAACCATGCAGAGAGTGAGTACGTTCAGAATAACTTACCGACTGAAGAAATCATCAAAATACGTCAGTGAAGGTACGACAGAGTAAGAGAATAAACAGCATGTAAGTAACAATGTAAAAAGTGAGTCAGTTCAGAATGACTTACCGACTGAAGGAATAAAATTAAAGCATCGAATACGACAGTGACGGTACAACAGGATAAGAGAATAGACAGCATGTAAGTAACAAAGTTAGTTCAGAATAACTTACCTCCTGAAGGAATAAAATTAAGCATCAAAATATGACAGTGAAGGTATAACAGGGTAAGAGAATAGACAGCATGTAAGTAACCATGCAGAGAGTGAGTCAGTTCAGAATAACTTACAAACTGAAGGAATCATCAAAATATGACAGTGAAGGTATAACAGGGTAAGAGAATAGACAGCATGTAAGTAACAATGTAAAGAGTGAGTACATTCAGAATAACTTACCAACTGAAGGAATGAAATTAAAGCATCGAATACGACAGTGAAGGTACAAAAGGGTAAGAGAATAGACAGCATGTAAGTAACCATGCAGAAAGTGAGTACGTTCAGAATAACTTACTGACTGAAGGAATGAAATTAAAGCATTGAATACGACAGTGAAGGTATAACAGGGTAAGAGAATAGACAGCATGTAAGTAACCATGCAGAGAGTGAGTACGTTCAGAATAACTTACCGACTGAAGAAAATACGTCAGTGAAGGTACGACAGAGTAAGAGAATAGACAACATGTAAGTAACAATGCAGAGAGTGAGTCAGTTCAGAATAACTTACCAGCTAAAGGAATGAAATTAAGCATCAAAATACAACAGTGAAGATACGACAGGGTAAGAGAATAGACAGCATGTAAGTAACAATGCAGAGAGTGAGTACATTCAGAATAACTTACCCGCTGAAGAAATGAAATTAAGCATCAAAATATGACAGTGAAGGTACAACAGGGTAAGAGAGTAGACAGCATGTAAGTAACCATGCAGAGAGTGAGTACGTTCAGAATAACTTACCGACTGAAGAAATCATCAAAATACGTCAGTGAAGGTACGACAGAGTAAGAGAATAGACAGCATGTAAGTAACAATGTAAAAAGTGAGTCAGTTCAGAATAACTTACCGACTGAAGGAATAAAATTAAAGCATCGAATACGACAGTGACGGTACAACAGGGTAAGAGAATAGACAGCATGTAAGTAACAAAGTCAGTTCAGAATAACTTACCTCCTGAAGGAATAAAATTAAGCATCAAAACATGACAGTGAAGGTATAACAGGGTAAGAGAATAGACAGCATGTAAGTAACCATGCAGAGAGTGAGTCAGTTCAGAATAACTTACAAACTGAAGGAATCATCAAAATATGACAGTGAAGGTATAACAGGGTAAGAGAATAGACAGCATGTAAGTAACAATGTAAAGAGTGAGTACATTCAGAATAACTTACCAACTGAAGGAATGAAATTAAGCATCAAAATACATCAGTGAAGGTATGACAGAGTAAGAGAATAGACAGCATGTAAGTAACCATGCAGAGAGTGAGTACGTTCAGAATAACTTACCGACTGAAGGAATGAAATTAAAGCATCGAATACGACAGTGAAGGTACAACAGGGTAAGAGAATAGACAGCATGTAAGTAACCATGCAGAGAGTGAGTACGTTCAGAATAACTTACTGACTGAAGGAATGAAATTAAGCATCAAAATATGACAGTGAAGGTACAACAGGGTAAGAGAATAGACAGCATGTAAGTAACCATGCAGAGAGTGAGTACGTACAGAATAACTTACCGACTGAAGGAATGAAATTAAGCATCGAATATGACAGTGAAGATACGACAGGGTAAGAGAATAGACAGCATGTAAGTAACAATGCAGAGAGTGAGTACATTCAGAATAACTTACCCGCTGAAGAAATGAAATTAAGCATCAAAATATGACAGTGAAGGTACAACAGGGTAAGAGAGTAGACAGCATGTAAGTAACCATGCAGAGAGTGAGTACGTTCAGAATAACTTACCGACTGAAGAAATCATCAAAATACGTCAGTGAAGGTACGACAGAGTAAGAGAATAGACAGCATGTAAGTAACAATGTAAAAAGTGAGTCAGTTCAGAATAACTTACCGACTGAAGGAATAAAATTAAAGCATCGAATACGACAGTGACGGTACAACAGGGTAAGAGAATAGACAACATGTAAGTAACAAAGTCAGTTCAGAATAACTTACCTCCTGAAGGAATAAGATTAAGCATCAAAACATGACAGTGAAGGTATAACAGGGTAAGAGAATAGACAGCATGTAAGTAACCATGCAGAGAGTGAGTACGTTCAGAATAACTTACTGACTGAAGGAATGAAATTAAAGAATTGAATACGACAGTGAAGGTATAACAGGGTAAGAGAATAGACAGCATGTAAGTAACAATGCAGAGAGTGAGTCAGTTCAGAATAACTTACTCGCTGAAGGAATGAAATTAAGCATCAAAATACGACAGTGAAGGTAAGACAGGGTAAGAGAATAGACAGCATGTAAGTAACAATGCAGAGAGTGAGTCAGTTCAGAATAACTTACATACTGAAGGAATGAAATTAAGCATCAAATACGACAGTGAAGGTACGACAGGGTAAGAGTATAGACAGCATGTAAGTAACAATGCGGAGAGTATTTTTAGAATAACTTACCAGCTGAAGGAATGAAATTAAGCATCAAAATATGACAGTGAAGGTACAACAGGGTAAGAGAATAGACAGCATGTAAGTAACCATGCAGAGAGTGAGTACGTACAGAATAACTTACCGACTGAAGGAATGAAATTAAGCATCGAATACGACAGTGAAGATACGACAGGGTAAGAGAATAGACAGCATGTAAGTAACAATGCAGAGAGTGAGTACATTCAGAATAACTTACCCGCTGAAGAAATGAAATTAAGCATCAAAATATGACAGTGAAGGTACAACAGGGTAAGAGAGTAGACAGCATGTAAGTAACCATGCAGAGAGTGAGTACGTTCAGAATAACTTACCGACTGAAGAAATCATCAAAATACGTCAGTGAAGGTACGACAGAGTAAGAGAATAGACAGCATGTAAGTAACAATGTAAAAAGTGAGTCAGTTCAGAATAACTTACCGACTGAAGGAATAAAATTAAAGCATCGAATACGACAGTGACGGTACAACAGGGTAAGAGAATAGACAGCATGTAAGTAACAAAGTCAGTTCAGAATAACTTACCTCCTGAAGGAATAAGATTAAGCATCAAAACATGACAGTGAAGGTATAACAGGGTAAGAGAATAGACAGCATGTAAGTAACCATGCAGAGAGTGAGTCAGTTCGGAATAACTTACAAACTGAAGGAATCATCAAAATATGACAGTGAAGGTATAACAGGGTAAGAGAATAGACAGCATGTAAGTAACCATGCAGAGAGTGAGTACGTTCAGAATAACTTACTGACTGAAGGAATGAAATTAAAGAATTGAATACGACAGTGAAGGTATAACAGGGTAAGAGAATAGACAGCATGTAAGTAACAATGCAGAGAGTGAGTCAGTTCAGAATAACTTACTCGCTGAAGGAATGAAATTAAGCATCAAAATACATCAGTGAAGGTATGACAGAGTAAGAGAATAGACAGCATGTAAGTAACCATGCAGAGAGTGAGTACGTTCAGGATAACTTACCGACTGAAGGAATGAAATTAAAGCATCGAATACGACAGTGAAGGTACAACAGGGTAAGAGAATAGACAGCATGTAAGTAACCATGCAGAGAGTGAGTACGTTCAGAATAACTTACTGACTGAAGGAATGAAATTAAAGAATTGAATACGACAGTGAAGGTATAACAGGGTAAGAGAATAGACAGCATGTAAGTAACAATGCAGAGAGTGAGTCAGTTCAGAATAACTTACTCGCTGAAGGAATGAAATTAAGCATCAAAATACGACAGTGAAGGTAAGACAGGGTAAGAGAATAGACAGCATGTAAGTAACAATGCAGAGAGTGAGTCAGTTCAGGATAACTTACCAGCTAAAGGAATGAAATTAAGCATCAAAATATAATAGTGAAGATACGACAGGGTAAGAGAATAGACAGCATGTAAGTAACCATGCAGAGAGTGAGTACGTACAGAATAACTTACCGACTGAAGGAATGAAATTAAGCATCGAATACGACAGTGAAGGTACAACAGGGTAAGAGAATAGACAGCATGTAAGTAACCATGCAGAGAGTGAGTACGTTCAGAATAACTTACCGACTGAAGGAATGAAATTAAAGCATCGAATACGACAGTGAAGGTACAATAGGGTAAGAGAATAGACAGCATGTAAGTAACCATGCAGAGAGTGAGTATGTTCAGAATAACTTACCAACTGAAGAAATCATCAAAATACGTCAGTGAAGGTATGACAGAGTAAGAGAATAGACAGCATGTAAGTAACAATGCAGAGAGTGAGTACGTTCAGAATAACTTACCGACTGAAGGAATGAAATTAAAGCATCGAATACGACAGTGAAGGTACAACAGGGTAAGAGAATAGACAGCATGTAAGTAACCATGCAGAGAGTGAGTCTGTTCAGAATAACTTACCTCCTGAAGAAATGAAATTAAGCATCAAAATATGACAGTGAAGGTACAACAGGGTAAGAGAGTAGACAGCTTGTAAGTAACCATGCAGAGAGTGAGTACGTTCAGAATAACTTACCGACTGAAGAAATCATCAAAATACGTCAGTGAAGGTATGACAGAGTAAGAGAATAGACAGCATGTAAGTAACAATGTAAAAAGTGAGTCAGTTCAGAATAACTTACCGACTGAAGGAATAAAATTAAAGCATCGAATACGACAGTGACGGTACAACAGGATAAGAGAATAGACAGCATGTAAGTAACAAAGTTAGTTCAGAATAACTTACCTCCTGAAGGAATAAAATTAAGCATCAAAATATGACAGTGAAGGTATAACAGGGTAAGAGAATAGACAGCATGTAAGTAACCATGCAGAGAGTGAGTCAGTTCAGAATAACTTACAAACTGAAGGAATCATCAAAATACGACAGTGAAGGTATAACAGGGTAAGAGAATAGACAGCATGTAAGTAACAATGTAAAGAGTGAGTACATTCAGAATAACTTACCAACTGAAGGAATGAAATTAAAGCATCGAATACGACAGTGAAGGTACAAAAGGGTAAGAGAATAGACAGCATGTAAGTAACCATGCAGAGAGTGAGTACGTTCAGAATAACTTACTGACTGAAGGAATGAAATTAAAGCATTTAATACGACAGTGAAGGTATAACAGGGTAAGAGAATAGACAGCATGTAAGTAACCATGCAGAGAGTGAGTACGTTCAGAATAACTTACCGACTGAAGAAAATACGTCAGTGAACGTACGACAGAGTAAGAGAATAGACAACATGTAAGTAACAATGCAGAGAGTGAGTCAGTTCAGAATAACTTACTGGCTAAAGAAATGAGATTAAGCATCAAAATACGACAGTGAAGGTACAACAGGGTAAGAGAATAGACAGCATGTAAGTAACAATGCAGAGTTCAGAGTAACTTACCCCCTGAAGGAATGAAATTAAGCATCAAAATACGACAGTGAAGATACAACAGGGTAAGAGAGTAGATAGCATGTAAGTAACCATGCAGAGAGTGAGTACGTTCAGAATAACTTACCGACTGAAGAAATCATTGAAATATGTCAGTGAAGGTACGACAGAGTAAGAGAATAGACAGCATGTAAATAATAATGTAAAAAGTGAGTCAGTTCAGAATAACTTACCGACTGAAGGGATAAAATTAAAGCATCAAAATATGACAGTGAAGGTATAACAGGGTAAGAGAATAGACAGCATGTAAGTAACCATGCAGAGAGTGAGTCAGTTCAGAATAACTTACAAACTGAAGGAATCATCAAAATACGACAGTGAAGGTATAACAGGGTAAGAGAATAGACAGCATGTAAGTAACAATGTAAAGAGTGAGTACATTCAGAATAACTTACCAACTGAAGGAATGAAATTAAAGCATCGAATACGACAGTGAAGGTACAAAAGGGTAAGAGAATAGACAGCATGTAAGTAACCATGCAGAGAGTGAGTACGTTCAGAATAACTTACTGACTGAAGGAATGAAATTAAAGCATTTAATACGACAGTGAAGGTATAACAGGGTAAGAGAATAGACAGCATGTAAGTAACCATGCAGAGAGTGAGTACGTTCAGAATAACTTACCGACTGAAGAAAATACGTCAGTGAACGTACGACAGAGTAAGAGAATAGACAACATGTAAGTAACAATGCAGAGAGTGAGTCAGTTCAGAATAACTTACTGGCTAAAGAAATGAGATAAAGCATCAAAATACGACAGTGAAGGTACAACAGGGTAAGAGAATAGACAGCATGTAAGTAACAATGCAGAGTTCAGAGTAACTTACCCCCTGAAGGAATGAAATTAAGCATCAAAATACGACAGTGAAGATACAACAGGGTAAGAGAGTAGATAGCATGTAAGTAACCATGCAGAGAGTGAGTACGTTCAGAATAACTTACCGACTGAAGAAATCATTGAAATATGTCAGTGAAGGTACGACAGAGTAAGAGAATAGACAGCATGTAAATAATAATGTAAAAAGTGAGTCAGTTCAGAATAACTTACCGACTGAAGGGATAAAATTAAAGCATCAAAATACGACAGTGAAGGTACAACAGGATAAGAGAATAGACAGCATGTAAGTAACCATGTAGAGAGTGAGTCAGTTCAGAATAACTTACAAACTGAAGGAATCATCAAAATACGACAGTGAAGGTACGACAGGGTAAGAGAATAGACAGCATGTAAGTAACCATGCAGAGAGTGAGTACGTTCAGAATAACTTACCTTCTGAAGGAATGAAATTAAGCATCAAAATATGACAGTGAAGGTACAACAGGGTAAGAGAATAGACAGCATGTAAGTAACCATGCAGAGAGTGAGTACGTTCAGAATAACTTACCGACTGAAGAAATAATCAAAATATGTCAGTGAAGGTATGACAGAGTAAGAGAATAGACAGCATGTAAGTAACAATGTAAAGAGTGAGTAAGTTCAGAATAACTTACTGGCTGAAGGAATGAAATTAAGCATCAAAATACGACAGTGACGGTATAACAGAGTAAGAGAATAGACAGCATGTAAGTAACCATGCAGAGAGTGAGTCAGTTCAGAATAACTTACTAACTGAAGAAATCATCAAAATACAACAGTGAAGGTACAACAGGGTAAAAGAATAGACA
Organism: Crambe crambe; assembly: GCA_963924555.1. Taxonomy (NCBI): domain Eukaryota; kingdom Metazoa; phylum Porifera; class Demospongiae; order Poecilosclerida; family Crambeidae; genus Crambe; species Crambe crambe. The sequence continues at coordinate 8,938,795 of OZ004581.1, forward strand.
GCATGTAACGATGCAGACAGTGAGTCTGTACAAAATAACTTACCACCTGAAGGAATGAAATTAAGCATCAAAATATGATAGTGAAGGTACGACAGGGTAAGAGTATAGACAGCATGTAAGTAACAATGCATAGAGTGAGTCTGTACAGAATAACTTACTTTCTGGAGGAATAAATTAAGCATCGAAATACGACAGTGAAGGTACGACAGGGTAAGAGTATAGACAGCATGTAAGTAACAATGCAGAGAGTGAGTCTGTACAGAATAACTTACTTTCTGAAGGAATGAAATTAAGCATCGAAATACGACAGTGAAGGTACGACAGGGTAAGAGAATAAACAGCATGTAAGTAACAATGCAGAGAGTGAGTACATTCAGAATAACTTACCAACTGAAGGAATGAAATTAAGCATCAAAATACGATAGTGAAGGTACGACAGGGTAAGAGAATAGACAGCATGTAAGTAACAATGCAGAGAGTGAGTCAGTTCAGGATAACTTACCAGCTAAAGGAATGAAATTAAGCATCAAAATATAACAGTGAAGATACGACAGGGTAAGAGAATAGACAGCATGTAAGTAACAATGCAGAGAGTGAGTCAGTTCAGAATAACTTACATACTGAAGGAATGAAATTAAGCATCAAATACGACAGTGAAGGTACGACAGGGTAAGAGTATAGACAGCATGTAAGTAATAATGCAGAGAGTGAGTATTTTCAGAATAACTTACTTTCTGAAGGAATAAAATTAAGCATCGAAATACAACAGTGAAGGTACGACAGTGTAAGAGAATAGACAGCATGTAAGTAACAATGCAGAGAGTGAGTACATTCAGAATAACTTACCTGCTGAAGGAATGAAATTAAGCATCAAAATATGACAGTGAAGGTACAACAGGGTAAGAGAATAGACAGCATGTAAGTAACCATACATAGAGTGAGTACGTACAGAATAACTTACCGACTGAAGGAATGAAATTAAAGCATCGAATATGACAGTGAAGGTACAACAGGGTAAGAGAATAGACGGCATGTAAGTAACCATGCAGAGAGTGAGTACGTTCAGAATAACTTACCGACTGAAGGAATGAAATTAAAGCATCGAATATGACAGTGAAGGTACAATAGGGTAAGAGAATAGACAGCATGTAAGTAACCATGCAGAGAGTATGTTCAGAATAACTTACCGACTGAAGAAATCATCAAAATACGTCAGTGAAGGTATGACAGAGTAAGAGAATAGACAGCATGTAAGTAACCATGCAGAGAGTGAGTACGTTCAGAATAACTTACCGACTGAAGGAATGAAATTAAAGCATCGAATACGACAGTGAAGGTACAACAGGGTAAGAGAATAGACAGCATGTAAGTAACCATGCAGAGAGTGAGTACGTTCAGAATAACTTACTGACTGAAGGAATGAAATTAAAGCATCGAATACGACAGTGAAGGTATAACAGGGTAAGAGAATAGACAGCATGTAAGTAACCATGCAGAGAGTGAGTACGTTCAGAATAACTTACCGACTGAAGAAAATACGTCAGTGAAGGTATGACAGAGTAAGAGAATAGACAACATGTAAGTAACAATGTATAGAGTGAGTCAGTTCAGAATAACTTACCTCCTGAAGGAATGAAATTAAGCATCAAAATATGACAGTGAAGGTACAACAGGGTAAGAGAATAGACAGCATGTAAGTAACAATGCAAAGTTCAGAGTAACTTACCCCCTGAAGGAATGAAATTAAGCATCAAAATACGGCAGTAAAGGTTCAACAGAGTAAGAGAATAGACAGCATGTAAGTAACCATGCAGAGAGTGAGTCTGTTCAGAATAACTTACCTCCTGAAGGAATGAAATTAAGCATCAAAATACGACAGTGAAGGTACAACAGGGTAAGAGAGTAGACAGCATGTAAATAACCATGCAGAGAGTGAGTAAGTTCAGAATAACTTACCGACTGAAGAAATCATCAAAATACGTCAGTGAAGGTACGACAGAGTAAGAGAATAGACAGCATGTAAGTAACAATGTAATAAGTGAGTCAGTTCAGAATAACTTACCGACTGAAGGAATAAAATTAAAGCATCGAATACGACAGTGAAGGTATAACAGGGTAAGAGAATAGACAGCATGTAAGTAACAATGTAAAGAGTGAGTACGTTCAGAATAACTTACCAACTGAAGGAATGAAATTAAGCATCAAAATACGACAGTGAAGGTACAACAGGGTAAGAGAATAGACAGCATGTAATTGACAATGCAGAGAGTGAGTCAGTTCAGAATAACTTACCCGCTGAAGGAATTAAATTAAGCATCAAAAGACGACAGTGAAGGTATGGCAGGGTAAGAGAATAGACAGCATGTAAGTAACAATGTAAAGAGTGAGTACATTCAGAATAACTTACTTGCTGTAGGAATGAAATTAAGCATTGAAATACGACAGTGAAGGTACGACAGGATAAGAGAATAGACAGCATGTGAGTAACAATGCAGAGAGTGAGTATGTTCAGAATAACTTACCAACTGAAGGAATGAAATTAAGCATCAAAATACGATAGTAAAAGTACGGCAGGGTAAGAGAACAGACAACATGTAAGTAACAAAATGCAGAGAGTGAGTTTATTCAGAATAACTTACCCGCTGAAGGAATAAATTAAGCATCAGTGACAGTATGACAGGGTAAGATAATAGACAGCATGTGAGTAACAATGTAGAGTGTGAGTTGGTTCAGAATAACTTACCAGCTGAAGGCATCAAAATACGACAGGGTAAGAAAATAGACAGCATTTAAGTAACAATGCAGAGAGTGAGAATAACTTACCCGCTGAAGGAATGAAATTAAGCATCAAAATACGACAATGAAGGTATGACAGGGTAAGAGAATAGACAGCATGTGAGTAACAATGTAGAGTGTGAGTTGGTTCAGAATAACTTACCGGCTGAAGGCATCAAAATACGACAGGGTAAGAGAATAGACAGCATGTAAGTAACAATGCAGAGAGTGAGTTTTTTTCAGAATAACTTACCAACTGAAGGAATGAAATTAAGCATCAAAATATGACAGTAAAGGTACGACAGGGTAAGAGAATAGACAGCATGTAAGTAATAGTGCTGAAAGTTGTCAAGAATAACTCACATCCTGAAGGATCTAAATATGTCAATGAAGGTATGACAGGGTAAGATAATGAGAAGTGATAAAACAATATGTTAATGAAGTATAAGTAATGACTTACCAGGAGAAGGTGTAATAAGTTCCAACATCAAATTGAGTGTGTATGGTGTGAAAGAACATGATGCCAAATATAATAATGTCAGTCTTGAATGACTCACCTCCTGAAAGAAAACATTGATACACATATTACTAAAGGTCATGATCATAACACGATTCAGTACTTTCTAATCAATAGACATTATAGAGATGCCTCCTTCCTTTATTTGGTAAAGTGTTGACAAGTGAGATCTCGAGAATTGGCCCCACCCGTACGTACCCATGGGCCACATAGGCACATTGCAGTACAGCACAAACTGCACTTCAGGTGAGGAAGGAATGAGCTTCCAAGTCATTACTAGTGGTGGGTTACATTGGTACACCCTCTATAATCAACTAAATGAGCTGGTGTCACACCCTAGTCCCTAGTCCCTAGCTACTTTTTTCATGTGAATGCACTCACAAAATATGGTTCAGCTCTGCTAGAAGTAGCCTTCTTCTCTTCATCTTTTTTATCACTCATGATGTGAGCCAGTAAATATTCCTTACCTGACAAAAAAATCGCACAAGTGCAAACACCTGTGTGATAAATAGAGAAGTGGAATGGATCAGAGTGTCTCAATAAACATAGAACCTCGTTTATTTAGATTGAAGAGGGCATACATTACACACAAAAGAAATCTAAACTCTCTCACAGTATAGGAATTTCTTCAACTATGAAAAGTTCATGTAACCAAGAGTCTGAAGTGATTTATCATGGCAGCGCATGGAGAATATTGGCCTATTAATAATGAAGCTGAAGATTTCAGAATTTCTTTCTGAGCTTTGAGCTATAAAATTACAGTTTGGGAATACAGGTTTGTTTGGTTCGCACAGGTTTGTTCGTTGGGTTTGCGCAGGTTCCGTGCGCATGCGAGAGCCTGCGCTGGATTGTAGCTACTATAATAAGACTGATCAATTTAATGTAGCTGTATCACATTTCAGCAGTTTACTTCAAGAATATCAGCAATAGCTAGTAGATTCACTAGCGCATAGCTTTCCAATTTATGTACTTCATTAATTATTTTGCAGCCATGAGAAGAGCTGGTTACTAAGGCCACAGGAAATATGAAACGTCTATCACCAAGCTATTGTGTTATCAACTTTTAATAGGCTATAGCTAGCTATGTACTTCATGGCAGCTTGCATGTTTAACTATACACTATCTTTAATTAGAGCATGAAATCAAATTGCAGAACTTATCTGGCTACATCTATTAAACTAGCACTCACAAAATATGGTCCAGCCCTACTAGGAGTATCACCGCTTTCTTTCTTTAATTTTCTTACCTGAGATTTTCGCCCCCTTTTCACGCCCGCCCTACCTAGCTGCATACTGCGCATGCGCATGATACAATGGCACGTGATGCATTCAACCTACTTAACTTACTTGACTTGATTTACTCTATACAAATATACAAACAAACAAACATATGCACATGAACGAGTTAGCTGAAATGGTCTGAAATTAATGTTTAACCTAGATGAGTGAATGGTTTTAAGAAAGCATGATGTGTAAGTGAAGAGATTAGACAACATGATAAGCATTGAGTGATACCTGCACATGAAAAGGGGAAAGTCATTCAGTCTGCAGTGTGAAATAATGTCACACTGATCCATCCTTCTTTACTTCTCTCTATTACACAGGTGCACATGTCTGCATCCTTCTCAATATAATTATCAGTCTGTAAAGGATGCAGTCATGTATATGTACCTGTAGCACCTGTGTGATAGAGAGAAGTTATTAAAGAGGGATTGATCAGTCTCTATTCACAACACACTAACAAAGAACCTCATTTATTTACTCATAGATTGAAGAGCCTGAGTGAATACATTCACACACTTCTTCTCTATCTGACCTCTCACCCACTTCTCTCTCATCCACCATCTAACCGCTCACCCACTTAATTCCTTCTTCTCCATTTAACCTCTCACCCACTTCTCCATGCATCCTCCACTTTTTCTCCATCAAACCTCGCACCCACTTCTTCTCCACCTAACCTCTCACCCACTTCTTCTATCCTGTCACATACTTCCTCTCCACCTACAATTTTTAGCCTGCCGCCCACTTGATGGAGGAACTCTTTCAGAGTTCTGACCGTCACCAAAGATGTCAGTCAACAACATTCAATGCACTGCAATATGAGCACTTTGACAAAGCATGTGACGTATCACTCAAGTCATGTGTTGAGGACAGACTCCTGTACAATTCAGTAATGTTTCTGCAAGAAAAGGTTAGCTAACTATACAATTATTATGGGGGGGACAGGGGGGGTGCACCCCCTCTGATTTCAATTAAAAAAATAATTAGCAGAATAACACTGAGGCAATGACTTATCCTGTTTTTGCTTCCCAAATACCAGATGCAATAATATAAGAAAACTCTAAAATTTTCCCAGGGGAGCATACCCTAGTTGGCGGGCCTTGCATGCTGTGTAGCCTACCTTCAATTCCTCAATGGAACCCAGATTTGGTACCCCCCAATATTTCATAGTGGATTTTGTACCCATGCGAAATATCATAGTTGATTTTGCACCCCCACACCAAATATCCTTGAATTCTCCAGTGGTTTTGGTTTGATATCCCCATTGGTGCAAAAATCCCTAAGTAGATTCAAAATCCACTACCACATCTTTTCAGTGGATTTGGTATGGGGGTGCATAATAATTCACTAGTGGATTAGGTAGGGGGTACGAAAAAAGGGGTGCCGAATTTCCTGTGACACCATACCTGGTCTTACACCTTAAGTTACGGTATACATAGGCATCATGCCCCCCCCCTTTTCAAATTCCTAGATCCACCCCTGTACATAAGCAAGAAGATTTTTCTGTTGTAAAGGTAATTTCTATGTCATATATCTAATGGTACAGTACATATGTACATGTTAACCTCCTTTTTCTCGAGGGTGGGCATAGGCACCGCCAGACTAGACGTGCAATGTGGTCTTAATAATAATCATTGGTATGATAATACCATGGATATTACAAAGCATTAATTTTTTTTTTTAAATACACAACTCCTGATCTGAAATGAAGTGAGACGCTAAAGGCATCTCAGGAACAATCAGTTCACAAGGTTGTGGCCCAGCCCCACCCATTTCTTTCACAGCTAAATACTGTGAATGTGATGAGTTGTAATCTGGGAGATCTTCATCACTGAAGGAAACGTCAAATTCATTCCCAGAATACTCTTCACTGGAGCTGGCAGTAGAATCTTCATTGGAGTAGATACTCCCCTCGTTTCCACTCATCTCAGGAGATACTTCGTTGGACAGCTGGTAAGTGGTGCGAGCACGAAGAGAAAATGGCATTGTGATCACAAACTCATCTCCCTCAACATAAACAGCATTCGCTTCAGGGAGAAGTGGCATAGCATAGCTGCCATCTTGTGTCTCAGTGGCCTCATCACTCGCATCATCAGCTGCTTCAATAATCACTATGGCATTGTTTGGACCAAGACCAAATAAAAAGCGCAAATATTTGTGAAGATGTGAAAAAAACTGGCCGACAAGGATAGTGATTCTCCATCTGTTCTGATTCAATGGAGCTTGGAATTCAGATGATGTAGAATCGACTGAGTAATGAGGTGTAACGTCAGGAGTCTGAAAGTGATGAGTGACGGAAGAGGTGGAGGTATGCAATCTGTCGACTGTGGCTGCTTGTGGAGGCAGGGGAGGTCGCTGAAGGGGTTGCTGTTGATAGCGAGGGTTCACAGGTCGAATGATCTATCAAGGAATAAGGGGACAATAAAATTAATTTGCATCAAAAAAGTGTACAGCAAAGAGAAAGTGAAAAAAGTGTACAGCAAAGAGAAAGTGAAAAAGTGTACAGCAAAGAGAAAGTGAAAAAAAAATGATCGCCTACCCCTTGCTGCTCTAATCATGAACAAACACAAGCTTCAGATGGTCAAAGTGAAACTGTTCTTTATTTGCTACTTTTATGGTCTAGAGAGATAGAAAGGTCTTTGTTCTACATGCATGAAATAGGAACTTCTACAGAAGAGACTACCTGATTGTTACTAAGAATCCAAGAACTGCATTTATGCTCCTCGTGCCATGAGAATTTTGCTAAAGCTCCGACTGGGCAATTATGTTGCGGACACAAAGCAAGCTCAGGGTAAAATCTCTTATCACTAATGAAATCACATTTATGAATTTCTTCATGATGAATGAAGTGTTGAGTTTTAATACTGTTACTCAGTAGTGACACCTGAATAGACAATGTAAAACACTCGTGAATTACAAAAACAATTCTATATTGACCCAATATGCTAAAAAAAATCAAAAGTGAAGTTTACTATTGATGCCAAGTATCCTGAGCTAGCTACAAGCTGAAGTTACAACTCACCAGTCAGCTTCACATTAACATTAAGTGACCAAAGTCTTGTTGAAAATCTAAAATGAATAATGATTATACTATTATTAGCCATCTAGAGCTAGAACTAGGGCTAGGCTAGAGCTACGGTTAGGCTAGAACTACGGTTAGGCCAGGGCTAGGGCTAGCACTGATACTAGCTAGACTTACATTCTCGGTGCGATCCGCTATCTCTATCTCGAGCTTAGCTCCGAGTGAGGTGATAATGATTCACGGGCGTGAAGGTCCAGCACCTCGAGCACCCATCTTTACATTTTCCCTACACTGTTCCAGAAGCTCCGTGGACCTTGGATTTTATATAGCTATAGAGCAGTGACTGGCATTGCGCAATTATGATGCAACCCGAAAAAGGAGAAATTTGGCCTCCTGTCCTGCGGATTCCTGCCCTCTTGACTTCAGCTTGTAGGCTTTGTTGATGGGTTCCCAACACTCCCCCCATGAGAGTTCTTCCTCTCATCCATCATGTCCATGGCCAGCAGTGCAGCATCAGTCTCTCTATCCGTGATCAGGTGATCTCATTAATTGTAAGAGGATAAGCTTATAAGGTAGGCGGGGGTATCTCCGGACATCGGGTAACTTCGGACTTTCAACTTTTTTTCAGAAACTACAAAGATTGAGAGGCAGTCTTTATACCTGCAGTAACTATAACTGCTACTTGTTTAAATGCATGCTTAGCTAAACTCTTCTTCCACCGTTCTGGACTGCATCGTGCCCCGAAATCTATAATCGTCGAACTGAAACTTTACGTCACGATCTTGTGCATTTCAAGCAGGCCTGGTTGAACATCAAGAGAGCGCAGGAAAAAAGTGCATGTGTATCAGATAAACCAAAGTCATCTCTCTCTAAAATATTTCATGTTGGGTTGCTAGCTAGCTCTATCAGAGATTTCTACCAGTAGTGTCCGGAGTTACCCCAAACCGCGATTTTATACTAGCTATGAATTTTGCCCGATAAGTTCACAAGAGTAAGTACTAAAATAATAACGCTTGGGGCCTTGATAGATGGAGAGTTCAGCTTCTTTTTGAACTTTACTGCTCGATCATAGCTGCTTCCATTCCAAAGTTATCCTTCCCAATTGAAAGTTTGTCCGGAGTTACCCCCGCCTACCTTACATCACGTGAATTAAAGTGGTCTTAGCCTCGTTCCCAGGCCCTAGGCTCTAGGCTTCTTCCTTCTCCAGGCCTCTTTGGCTAACTAAGCAAACACTACAAGCAAAAATTCCTAAATTCCTAACATGTAGCCTAGAGCTTATCATAATAGAAATATGCCCCATACACATAAGGTAGAGCAAGCGATAGCTAACTACCAAATTGATGCTTTTCTGTATTGGATGTGAGAAAATATATGTGATGGGAATATTGTTTGTACACAGCAGGTTAGTTAGACAAGCATCTCTCAATCCCTGACCATTATGAGCTTGTAGAGCTAAGCTTCCCTTCATAGTACCTGCTATTGTCCAATCCAAGGCAAAATACCTAGTATTGTGTACGAATGCACTTCATAGGAACCTGCTACAGAAGATTTCCTAATATGGTGTCTGTCGTGCATATGAGGTGGCTACACCTGCCAGACATGTGCATGCGGCTCTCTCTACTATAAACATACCATACCATACCATACCATACCATACCATACCATACCATACCATACCATATTATGACACAACACGTACCAGAATATGTACACTTGCAAATGATGTTGAATCTTAAAACGAAAGGGCATCTATTAAGAACAGATTATTCTCATTGTTGTTGTTATTGTTATTGTTGTTTTAAAAACACCAAAACAGGTGTAGGAGTCACATGACCATATCATCACCGATATGATAATATAATATTCATTGTTGATAATATTATGGTAGTACAATATTATACATGGGACAACTAAACAAAAATTGTGTTGTTTACTTGCAGTGACCTCCCAAAGACATTTAGGTCTCTTCCTGGTCACAGCCCACATAAGTTTACCTCAACACCTGCAAGACTAATGGCATCTACCAGAAAGCCCCGGAGGCACAAGTACATAGGTTACCCACATTCCCACCAACACTGTAGTCCAATGACCACGGCAGCCTTTGGTGGGTTACAGTCACAATCCCAACCCTCGATATTTGGAATCAATGTACTTGACTTAATTATCTTTGTTGGTATAATATCCTGAATAAGTCATTCAGACCAGATACACACCGATATCCCATAAAACAGGTTGACAATGACTCACAATTTCCCAGATTCCAGAGAGGGCCAACCTGAGGAGGTATACAATGGGGTCAGGAGACTCAGGACCAGTGGCCTCAATCATGCAGACACCACTTCATTACTACCATTTCTGCTACCACCCCTAGAGGCAAGCCACACAGCCTCTTGGCTAGACAACCCTGGCATGCATTTCACAGTGGTGGGGCATGGCCCCCACTTTATGTGTCATGCATGATATTATTATTAACATTCTTGTCACTAACAGACTTTGTATTTTACTATTCTTTTGGTTCCCAAACACTCCTAGCTACTCATTAGAATTTTAACATAAAACCTCCTCAGATTGCACCAGATTGCTTCTAATGGACCCCAAAATTTCCTGGGGACCCCCTGTCTCCACCCCTGTTTCAGACTGACTTTAAAAAAATTAATATATTTATTATTGACCATCTTCATCATGATAATATATCCCATGTAGAAGATAATAACTAGTCAAATACAACAAATACTCAGCAGTTTCCTTTTCCCCATGCACTCACTGGTAGGAGGATGTCTGTCCCAACCCGTAAAGAATTTAATTGAAGGGTCCACCCCCACAATGCCACAAGCTTGCTGTGTAGCTCTACGTAATACTAACTCTGTATAGTTCTATGTGGCTAGGTATTGTCAGAATTTGACATCTTTTTCCCCATTCAATCACAGTTTCAACCACCATACAGTGCCAGTGGTCATCCTCAGCATAAAATTCAAGGGCTAGTGATTTAACGAAAAAAGGTGTCCAACAGTAACTCTCCACTAGTATGGCCCTAACAAATAATGGCAATGTGCCAGACAGACTTTCAGTGCCACAAAAATGTCCCCCAGGCCCTATTAATCAACTCCTATTAAGAATTCAGCTTAAGAATTCATCAACTGTTGACATGTTTGCTTCATATTAGTGGATCGGGGCAATACATTCATTACCTTAGATGAATTATACTCTAACACTCAGCACCTCAATCAAAAACACATCGTGATCAGGTGACTATACTTCTGAATTATTATGGCAGAGTGGAACACTTCCATGCAGACATTAATTTTTTTTTGTTTCCTACAGCTGTTTTCATAATAAAGGCTTCACATATCCAGGGAAATCCCCATGTGTTACCCACAATCACATACAGTGTATCAAATATCAGTTTTCAAAATTCTAATCTTCATTTACCTAACAAATAAACCACTTCAGGCAATGACCTTCAGTTTGGTGCAAAGCATGCAGTAGTATACTTGATGATGGTCCTGATCTCAAATGTGTGTAGCTGCCTTTAGGAGTTGGACTGGAAAATGATGAAAATTGACTGGATGGAGACAAAGTGGCTGTAAAGTGTCTTATGCTTGCATAACAAACACTGATAAGCTAGCATATAGTCGCTCTATATTCACACAGCGCATTGCACATAAATTAAGACTTCCTGTTGTGTTCCCTTTTTTGGCAGAACCACTTCATAATAAACAACTCCAGTGAGTAAACTAAGGAGGTGCAGCTTAGACAATCCAGTTTTGTGCTGTCGTATGTAATGTAAAACTATTAATGGCTGTAAAAGTGACCAATCTCACATACAATCTCTCTCTCTCTCTCTCTCTCTCTCTCTCTCTCTCTCTCTCTGAAGCATACAAGTTTTGAAATCTTATCTCTACCTTCATGAATATTTTTCTGCTACATAAATTAGATTGCCCAAACAATTCAAGTTTTATGACTTCCTAAATTTGTTGTTGTCACATGACTTGTTGCACACTTGGTCAGGAAGTGGGTTTCTTAGATAGTACATCACCTGCGATTAGCCTGAGGTATACAATGGGTTAGGAGAATGACCTCTATCATGCAAACACCACTTCATTACACTACCACCTGCTATTAATGGGGGAAATGGCAGACCACAGCTTCTTCCAACATCACCTGTGATTAGCCTGAGGTATACAATGGGTTAGGAGAGGGTTTCACCAGTGACCTCTCCTGCAAACACTTCATTACACTACCACCTGCTATTAATGGGGGACATGGCAGACCACAGCCTCTTCCGAGTGGGCAGACCACAACCTGGGCTCTTCGAAAACTGTGAATTTCTAGAGTTCACTTTGACTCAGGCCATCTTGATGGTCCACATACAACCTCTTTGAATAAAATTATAGCCCTTCACTGTCTCACAAGTGCTGGCACACACCTTTTTTTTTTTTTTTTTTTTTTTTTAGGCACATACCCTCGCACACTGCACAGGGATGATTTAATAGAAAAATAATATCATATCTTAGAGGTGCATTATGTGTAAGTGATTATTGCACACAAAAGAAAAGAAGAGATTGATTGGTGAGGTAATAAGACAGTGTGATAAGTGCATTATGTATAAACAATATGAAAATGATTGGTGAGACACTATGATAAGTGATAGATTGGATTAGCTAAGTGATACAAGTAAATAAAAAAGAGGGAAGGGAGGGAAAGTCATTTATAAAATATCAGCCTGTGACTCTGCAGTCTTAAATATAATAACTGTAAAAAAAATAGGTATGTTTTTCATGACACAGCTGCTCAAATTAATGAGTTGCAGACAAGACCTCGCAACGTGGAAACCATAGTTACTTTATGAAGGATTTTTGGGAGGTTTGAGGGTGCGTAGTAGATACATGTTATACTTACTATGTGCCCGTTCCATACAAGACGACCATCAATTCACTAGCAGCACCATCTTGGCTTTTTCCTTCTCCACCATTAACTCATTCCAAACCCTAACACAAACTCCCTCCTCCACCTCTTGTCTCTCTCACGGCCCTCACAATGCAACCCTCCATGGAGTCCACCTCTCCCTCGCAAGTAGGAGGTGAGGCCTGAGCATGAAAAGATTTCAAGTACACTGGGAAGGATTCCGAAGTATTGGACAACCAAGAGGATTCAAGTAGCAACTCTTGATCGTTTAACGCACCATTTCCACCACCATTCAATCGTGCTAGTTCTCTGTTTAGCCTGTCACCCACTTTTTGGCGAGGAACGGAGAAACATTCGTGGTGAGTGGCTTGCATGCTGGCATATCTCTGAAGTAGTTCCTCTACAGGATTGGGAGAGAATTGTGGAAGATAAGATTGTACATTTTGATAGAGAGGGTTGATGGTTTTTACACCGAATATGTCGATGAGAGTCAAGGCATTGCGATACGAGCACTTGGAGAGGTCACGTGACGAGGATCGGTTCGATAGTCGGACTTCTTTGCAATTCTGTAGATGATTCTGCAGGTAGAAAAATGAGTTTATCAAGTGGATGTGTAATCTGCTCATATAGCTTCATTGCTGCTGAAACATAGTTTATAGTTCACCCAACAGTGAGAATAAGGATAAAACGCTTCACAGTGAAATCTCTGAACAAGGGGCCAAATTCTCTATAACAGCCAAACTGAATGGAATCAAATGACCTTTCCTAACCTCCGGAAAGAGTCAACCTCTCTACAAAGATTAAAAAAAATAAATCTGTCCCGAACGTTGAACCTGGCTGTTTTTCAGTATGTGCACATCTGCTCTCAATCCCCTCAGAACCTCCCTTTATACCCTCAATCCCCTTGGAACCTCCCTTTATCCACTCTCAATCCCCTCGGAACCTCCCTTTATCCACTCGAGTCTCTTATTGCTTGAGTAATTTGTTTAATGTTTACATCATTAATTATTGCTAAGTAGCTACTTATGATAATTTTATTTGCTCACCTTTAACTGTTGTCTTGGAAGAACCAACTCACACAATGGACACACCACTGGTGGAACCATAGCAACAAATCCATTACACCTGGCATAATATGGAAGTTCCAGTACCTGCAGTAAGATAAGCAGTTGTGTTAACAAGTTAGCTGTACAAGATCTGAACGAGGTCCTAGACATGACGTAATCTATGCTTACATGTGTCTGCGACCGACGACTGTGATCTATCGTGCCATGCCTTCCAAGTATCATCTCACACTTTTAGCTATTTAGCTCTAATGACTTACCCTGCTGGCTACATCATCGAGCAGCCTTTTGTTTCGAGCATTGTGATCAGATAGCTTCTTTCTTTGGCCACGGCTTGTATACGTATTGTTGTAAGAAGATCGGCAATGCTGAATTCGAAGTTGCTTAATAACTGACATGGTTGGAAAGCTAGGTAACTCATAGAAGACTAGACTATCGGATATACTCATTCGAGCGTATTAATAGTTTTAAATTTTAACCGCGAACCCAGCGCCATTCTAAACCGCAATGTCTTCCGGTCAATTGCAAAAAGTAGTGTTAACTGGTAATAGGATTATGGTGCTCCAAAATTTGTCTATAAATGACAGAATGATGATATATACAGCAGCCATGGTCTGAGGCTATAGATATGCAGCCATGGGATCCTCCTGCCGCAACCTCTTCAGCTGTAAGCTTCCGTTTCTTCTTTTCTTCAGTGGGTTCCCGACACTCCCCATTCCTCTTCAGAGAGTTGTATGGTCTCTTCCTCCCATCCATAGCCATCAGTCTCTCCATCTTCCTGAGTTCTCGTTCCTCCTCGGCCAGTAGTGCCTGGGGTGGGGGAGGGGGTGATTTCACTATTTATCAAAAGTTGAGAGACACTGATTATGGTACAGTAAACTCCCTATGTGGACTCCCTTAATTAACAAAACCTGAACAGCCTGTTACATATTCTCCAAATTCCTATTAAGAGCCATTAGGACCATATCAATTGATAGCGAAAACAGGACTACATTTTTGAGAAATAACAACACTTTACTTTTTGAAATTCCTAACTTTCAATTTAGTGTAACCTGATAACATAGATGTCAATATACAATTCTTATGACGATTAACCCCCCCTCCCAGAATTTCACCAATTTTCATAGCAACAAGCACCACTAAGGGTTATACAACAGAATTACTCAAACCCACCCCAAGGCAATGCATTTCATTATTATGGTGATGGCATAGTGTCAGGGGACATGGCCACCACCTGCCAGACATGTGCAAGTGTGTGTGTTTCAAGGATGAATACATTTCCAATGGGAAACCCATGAGGTGACCATACAACATTGATAATATTCCATGTATCGATCTTTGAAATTCATGATAATTATTGTTTGTTTTGATTCAATTAGAGTCAATGGTTCTGGTTACAATATTCATTACAACTACAAATCAATGCCAGTGGATGACCAATGCCCCTCCCTTTAATTAAGGGGGCACACAGCCAGAGGGGGGATCATCAGATGAATGATCTCCTAAGCCATAATTACTTAGTGTCTCTAAAAAGGTGACTTCTAGATCCCTTGTGTGGTGACCTCAAACACAGAGCTACCTAATTAACCCTATCAGTGAGGCCTCTAGCTCTTGGATCCGTCCATTCCATAGAAACCTTACACACCCGGAATCTTTGCCCCTAAAAACCACTAATTCAATGATTGCTTGACCTAGACACAATAAATCTAGCTATCTAGAACCCAGTCAGAAAACTATTGTAATAACAACTGATAATTATTGTGTATCCATACACAATAATATTCCACAGCAAATAGTTCAACATTATCCTTATATGACATCGATTTCCTATAGGATTAGACAGCTGCTACTAATAATGACAGGGACAATCACAGGAGGAGGGAGGGAGGGCATGTTAGAGTCTTGCTACTAATAATGATAGGGACAATCACAGGAGGAGGGAGGGAGGGCATGTTAGAGTCTTGCTACTAATAATGGCAAGGGAAAACCAATCACATGACCTTGAGTTCCCATAATATAAATATGACTAACACTGTGTTGCCTTGGAAACCCCAGGCAGACATTATGATGTTACCAAGGACAACAGAATTATGAATAGAAACAGCATGTTAACAATTTCCTCCATGTGGTACATTGCCTGAAGATACAATGGTTGTGCTGATTGTTCAAGCCATAATAAAGATGAAACTTAACAACTGAGAAAAGTGGTGACTATTGCTACAAAGAATGAATGTACCCACTCCAATTTATGGCCAAATAAAATTAATGGCCACTTCAAATTCATCAACAGTTAACTTGAGCCACGTGCCACATGCTGTGGACCTGATGATTACAAGATGATTATCGTTCAGAACACTTGTATGAAAATGGTTGAATGGCTCATTGGCTCAAGTTACTCATCATTTTTCTCTTCTTCTTCCTACTCATGAGAGATCCTTAGTGCAAAGGTCATCATGATATTCACTTACTCTTGCAGTTAGTGGATTTCTCTCCAGTTTTGGTTTAAGGTTTTTTTGCATGAGGTGTTCTAGAGGTTTTTTGCATGAGGTATTCTAGGGGTACTCTCTAGTACTCTAGCAGGTGAGGGATTGTGGCCCACATACAGGTAGGGAAATGAGAAATAATGTCTTCATTACACATTTCATAGTGTGAGTGTCTAAGACATGTGTGCCCATGTATGCATTCCTAGGTGACCCACATTTGGTAAGAGCTGGTGCCAATCATGTACATGGGATCCTACCAGCCCCTGAGGACTAGCTGCTTGATTAGACAAGAGGCTTATTGATTGACCCTTGTATAGGTATTGGACACTATCTAAAAGACAAGGTTCTCATAGTCACATGATTATCTCTCATAGTCACATGATTATGGTACATATTGTCCTGATATGATAGAGAGAGTTGTCTTATGTTATTTGATGGTAGGGAGATGTTAAAGGTGGTGTATGTGTTAGTGGGTGGATGGTACTTACCTAATGGTGTTAGTTTTCCAGCTTGTCCCATGCAGTAGGAGCTTTTGATCATGGGATGACCTTCAGTATAACCCCCAAACACTCGAAGATCACTCTACACAGGGAAGGGAGAGAGAGATTAGGTCAGCATTATATTACTACTAGGACAACTACATACCCTGCATAGGGAAGATTAGGACAGCATTAATATCTACTAGGACCACTAACTAAGAGAGAATAGGACAGCACTAACCACTACTAGGACAAACCCTGGTCCCAGGGTTAGTACGTTTTTTGAATGGGGTGTTGCCCCTTAATTACCCTGCACATGCATGTGCAGCAAGGGGTAAAGTGGTCATGCTTTGTGTGGATATATATAAAATTTCCAAACCAGCAAAACTATTTAATTCGCTTATAAATATTATACGGCATGCAAAATTGGCATGGAGTTAGGTATTGGTATATCTACATGGATGAATGAACCTGCTCAAGATATTGAGTCTCTCCTGGGGTTATGCAATAATGAGAGACAATTTGATTGGATTAGCATAATCTTCACTCTGATGTTTACCCTCACATAGGCTTCAAGTGATTTCATTCACTACTAGTCTCTCTCTCTCTCTCTCTCTCTCTCTCTCTCTCTCTCTCTCTCAGCTAACTTAATACTTACAGAGTGATTGTTTGGGAAGATGTTTTCTTCATAGTGTGACTTAGCAATGGCCCTATCTTGTCCCTTGATGACATTGCCAGAGCGAGAATACTCCACGTAGTTCTCAGTCTGAGCCAACAACAGTTCCGTAGGTGGTGCCTACACATACAAAACACACAGACAAATCATATCATATCCATATAAGGTAGCACATCAGAGCTCCAGCCAAGGAAAAAAAAAAGGGTGAGGTGAGTGCTTATCTAAAGAGACACAATGTAAATCTGGGAGCAATTCTGAGGTGAGTGCTTATCTAATGTAAATCTGGGAGCATTTCATTCTTTGAATATGTTTTTGTGAGTTATCCTATGTCATGGCGTCATGGCATGGGACCTGGGAAAGAGGTAACATTGCATCATACAGGCATAGTTACTCCTGGACCAGGCAGTGATTCTACATGGGGAGTGTAGAGACCAGCAAGTGGAGATATGAGATCATTTATTGTGTCCAAGAAGACATCCACAAGTGCTGTGGGTGGGAGGTTATTCTATTATTGCTTCATTGTTTGTCTCTAAGGTCCTGTCTTCATCATTCACCAAGAGCTTTCCCAAAAGAGCTGTATATGAAGCCAAACGCACGTGCTCTACTGCGCACATGAGCAGTAGCAGTAATATTTTTTTGATGCGGTGACATTTTCAATACGTGGTATACATAAACATTGCCATAGCTATAAACTTTGAAGTTACACATGAATGTGAAAAGTCATTAAGAGGCTTAACTAGAGAAACTCTGATTTGCAAGGGGCTTCCTGATAACATATGCAATGCCATCATTTCGCTAGCTGGATCAGTGCTTGTTACCTACAAAGTGAGAGCAACATATCTTGGAGCCAAAAATCCGTGCATCGGTCTTCCAGCAAGCTGAGCTACATCAAGCTGCCTATTCGTTGGACCGCTCAAAATCAATTTGGTATGATGAAGGAAGTAATAACTTGGAAATAAACTTGCTATTTGAAAGCAAAAGTAGTGCCATCATTTTTCGTGCGTTTCTCGTTCAGTGGTATTTGAACAATCCTGTAGTCAAGAGTTGTGATGTATCTGTGGAAGAAATTTCCTAAGGTTCTCTTAACAGATTATGATGGGAACGAATATGACTCTCCTGTTCAATCCCTTCAAGAGTACATGGCTGAGCCATCATCAGTAGCCTCTACACCTATACTCAGTGTAGCCAGCATGTCCTCATCTCTTGCACAGTTACAGTCTGTTCAGCGGCCGGAAGAGTTTATTGCGACCTACACAAAGCCTTATCGTTGTCCTCTCATAAGCAAGTCAATCATAGAAAAGTCAAAAGATTCAGATAAGAGCCTTGCTGATGACGATAACAACCTTTTAGCTGCATCCTGGCTCTTCCACCAGTATTTAGATTGCTTAAATATTGTGAATAAATGTACTGGACTGAGTCTACCACAAATTGCAATAAAACCAGAATTACGTGACTTCAAGGAAGAAATAGTTGGTGATCCTCCCTTCAAGAGAAGCCGAGTGGAACTCTCTGTGCAGTGTCGTAGTGATAGGCCAGCGGCTTAAAAATGGAAGTGAGTCAAAGTCAAAGAAGGAATGGTTCATGTAACAGATCCTCAACTCTTCTGTGACTGGAGTGGAAATATGAAGACACAGTCAAAAAGTGGAAGGACGCAGATAGAGCAATTGATGATCTGTAGTTTGTAGCTTACTGAAGTGCAGGTTATAGGCAATCGTTGCTAGTAACTATGCTAAAAGCTTCTCCCTTTCCACTGCCATGGTACCTAGCCTCGAACCTTTTTTTCCTTTTTGCCAGAAGGAGAAAGCTAAAGAACTCTGCTTGCATGTGTTCTTAGATTGCATGGTAAAGATCGTCAACATGGAGACAGTAGTACAATTACTGATGATAGTAAAGCTGACTAGATACTCACCTGAATCACATAATGCCTGTACACACTGCTGCTTAGTAGAGTCTCATCTCTGTAAGGCTTGCTGTTACTACAGGATAAAGCTAAAGAACTCTGCTTGCACGTTCTTAAATTGTATGGTAAAGATTGTCAACATGGAGACGGTAGTACAATTTCTGACCTGATGCGCAGTCCAAAACGAAGTAGAGTTAGGCGCTCTAAGTTAATAGCATGAAGAAGAGCAAAGTTGCTTTACAGATCTGTGATGGTAACAAAGCGCTGAGGTACTCAGGGAAGAAATTTGTTTTGTTTTGTTTTGTTTTGTTTTGTTTTGTTTTGTTTGTTTGTTGTGTTGTGTTGTGTTGTTGTGTTGTTTGTTTGTTTGTTTGTTTTGTTTTATTTTGTTTTTTCTATTTGGTATGTAATTTTGGATTTGGAGTGCCTTTGGGAGCTGTAACAAGATTTCTAGGAAGCTAGTTGGTACTCATTCTTCTGGATGCGTTAGGAGGTCAGCAAAAATCAATTAAAATCCTATGTACTTACTTGTAGAAGGATTAATTTCTCTAACAAGAGTTAGAAGGCCAGTGATTATACTGCAGACATAGCTATATTGCATAATAAAGACTTGAGTGGCTTCACAAACCCCCATGCATTACCCCCATCATACAGTGTATCGAATATCAGTTTTGAAATTCTAATCTTCTCCATTTACCTGACAAATAAACCACTTTAGTCAACGACCTTCAGTTTGGTGCAAAGCATGCAGTAGTATACTTGATGATGGTCCTGATCTCAAATGTGTGCCGCGACCTCTTCAGCTTGTAGGCTTCCATCTCCTCCTCAGTAGGTTCCCGACATTCCCCATCCCTCTTCAGAGAGTTATATGGTCTCTTCCTCCCATGGCCATCAGTCTCTCCCTCATTCAGTAGTGCCTGAGTTGAAAGATACTGATCATGGTACAGTAAACTCCCTTATGTGGGAATTCAAAACCTGCCTTGAAGTAACAGCCTGTTACAAAATTCCTATTTAAGAGCATAAACCAGGGAGAAATGATCATGCAACACTTTACTTTTTGAAATTCTAATCTTCCTAATTTAGTGTGGACCTGATAACATAGATGTCGACATGCAATTTTTATGACGATTAACTCCCCCCCCTCCCCCCTCATAGAAACAAACACCACTAGAGGGTTACTCAAACCCACCCCAAGGCAATTGCATTTCATTATTATGGTGATGGCATAGTGTGGCCACCACCTGCCAGACATGTGCAAGCGTGTGTGTTTCAAGGATCAATACATTTGCAATGGTAAACCCATGAGGTGACCATACAACATGAAATTTTTAATATTATTCCATGTATCGATCTTTGAATTCATGATAATTATGGTTTGTTTTGATTACTCACTCAATTAGAGTCACAATATGTGATGGTTCTCATTATAACTACAAATCAATGCCAATAGATGACCAATGCTCCTCCCTAGCCCCAGCTTACAAAGAGGGGATCATCAGATGAATGATCTCCTAAGCCATAATTAATCTTAGTGACTCTATATATCCACCTTCTAAAGAAAAAAGGTCACTTTTCTAGGTCTATCCCAATGACCTCTACCTAATTACCCCTATCAGTGAGGCCTCTAGGCTAGACAGCCTTACACACCAGAAAAAGGGAATCTTCCCCTGCTATGCCCCTAAAAAATCACTAATTCAACAATAATTGCTAGGCACAATAAATCTAGCTATCCAGAAACTATTGTAACAATTGCGTATCCATACACCGACCACTACTACAATATTCCACGCAAATAGTTCAACATTATCCTTATACGACAGCTGCTACTAATAATGACAGGGACAATCACAGGAGGAGGGAGGGAGGGCATATTAGAGTCTTGCTACTAATAATGACAGGGACAATCAATCACATGACCTTGAGTTCCCGTAGTATACTAATACTGTGTTGCCTGGAGGCAGACATTAGCCTTATACCTGATGTGTCAGCAATTTCCTCCATGTGATACATTGCCTGAGGATACAGAGTTATGAAGTAGGGTCCAACCCAAATATGGGTGTACATAGTCATACAAATTCTTTCATGATTGTTCAAGCCAGAAAGGTGAAACTATTGAGAAAAGTGGCAATACTCAAAATGCTAGGTGGATACAAATAGACTATTGCCACAAAGAATGCCAATGTACCCAACTTTCAAATAAATAAAATTTAATGACCACTTAAGAATTCATCAACAATTAACTCAGCCACATGTCAGAATCATTCTCAGAACATGCTATGGACATGATGATTATTATTGTCCATAACATTATGAATAATATTAAAAGGCTCATATCAACAGTATTCTTTACCCACTGAATTCGACTCACTTTTCTCAGTCTTTCTGCTTTCTCTTCTTTTTTCTTTGCTTCCTCTTTTTCTCACATCTATGTGGAGGGAAAGATATGGGAAGAAAAGTGACGACATTCTCACAAATATATATAGAGACATAGCCCTTTGGTATCCAGTTTAGACACTAGCTAGAAGAATAAATATGCCATAAATTATGCCTAAATAACCTACCATTATAGCTAACCTTTACATTTTGATCTATACCCCATGATTACATCCTTTAGACACTGAATAAAGAGAACGATCAGCCAAGTCAAAAAAAGCTAGGCGAGGTTAGTAATTTGACCTGATGACATCATAAATTAACGCGCAGTATTAATTAGAGTACTGGTCCGTGTAGTATAGTTCAGTTGATCCCATGTGACTGCATTCCAGAGTGTCCACTGTACTGAAGCCTGGCCACAGTTACAGCGGATTTACGCTCCGTTCGAATATTCCGTATGCCGTACACTGGAAGCGTATGCCTTGTTTTTAAATATAAATGTATGTAAGCACAAAGCATACGCTTCCTTTGCACGGCATACGGAATATTCGAACGGAACGTAAATCCGCTGTACCAGACTTTCCCTCTCCCTCTCCGTGAAGCCCCGCCCATCAGGAAAGTCTGCGCGAGACTAATGGCCCAGTATATACAGTGCGTAACGCCCACCCACCCACGTGGAGAGTACATCGTTCTGTGTTTATCACAGTACTTATTAATTATGCATTATGCCATGCTACATTGTACTTATAAGGAACATTGATTCAGCAAGAAATTATGTAATCAATTTCTTTTAATAAATAAACTTGTATACCAATCACTGACAGTTTCATTTATTTCTTCTGCAAGTGTTCTCAATCCGATATCATTTAAGACTTTGACAAGACTCTTCCATGAAACTTCTACTCCCTTTCCTTCCAACCAGTTGTTGAGTATTCTCGTGGTGATGTCCACTGGAACCCCACGAAGTTCTTTCTGAATGGCCTTCACATGACCGCCTGTTTCATCCTTCAGCAGTGATATCCCAAAACTGAAATAATCTGCTCCAATCTCATTTGGAATGTTGATGTTACACCTGAGGCCAGGGAAGTTGAGTAAACAGGGCATAGTGGGCTTCAAACCTGGAAGAGTAAGTGACAACCAAAACTGTTAATGAAGCATGGGTGAAGGTGTATGATGCATGAATCATCATGTTCATTAGTAATATTGCCCATGAAGGAACTGCAATCAGTGCTTCACAGTAGCACCCTAAGGGAGCATGCTTGGACAATGACTGCAAGTAACTAGCTATTCTAATAATTACAATAGTTACGTAATATATTATGGTAATAGAGTTAGCTAGACTTGTTCATGTTTGGATTTGTTGATGACCAGGTCCACTGGCTATCACAGTCAATAGCTTTAGGCATATACCACTCTCTTTTCTTTTTAGTATTCTTACATTCTAAAGTGCTAATCCCTCCCTGAGATGATGGGTAGACCTTTAAATCAGCTGCACCTAATGATTGAGTGTGTACATAAAACACTGTATGGAGAGTACATTGGCACTACGTAGCTTACCAGGCATCCACTTCAGCATAAAGATAGCTGAAAAGATGGCTAGGAGGGCAATAACAATTGCAATGATGGTGGTTCTGGATGCTGTTGTGATAGCTGTAATGGGTCCAAATAATTTCAATTTCGAGCTAGTGCTACATATAGTGACACACACTATAGAGTCATATCAAAATATAAAGTATATAGTTGATTGGCATGATGCATGTTTAGGATCTCTTCAATGAGCTGAGATTGCATGGTAGGTATACCCCTTCCTACTGTCTACTAAATGTGTGGACTAGCTGAGTTGAAGCCAGTGACATTGTGACCTATGCCTATAGTCCTGCAGACACTGTAATCTAAGCTCTTGGGCCAGATTGATAAGAAACAACACAAACAATTAACACACAGCACTATAGCTACTACTTACCTTGTTGCTCCAAATGACCAATTTCTTCATTCTTTTCTATAGTGTGCATAACTTTGCATTTGTGCATGTACAAAATCCATTATTATTAGCTATACCTTTCTCCGACTCTTTCAAATGTTCAATTTCTGTGGTTTTTTCATGTATATCTATTAATATCATGTAATAATGCTACTTACCTTGCTTCAAATGATCAATCTCCTCATTCTTTTTACATATACCTATAAAATTATAAATATTTTGCATGTGTATCAGGCACAAGATCTATGTGTACACCTTTCTCCACCTCTTTCAAGTGATCAATTTCAGTGATTTTTTTTCATGTAACTACACTAACTATGAACATAATATAATAATGCATCATACCTTGCTTCAAATGATCAATTTCCTCATTCTTTTCACATATTTCTTTGTCCTTCTCATTCATCTTCCATTCATAGCTCCCATGCTTGTGGTACATTAATCTGGGATGGGTGGGTGGGGGAGATAAATAATGCAGGTCATTTTAAACAACTTACTTTATTTGCATGTCTTTTATTCCTATGCAACTCAAGTGGTGGAGGAGGTAAGGTCTGGCTGGAACATTCATCATATTCATCTCCTTCTGCCATTGTTCTAGCAGTTCCTTTGCATCATTGTTGATGTACTCCAAGTGTTCTGACATCTCCAAGGCTTCTGCCAGTTCCTTCACCTTCTCACACTTTTGAACTTCAATGGCAATAGCCTCAAGTTCAGAGGAAGAGATAATTGTATTAGCTGAGTGGTCCTGCATGAAATGAAAATACAACATGAATACATTATGAAGAGATAATAAGGCATGACTCACTTGTCGAATATTGAACCAAAATTTTTGGTGAACAGTTAACTTTGTCGGATTCCCCTTTTGACAAATGAGGGCTGGGTTGGAAGTGGTGGGAGATGATGGAAGGACAACAAAATGATCTTTCTGTTGGCAGCCTTCACATTTCAGTGCGAAATTGATGTCAATTCCTGGCAGCCATTTTTTGATGTCAGAAGACGAGATTTGGAGTATTTCAAGAATATCATGACATGAACTTATGAAGGTGGGACATTTGTACTCTCTTGAATCGATACGTTGTACGTCAATTCTCACGCTCAATTTTTCTTCTGTAATGAAAAGTCTGTCCAGTTGCTGTCCAGGAGATCCAAACAAAAATTGGATTTGATTTCGATATATTTTTTCACTGACAGGTAAATAACATTTAGGATGCTTTGACAGGACTGCTGCCAGTTGAGTGAAGAAGCCTGGAGGCAAGTAGTTGGTGCTGAAAACAAGATGCAATGGAATTGCAGACTTGATGGCAGTGCTAGTTGAGTGTGGATCATCAACTTTCGGTAAATGAGGTAACATGGATGGAACAAAATACTTCCTACCAGGACCCTTATGCTTTTCAGTACTGATTCTAGCAATAATCAAGAAATGCTCCAATAGATCCACAATCTGTTGAGGTTGCAACTCTTTCTGAGCTCTCAATACTACCTGGTATAATGATTCTACCAGTATTCCATCCTCACGCAGCAACTTCCAGAGATGATCATTTCTATATTCTTCTCGGCCTTCCAGTGCCAACAAACGGGCTATTTGCTTGATGAGCCATTGAGGGTCAGCAATGACACAAGACTCCAAGCTGGGGATGTCAGAGTAGTGAAAGAACACGGCAAGATCGTGATAGAATGCAAGAATGCTAGTAAGAGTATTTTCAGGGATTAAACATGCTCTACATAATTTCTTCACTTCCTCTAAAGAAACTACTGGCTTCTTTTCAGATCTGGCATATCTCTGGAACACTTTCCTGAACAGCAACCAAGTGATTGGAGTACGAATAGCTAAATCTTTTGTTGCAAATCTACTCACAGTCTCACGAATGAGCTTAAAAGTTTCGTCTTCTTCCACCTCTCCTTTACCAGCTGTTGTATTATCGATGATTGCTCCATCCAAAACAATATCAGAAAAAACTTTATTGGTAATTTCTGAAGAAAGCTTTTCAAGAATCTCATGTTTCCTTTCCTTGACAGAAATATTATCACCATGTGAACCAACTGGAAGAATGCGAGGATATTTGGGAACTTCTTCCTCTTCATCTCTTTCTTTATTGAAAAATAGCCTCTTATTCAAGAGAGTAGTATGAATGGTGGATATCCACTGCACCATCAGGTCAAGTGTGGATATATCTTCCAGATGCTCAGTGGCTCTTCCTTTCAAATATGTGAGTGACCGACACTGATCATGGAGATCACGTCTGGCATCAAACATTAAGAGAAACAATGTCCTTGCTGTTAGAAATGCAGGAAGAATTTTAAGAAAGATTGGCTGGCCTCCACAATCCCACACATGCAGATAAACTTCCTCTTCAAGAAATCGGTCATCAGTGCTTATAACTGAAAGAATCTCTTTCAAAATCCCCTCAATTAATGTGTAGTCAAACTTGGGAGCAGTTTTACTAGGCTGACTTCTGCTCACATCACTTCCTGTGGCAGAATTGGAATCTTTGTGGTCAAGAATAGTTTGTATCAACTGAGCCATTGCTTTGATTTCATCAGCATCAGTTATTTTAGTCCAGTACTTTTTTTCCTGGCTGCAGGCCCAGTAACTCTCAGTGGGGCGGAGGGAAAACGTGTCAGCCACCTGGGTGCTGTAGGCTTCACAGGGAAGGGGCAGATTCATCAAGCCATTGAGTAGACTGCTCTTGCCCACACCTCCAGGGCCAACGATCATCACACGAGCATATGCAACTTTCGTTTCACCCTGCCCCAGGGCATTCAGGTAATCCACTGAAGATCAAATATACAAAATAATTAATATCTATCAAAGTAAAAATATTACCTTCAGTCCTTGAGGCTCGAAACTCAATGAGAAAGAAATCCATTGATTTTAAATAGCACTTAATTAATAGCTACTCACCTTCTAATAATATATAAGACAGAGCATTACAATCTCTATTATATTATAGTTGAATATGAACTTACTCGCTGCAAGAAAATGTAAGCATCAAATTATCATATTGGGACAGGATAAGAGAATAGATTACTTACTGGCTAAATGGAAAAAAAAAAAAAAATATATATATATATATATATATACAACAGACAGCATGTAAATAATACTGAGAGTGAGTCAAAAAATAACTTACCAACTGAAAGGATAAAAATACGATAGAGAAGGTATGACAGGGTAAGAGAATAGACAGCATGAAAGTAACAGTGCAGAGAGTGAGTCAGTGTATAACGTACCGACTGAAGGAATAAAAAACAGATAGCAAGTAAGCATCAATGAGCGAGTCAGTTCAAAATAACTTACATCCTGAAAGTATACATCAAAATATATCAGTGCAGACATGACAAGATCAAAGAATAAATAACATGTCAATAACAATAAAGAAAGTGAGACAGTTCAATACTAACCAACTGAAGGACATCAAATACCAATAAAGGTTAGAGGTTAGAGATCAGACAGCATGTAAGTATCAATGCAGAGAGTGAGTCAGTTCAGAATAACTTACCGACTGAAGGAATGAAATTAAGCATCAAAATACGACAGTGAAGAGATGACAGGGTAAGAGACAAAATGTAAGTAATGATGCAGGGAGTGAGTTCAGAATAACTTACAAACTGAAGAAAAACAACCATGAAGGTACAACAGGGTAAGAGAATAGACAGCATGTAAGTAACAGTGAATCATCATCAAACTTACTGACTGAAGGAATGTATAACAAGGTAAAATAATGAATGCTGAGTGATTTGTTTGGAATAACTTACTGACTGAAGGATTAAATTAAGTATCAAAATACGACAGTACATAATGAAAGAATAGAAAATATGTAAGTAACAATGCAAAAACTTATAAACTTATTTGCTGAAGGAATAAAATTAAGCATCAAAATAATTATGACAGTGAAAAGTAGACAGGGTAAGAATATATAAGTAACCACATAGGGAGTGCAGATGAACTTACTCGCTAATTAAATACATGAATATGACATTGAAGGTGTGACGGTAAGATAGAGAAAGAGTATATACACCATTTAAGTAATAATGCAGAGAGCAGTCTGTTCATGATAACTTACTGACTAAAAAAATATAATTATTAAGCATCAAGCATTGAGTGAGTCTGTTTAAAATAACTTACTAGCTAATTCATCCAAACATGACAGTGAAGGCACAATACAGTAAGAGAATAGACAGCATGTACGTAATAAAGCCGAGAGTGAGTCAGTTCAGCAAAACTTACCGACTGAAGGAATATTCGACATTGAGAAAACAGAATGAAATTAAGCATCAAAATACAACAGTGAAGGTACAGCAGGGTAAGAGAATAGACAGCATGTAAATAATAATGCAGAGAGTGAGTCAGTTCGGAATAACTTACCTCCTGAAGGAATGAAATTAAGCACCAAAATATAACAGTGAAGGTACGGCAGGGTAAGAGAATAGACAGCATGTAAGTTACAATGTAGAGAGTGAGTACGTTCAGAATAACTTGCCTCCTGAAGGAATGAAAATACGACAGTGAAGGTACGACAGGGTAAGAGAATAGACAGCATGTAGGTAACAATGCAGAGAGTGAGTCAGTTTTAAATAACTTACTTTCTGAAGGAATGAAATTAAGCATCAAAATACGACAGTGAAGGTACGACAGGATAAGAGAATAGACAGCATGTAAGTCACAATGCAGAGAATGAGTACGTTCAGAATAACTTACCACCTGAAGGAATGAAATTAAGCATCAAAATACGACAGTGAAGGTACGACAGGGTAAGAGTATAGACAGCATATAAGTAACAATGCAGACAGTGAAGGTACGACAGGACAAGAGAATAGACAGCATGTAAGTAACCATGCAGAGAATGAGTACGTTCAGAATAACTTACCACCTGAAGGAATGAAATTAAGCATCAAAATACGACAGTGAAGGTACGACAAGGTAAGAATATAGACAGCATGTAAGTAACAATGCAGAGAGTGAGTCAGTTCAGAATAACTTACTGGCTGAAGGAGTGAAATTAAGCACCAAAATACGACAATGAAGTTACAACAGGGTAAGAGAATAGACAGCATGTAAGTAACAATGTAGAGAGTGAGTCAGTTTTAAATAACTTACTTTCTGAAGGAATGAAATTAAGCATCAAAATACGACAGTGAAGGTACGACAGGATAAGAGAATAGACAGCATGTAAGTCACAATGCAGAGAATGAGTACGTTCAGAATAACTTACATCCTGAAGGAATGAAATTAAGCATCAAAATACGACAGTGAAGGTACGACAGGGTAAGAGTATAGACAGCATATAAGTAACAATGCAGACAGTGAAGGTACGACAGGACAAGAGAATAGACAGCATGTAAGTAACCATGCAGAGAATGAGTACGTTCAGAATAACTTACCACCTGAAGGAATGAAATTAAGCATCAAAATACGACAGTGAAGGTACGACAAGGTAAGAATATAGACAGCATGTAAGTAACAATGCAGAGAGTGAGTACGTTCAGAATAACTTACCAACTGAAGGAATGAAATTAAAGTATCGAATACGACAGTGAAGGTATGACAGGATAAGAGAATAAACAGCATGTAAGTAACAATGCAGAGAGTGAGTACGTTCAGAATAACTTACCGGCTGAAGGAATGAAATTAAGCATCAAAATACAACAGTGAAGGTACGGCAGGGTAAGAGAATAGACAGCATGTAAGTAACAATGCAGAGAGTGAGTATGTTCAGGATAACTTACATACTGAAAAAATGAAATTAAGCATCAAAATATGACAGTGAAGGTACAACATGGTAAGAGAATAGACAGCATGTAAGTAACAATGCAGAGAGTGAGTTAGTTAAGAATGACTTACCGTCTGAAGGAGTGAAATTAAGCACCAAAATACGACAGTAAAGTTATGACAGGGTAAGAGAATAGACAGCATGTAAGTAATAATGCAGACAATGAAGTTACGACAGGGTAAGAGAATAGACAGCATGTAAGTAACAATGCAGAGAGTGAGTCAGTTTTAAATAACTTACTTTCTGAAGGAATGAAATTAAGCATCAAAATACGACAGTGAAGGTACGACAGGATAAGAGAATAGACAGCATGTAAGTAACAATGCAGAGAGTGAATATGTTCAGAATAACTTACATTCTGAAGAAATGAAATTAAGCATCAAAATATGACAGTGAAGGAACGACAGAGTAAGAGAATAGACAGCATGTAAGTAACAATGTAAAGAGTGAGTCAGTTCAGAATAACTTACTCGCTGAAGGAATGAAATTAAAGGATAAGAGAATAGACAGCATGTAAGTAACAATGCAGAGAGTGAGTACGTTCAGAATAACTTACCGACTGAAGGAATGAAATTAAAGTATCGAATACGACAGTGAAGGTACGACAGGATAAGAGAATAGACAGCATGTAAGTAACCATGCAGAGAATGAGTACGTTCAGAATAACTTACATACTGAAAAAATGAAATTAAGCATCAAAATACGACGACAGGGTAAGAGAATAGACAGCATGTAAGTAACAATGCAGAGAGTGAGTCAGTTCAGAATAACTTACCTCCTGAAGGAATGAAATTAAGCATCAAAATACAATAGTGAAGGTACGACAGGGTAAGAGAATAGACAGCATGTAAGTAACAATGCAGAGAGTGAGTATGTTCAGAATAACGTACCTCCTGAAGGAATGAAATTAAGCATCAAAATATAACAGTGAAGGTAAGACAGGGTAAAAGAATAGACAGCATGTAAGTAACAATGCAGAGAGTGAGTACTTTCAGAATATCTTACCTCCTGAAGGAATGAAATTAAGCATCAAAATACGACAGTGAAGGTAAGACAGGGTAAGAGAACAGACAGCATGTAAGTAACAATGCAGAGAGTGAGTACGTTCAGAATAACTTACCTCCTGAAGGAATGAAATTAAACATCAAAATGCGACGACAGGGTAAAAGAATAGACAGCATGTAAGTAACAATGTTGAGAGTGAGTCAGTTCAGGATAACTTACCAGCTAAAGGAATGAAATTAAGCATCAAAATATAACAGTGAAGATATAACAGGGTAAGAGAATAGACAGCTTGTAAGTAACAATGCAGAGAGTGAGTCAGTTCAGGATAACTTACCGGCTAAAGGAATGAAATTAAGCATCAAAATATAACAGTAAAGATATGACAGGGTAAGAGAATAGACAGCTTGTAAGTAACAATGCAGAGAGTGAGTCAGTTCAGGATAACTTACCGGCTAAAGGAATGAAATTAAGCATCAAAATATAACAGTAAAGATATGACAGGGTAAGAGAATAGACAGCATGTAAGTAACAATGCAGAGAGTGAGTACGTTCAGAATAACTTACCTCCTGAAGGAATGAAATTAAGCATCAAAATATAACAGTGAAGGTAAGACAGGGTAAAAGAATAGACAGCATGTAAGTAACAATGCAGAGAGTGAGTCTGTACAGAATAACTTACTCGCTGAAGGAATGAAATTAAGCATCAAAATACAACGGTGAAGATACGACAGGATAAGAGAATAGACAGCATGTAAGTAACAATGCAGAGAGTGAGTACGTTCAGAATATCTTACTCGCTGAAGGAATGAAATTAAGCATCAAAATACAACAGTGAAGATACGACAAGATAAGAGAATAGACAGCATGTAAGTAACAATGCAGAGAGTGAGTACGTTCAGAATATCTTACCTCCTGAAGGAATGAAATTAAGCATCAAAATACGACAGTGAAGGTAAGACAGGGTAAGAGAATAGACAGCATGTAAGTAACAATGCAGAGAGTGAGTACGTTCAGAATATCTTACCTCCTGAAGGAATGAAATTAAGCATCAAAATACGACAGTGAAGGTAAGACAGGGTAAGAGTATAGACAGCATGTAAGTAACAATGCAGAGAGTGAGTACGTTCAGAATAACTTACCAACTGAAGGAATGAAATTAAGCATCAAAATACGACAGTGAAGGTAAGACAGGGTAAGAGAATAGACAGCATGTAAGTAACAATGCAGAGAGTGAGTACGTTCAGAATAACTTACCAACTGAAGGAATGAAATTAAGCATCAAAATACGACAGTGAAGGTACGGCAGGGTAAGAGAATAGACAGCATGTAAGTAACAATGCAGAGAGTGAGTCAGTTCAGAATAACGTACTTGCTGAAGGAATGAAATTAAGCATCAAAATACAACAGTGAAAGTACGGCAGGGTAAGAGAATAGACAGCATGTAAGTAACAATGCAGAGAGTGAGTCAGTTCAGAATAACTTACTCGCTGAAGGAATGAAATTAAGCATCAAAATACGACGACAGGGTAAGAGAATAGACAGCATGTAAGTAACAATGCAGAGAGTGAGTACGTTCAGAATAACTTACCTTCTGAAGGAATGAAATTAAGCATCAAAATACGACGACAGGGTAAGAGCATGTAAGTAACAATGCAGAGAGTGAGTACGTTCAGAATAACTTACCAACTGAAGGAATGAAATTAAGCGTCAAAATACGAGGACATGGTAAGAGAATAAACAGCATGTAAGTAATAATGCAGAGAATGAGTACGTTCAGAATAACTTACTTCCTGAAGGAACATCAAAATACGACGACAGGGTAAGAGAATAGACAGCATGTAAGTAACAATGCAGAGAGTGAGTAGGTTCAGAATAACTTACCAACTGAAGGAATGAAATTAAGCATCAAAATACGACAGTGAAGGTACGGCAGGGTAAGAGAATAGACAGCATGTAAGTAACAATGCAGAGAGTGAGTCAGTTCAGAATAACTTACAAACTGAAGGAATGAAATTAAGCATCAAAATACAACAGTGAAGGTACGGCAGGGTAAGAGAATAGACAGCATGTAAGTAACAATGCAGAGAGTGAGTCAGTTCAGAATAACTTACTCGCTGAAGGAATGAAATTAAGCATCAAAATACGACGACAGGGTAAGAGAATAGACAGCATGTAAGTAACAATGCAGAGAGTAAGTACGTTCAGAATAACTTACCTTCTGAAGGAATGAAATTAAGCATCAAAATACGACGACAGGGTAAGAGCATGTAAGTAACAATGCAGAGAGTGAGTATGTTCATAATAACTTACCTCCTGAAGGAATGAAATTAAGCATCAAAATACGACAATGAAGGTAAGACAGGGTAAGAGAATAGACAACATGTAAGTAACAATGCAGAGAGTGAGTCAGTTCAGAATAACTTACTCGCTGAAGGAATGAAATTAAGCATAAAAATACAACGACAGGGTAAGAGAATAAACAGCATGTAAGTAACAATGTAGAGAGTGAGTACGTTCAGAATAACTTACCAACTGAAGGAATGAAATTAAGCATCAAAATACGACAGTGAAGGTATGGCAGGGTAAGTAACAATGCTGAGAGTGAGTACGTTCAGAATAACTTACCTTCTGAAGGAATGAAATTAAGCATCAAAATACGACAACAGGGTAAGAGAATAAACAGCATGTAAGTAACAATGCAGAGATTGAGTACGTTCAGAATAACTTACCTCCTGAAGGAATGAAATTAAGCATCAAAATATGACAGTGAAGGTAAGACAGGGTAAGAGAATAGGCAGCATGTAAGTAATAATGCAGAGAGTGAGTCAGTTCAGAATAACTTACTCGCTGAAGGAATGAAATTAAGCATCAAAGTACAATGACAGGGTAAGAGAATAGACAGCATGTAAGTAACAATGTAGAGAGTGAGTACGTTCAGAATAACTTACCTCCTGAAGGAATGAAATTAAGCATCAAAATATGACAGTGAAGGTAAGACAGGGTAAGAGAATAGGCAGCATGTAAGTAATAATGCAGAGAGTGAGTCAGTTCAGAATAACTTACTCGCTGAAGGAATGAAATTAAGCATCAAAGTACAATGACAGGGTAAGAGAATAGACAGCATGTAAGTAACAATGTAGAGAGTGAGTACGTTCAGAATAACTTACCAACTGAAGGAATGAAATTAAGCATCAAAATACGACGACAGGGTAAGAGCATGTAAGTAACAATGCAGAGAGTGAGTATGTTCATAATAACTTACCTCCTGAAGGAATGAAATTAAGCATCAAAATACGACAATGAAGGTAAGACAGGGTAAGAGAATAGACAACATGTAAGTAACAATGCAGAGAGTGAGTCAGTTCAGAATAACTTACTCGCTGAAGGAATGAAATTAAGCATAAAAATACAACGACAGGGTAAGAGAATAAACAGCATGTAAGTAACAATGTAGAGAGTGAGTACGTTCAGAATAACTTACCAACTGAAGGAATGAAATTAAGCATCAAAATACGACAGTGAAGGTATGGCAGGGTAAGTAACAATGCTGAGAGTGAGTACGTTCAGAATAACTTACCTTCTGAAGGAATGAAATTAAGCATCAAAATACGACAACAGGGTAAGAGAATAAACAGCATGTAAGTAACAATGCAGAGATTGAGTACGTTCAGAATAACTTACCTCCTGAAGGAATGAAATTAAGCATCAAAATATGACAGTGAAGGTAAGACAGGGTAAGAGAATAGGCAGCATGTAAGTAATAATGCAGAGAGTGAGTCAGTTCAGAATAACTTACTCGCTGAAGGAATGAAATTAAGCATCAAAATACGACGACAGGGTAAGAGAATAGACAGCATGTAAGTAACAATGCAGAGAGTGAGTACGTTCAGAATAACTTACCAACTGAAGGAATGAAATTAAGCATCGAAATACGACGACAGGGTAAGAGAATAGACAGCATGTAAGTAACAATGCAGAGAGTGAGTACATTCAGAATAACTTACCGACTGAAGGAATGAAATTAAGTATCAAAATACGACAGTGAAGGTAAGACAGGGTAAGAGAATAGACAGCATGTAAGTAACAATGCACAGAGTGAGTACGTTCAGAATAACTTACCTCCTGAAGGAATGAAATTAAGCATCAAAATACGACAGTAAAAGTACGGCAGGGTAAGAGAACAGACAGCATGTAAGTAACAAAATGCAGAGAGTGAGTTTATTCAGAATAACTTACCTGCTGAAGGAATAAATTAAGCATCAGTGACAGTATGATAGGGTAAGAGAATAGACAGCATGTGAGTAACAATGTAGATGTGAGTTGGTTCAGAATAACTTACCCCCTGAAGGCATCAAAATACGACAGGGTAAGAGAATAGACAGCATATAAGTAACAATGCAGAGAGTGAGTTTATTCAGAATAACTTACCCGCTGAAGGAATGAAATTAAGCATCAAAATACGACAATGAAGGTATGACAGGGTAAGAGAATAGACAGCATGTGAGTAACAATGTAGAGTATGAGTTGGTTCAGAATAACTTACCATCTGAAGCATCAAAAACAACAATGAAGGTACGACAGGGTAAGAGAATAAACAGCATGTAAGTAATAGTGCTGAAAGTTGTCAAGAATAACTCACACCTGAAGGATCTAAATATGTCAATGAAGGTATGACAGGGTAAGATAATGAGAAGTGATAAAACAATATGTTAATGAAGTATAAGTAATAACTTACCAGGAGAAGGGGTAATAAGTTCCAACATCAAATTGAGTGTGTATGGTGTGAAAGAACATGATGCCAAATATAATGTCAGTCTTGAATGACTCACCTCCTGAAAGAAAATATTGATACACATACTAATAACATCATAACATAATTCAGCACTTTCTAATCAATAAATATTCCAGACACAATCTTGAAACCTCCTTCCTTTTTTGGTAAAGGGTTGACAAGTGAGAATTGGCCCCACCCGTACGTACACATGGGCCACATAGGCACACTGCAGTACAGCACAAGCTGCACTTCAGGTGAGGAAGGAATGAGCTTCCAAGTCATTACCAGTGGGTTGCATTGGTACACCCTCTATAATCAATACTCCACAACTAAATGAGCTGTCACACCCTAGACCCTAGTCCCTAGCTACCTTTTTCATGTGAATACACTCACAAAATATGGTTCAGCTCTGCTAGAAGTAGCCTTCTTCTCTGCTTCTTCATTCTCTTCACCTTTTTTATCACTCATGATGTGATCCAGTAAATATTTCTTACCTGATCCAAAAGTCTGTGGGTCAAAGGTTATGATTCACTACGCATGCGCAAGATGCAAGTGGTTTCTGCACATAAATAAATCTGAAATGGTCTCAAAATTAATGTCTAACCTAGATGAGTGAATGGTTTTAAGAAAGCATAAGTAGACAACATGATAAGCATTAAGTGATACCTGCATGTGAAAAGGGGAAAGTCATTCAGCCTGCAGTGTGAAATAATGTCACACTGATCCGTCCTTCTTTACTTCTCTCTATTTATTACACAGGTGCACATGTCTGCATCCTTCTCAATATAATTATCAGTCTGTAAAGGATGCAGTATATGTATATCTACCTGTAGCACCTGTGTGATAGAGAGAAGTTATTAAAGAGGGATGGATCAGTGTGTCTATTCACGACACACTAACATAGAACCTCATTTATTTACTCATAGATTGAAGAGCCTGAGTGAATACATTCACACTTTTTCTCTATCTGACCTCTCACCCACTTCTCTCTCATCCACCATCTAACCGCTCACCCACTTAATTCCTTCTTCTCCATTTAACTTCTCACCCACTTCTCCATGCATCCTCCACTTTTTCTCCATCAAACCTCGCACCCACTTCTTCTCCATCTAACCTCTCACCCACTTCTTCTATCCTGTCACATACTTCCTCTCCACCTAGCCTGTCCCACAATTTTTAGCCTGCCACCCACTTGATGGAGGAACTCTTTCAGAGTTCTGACCGTGACCAAAGATGTCGGTCGACAACATTCAATGCACTGCAATATGAGCACTTTGACAAAGCATGTGACGTATCACTCAAGTCATGTGTTGAGGACAGACTCCTGTACAATTCAGTAATGTTTCTGCAAGAAAAGGTCAGCTAACTATACAATTATTATGGGGGGGGACAGGGGGGGGGGGGGGGGGTGCACCCCCTCTGATTTCAATTAAAAAAATAACTAGCAGAATAACACTGAGGCAATGACTTATCCTGTTTTTGCTTCCCAAATACCAGATGTAATAATAATTATAAGAAAACTCTAAAATTTTCCCAGGGGAGCATACCCTAGTTGGCAGGCCTTGCATGCTGTGTAGCCTACCTTCAATTCCTCAATGGAACCCAGATTTGGTACCCCCAATATTTCGTAGTGGATTTTGTACCCATGCGAAATATCATAGTTGATTTTGCACCCCCACACCAAATATCCTTGAATTCTCCAGTGGTTTTGGTTTGATATCCCCATGGGTGCAAAAATCCCTAAGTAGATTCAAAATCCACTACCACATCTTTTCAGTGGATTTGGTATGGGGGTGCATAATAATTCACTAGTGGATTAGGTAGGGGGTACGAAAAAAGGGGTGCCGAATTTCCTGACACCATACCTGGTCTTACACCTTAAGTTACAGTATACATGGGCATCATGCCCCCCCCCCCCCCCCCCCTTCAAATTCCTAGATCCACCCCTGTACATAAGCAAGAAGATTTTTCTGTTGTAAATGTAATTTCTATGTCATATATCTAATGGTACAGTACATATGTACATGTTAACCTCCTTTTTCTCGAGGATGGGCATAGGCGCCGCCAGACTAGACGTGCAATGTGGTCTTAATAATAATCATTGTTATGATAATACCATGGATATTACAAAGCATTTAAATACACAACTCCTGATCTGAAATGAAGTGAGACGCTAAAGGCATCTCAGGAACAATCAGTTCACAAGGTTGTGGCCCAGCCCCATCCATTTCTTTCACAGCTAAATACTGTGAATGTGATGAGCTGTAATCTGGGAGATCTTCATCACTGAAGGAAACGTCAAATTCGTTCCCAGAATACTCTTCACTGGAGCTGGCAGTAGAATCTTCATTGGAGTAGATACTCCCCTCATTTCCACTCATCTCAGGAGGTACTTCGTGGGACGGCTGGTAAGTGGTGCAAGCACGAAGAGAAAATGGCATTGTGATCACAAACTCATCTCCCTCAACATAAACAGCATTCGCTTCAGGGAGAAGTGGCATAGCATAGCTGCCATCTTGTGTCTCAGTGGCCTCATCACTCGCATCATCAGCTGCTTCAATAATCACTATGGCATTGTTTGGACCAAGACCAAATAAAAAGCACAAATATTTGTAAAGACGTGAAAAAAACTGGCCGACAAGGATAGTGATTCTCCATCTGTTCTGATTTAATGGAGCTTGGAATTCAGATGATGCAGAATCGACTGAGTAATGAGGTGTAACGTCAGAAGTCTGAAAGTGATGAGAGTCAAGTCATTACCAGGTGAGGTGAGGCCTGAGCATGAAAAGATTTCAAGCACACTGGGAAGGATTCCGAAGTATTGGACAACCAAGAGGATTCAAGTAGCAACTCTTGATCGTTTAACGCACCATTTCCACCACCATTCAATCGTGCTAGTTCTCTGTTTAGCCTGTCACCCACTTTTTGGCGAGGAACGGAGAAAGATTCGTGGTGAGTGGCTTGCATGCTGGCATATCTCTGAAGTAGTTCCTCTACAGGATTGGGAGAGAATTGTGGAAGATAAGACTGTACATTTTGATGGAGAGGGTTGATGGTTTTTATACCGAATATGTCGATGAGAGTTAAAGTATAGCGATACAAGCACTTGGAGAGGTCACGTGCCGAGGATCGGTTCGATAGTCGGACTTCTTTGCAATTCTGTAGATGATTCTGCAGGTAGGTAGAAAAATGAATTTATCAAATGGATGTGTAATCTGCTCATATAGTTTCATTGCTGCTGAAACATAGTTTATAGTTCACCCAACAGTGAAAATAAGGATAAAACACTTCACAGTGAAATCTCTGAACAAGGGGCCAAATTCAGCCAAACTGAATGGAATGAAATGACCTTTCCTAACCTCCGGAAAGGGCCAACCTCTCTACAAAGATCAAAAAAATAATAATCTGTCCCAAACATTGAACCTGGCTGTTGTTCAGTATGTGCACATCTGCTCTCAATCCCCTCAGAACCTCCCTTTATACTCTCAATCCCCTCGGAACCTCCCTTTATACTCTCAATCCCCTCAGAACCTCCCTTTATCCACTCTCAATCCCCTCGGAACCTCCCTTTATCCACTCTCAATCCCCTCGGAACCTCCCTTTATCCACTCTCAATCCCCTCGGAACTTCCCTTTACCCACTCTCAATCCCCTCGGAACCTCCCTTTATCCACTCTCAATCCCCTCGGAACCTCCCTTTATCCACTCTCAATCCCCTCGGAACTTCCCTTTACCCACTCTCAATCCCCTCGGAACCTCCCTTTATCCACTCTCAATCCCCTCGGAACTTCCCTTTATCCACTCTCAATCCCCTCGGAACCTCCCTTTATCCACTCTCAATCCCCTCGGAACCTCCCTTTATCCACTCTCAATCCCCTCGGAACCTCCCTTTATCCACTCTCAATCCCCTCGGAACCTCCCTTTATCCACTCTCACTCTTAACTGTTGTCTTGGAAGAACCAACTCACACAATGGACACACCACTAGTGGAACCATAGCAACAAATCCATTACACCTGGCATAATATGGAAGTTCCAATACCTGCAGTAAGATAAGCAGTTGTGAGTTAGCTGTACAAGATCTGAACGAGGTCCTAGACATGACGTAATCTATGCTTACATGTGTCTGCGACCAACGACTGTGATCTATCGTGCCATGCCTTCCAAGTATCATCTCACACTTTAGCTATTTAACTCTAATGACTTACCCTGCTGGCTACATCATCGAGCAGCCTTTTGTTTCGAGCATTGTAATCAGATAGCTTCTTTCTTTGGCCACGGCTTGTATACGTATTGTTATAAGATCGGCAATGCTGAATTCGAAGTTGCTTAATAACTGACATGGTTGGAAAGCTAGGTAACTCATAGAAGACTAAACTATCGGATATACTCATTCGAGCGTATTAATTTTTTTTAATTTAACCGCGAACCCAGCGCCATTCTTAATCGCACCTGCGGGTCAACCTGATTGCATATTAAACTGGTAACAGGATGGTGGGTGTTGTTTTGATATAATATACAGCAGCCATGGTCTGAGGATATGCACACTATGCAGCCATGGGGTCCTCCTGTTCAGCTTGTAGGCTTCCATTTCTTCTTCAGTGGGTTCCCGACACTCCCCATCCCTCTTCAGAGAGTTGTATGGTCTCTTCCTCTCATCCATCACCATCAGTCTCTCCATCTTCCCCTCTCGGTCCTCCTCAGCCAGTAGTGCCTGAGGGTGGGGGAGGGGAATAGATCAGGTGATTTTATCAAAGCTGAAAGATACTGATTATGGTACAGTAAACTCCCTCCTTAATTAACAAAACCTTCTGAATTCCTATTAAGAGCCATTAGTTATTAATTGGATAGAGAAAACATGACTACATTTTTGAGAAATAACAACACTTTATTTTTTGAAATTCTTCATTTTCCTAACAATAATTCTTTCAATTTAGTGTGACCTGATAACATAGATGTCAATATGCAATTTTCCCCACTTTGGAATTTCACCAATTTTCATAGCAACAAATACCACCAAGGATTAAACAAAGAGGGTTATACAATAGAATTACTCAAACCCACCCCAAGGCAATTGCACTTCATTATGGTGATGGCATTGTGTCATCACCTGCCAGACGTGTGACAGTGGAGGGTAGAAATCTTTTGAAAAAAGACTCACCAGTGACCTCAGCTACCCAATTAACCCTACCAGTGAGGTAAGATAGCTCTTAGATCCACAGAAACCTTATAGACCAGATAAAGGGAATCTTCCCCTGCTATCCCCCTAAAAACCACTAATTCAATGATTATTTAATAGGACCTAGACACAATAAATCTAGAAAACTATTATAATTATTGTGTATCCATACACCAGCCACTACTATGATATTCCACACGAATAGTTCAACATCATCCTTATACGACATCCACTTCCTATAGGATTAGCTATAGGATTAGACAGCTGCTACTAATAATGACAGGGACAATCACAGGAGGAGGGAGGGCATGTTAGAGTCTTGCTACTAATAATCACATGACCTTGAGTTCCCATAGTATAAAAATGACTAACACTGTGTTGCCTTGGAAACCCCAGGCAGATATTAGCCTTATACCTGATGTTACCAAGGACAACGGAATTATGAATATTCCAACTAGAAACAGCATGTTAACAATTTCCTCCATGTGGTAGATTGCCTGAGGATACAGAGCTATGAAGTGGGTCCAACCCAAATAATATGGTTGTGCATACTAATACTGTTCCTGATTGTTCAAGCCGTAGTAAAGATGAAACAACTTAATTAGTAAACAACTGAGAAAAGTGGAATACAAATAGACTATTGCCACAAAGAATGAATAAATAAATAAATTTCTGAGATAAATTTCAATTTATGGCCAAATAAAATTAATGGCCACTTCAAATTCATCAACAGTTAACTTGAGCCACGTGCCAGAACATGCTGTGGACCTGATTATTAATTGTTCAGAACACTTGTATGAATAATATAAAATGGCTCATTGGCTCAAGTTACTTGTTGAATTAGACCACTTTTCTCTGCTTTTGAGAGATCCTTAGTGCAAAGGTCATCATGATATTCACACTCTTGCAGTTAGTGAATTTCTCTCCAGTTTTGGTTCAAGGTTTTTTTGCATGAGGTGTTCTAGAGGTCTTTTGCATGAGGTGTTCTAGGGGTACTCTCTCTCTCTCTCAGCTAACTTAACTTACTGAGTGATTGTTTGGGAAGATGTCTTCTTCATAACATGACTTAGCAATGGCTTTCTCTTGTCCCTTGATGACATTGCCAGAGCGAGAATACTCCACATAATTCTCAACAACAGTTCATTGGGTGGTACCTACACAATGACAAATACGCATACCATATAAGGTAGCAGT
The DNA here is from genome assembly GCA_963924555.1 of Crambe crambe. Lineage (NCBI taxonomy): Eukaryota > Metazoa > Porifera > Demospongiae > Poecilosclerida > Crambeidae > Crambe > Crambe crambe. Next base: position 8,980,171 of record OZ004581.1, read on the forward strand.
AATATATCATAGCTCCAGCCAAGACCCACAGAATAGCAGCAAAGAAAAGGGAAAGAGCAGTCAGTGAAGTCATCATTATTGTTGGGACCAGATATTATGCTGTGAGCAAATGTGTGCGAAATTTTCAGAGAAACCAACCAATCAGCATTGGACTGCAGTAAAGCAGAAATATCTCAGAGGCACAGTCAATTTGTTTGTATGGCAAATGAGGCTCCAGTATGACTATTGCTTTGAAAGTCCTGTGTGCCTACGAATCTTGATACAATTAGGCCCTGAAGGAGGCAATGTGTGATAGCTAACTACATCACTTCTTAAACCAACAAACTTCTGGCCTAGCCCAAGAATCCATTTTCTTGGTCTGGCCAGGAGCGTTAATGGATTGTATTATACATGTTTATCGTATCACACTATTTTTATCTTTGTTTATATTTCCTGATTTGAGCAAGCTAAAATCAATGATTGAATTCCTAGCAGGATTAGAATTGTGGAGATGTCTTGCCACCTGTACCTAGAGCACACACCACACCACACCACACCTCTGTCAATACCATACCACCTGCAGGCTAGCACCTAGAAAACAGTCCAGATAGTAATCATCACTATTGCCCCATCCCTCATTGGACCTGTTGCATTGGACTACATGATTGGTTTAGAAAACTCTTTGGTCAAGTCAGTGCCCAGTCACTTGACCATTACAAGAAGTGATTATGCCCACAAAGTGCCTATTATGATGCTCCCTAACTAATTATAGAAGCATGTCTAACGAGGTTAGTGAATTAGAACCATGGAAACAGAGGAGGGGGGAATATTATTATAACAAAGTGGCTTATCATATGACCTGGGAGTCCAGGAAAAGCATGTCACCCACACCATAATTCTTATTTGCCTAACAAAATTAGAAATTAGTGTGACCTGAAAACCGTAGGACACAGGACAAACATCATCATGACTTCCTACTACACTCATGCAAATTCTTCATTCTCATGGTCTTCTAGCATGGTCTCTCATGTACACATCTGTCATGATTATTATGTATGTCTGTCATGACTGTCTCCCACCCTCTGCATGTAATCCTTGGTTCTAATGATCTTCTAGCATGGGTCTCTTTCTCTCTCTCTCTCTCTCTCTCTCTCTCTCCCCCTCCTCCATAGTAAGCAAGTGCAACAAAAATACCACTTAGGACTTACAACCACCAGTAACCACCCAAGAAATAGCAACTTCCTGGTTGTAACAGTGTACCTCCCCGAGGCAATCCATTATGGGCATAAACCAAGTTCATAAGGTCACTTTCAGGCATGGATATACTTTCTTCCATCATTGTTGATGTGTTTAGAGGTATGTGACCTACCCATGCAATGGTGACAGACAAGATGTACACATGATAAGGTGACCTTTCTCTCACATGTACAGTATCTCTTCTCTCAAAGTGAGCTTGCTATATGTTATACATGCTCCCTTCACAGTCTGTCTACATATTCCAGTGTTTCCTCCAGTATACTAAATGCAGGGTGGGCCACTCTGTTGGGATATAGAACTTCAAAGAAAGTGGGCTGGGTCTATGGCACTAATTGGATTATATTTCATGAATATACTTAAGGACCCTGTTTGAAAGTACAGCTAGGGGAGACTCTGATATTCCCTCATTCTGTGCTGAATATTAACCATTAACCATAACAAAACAACAGATTCCAACAAAGTGCAATACTCTAACATGGACTGCTTGCGATTCCCTAATATGGTGACTATTAAGGCTCTCTTGATCTGTCTGTCATGTGATGTGGCTACCACCTGCCAGGACAGACCTACCATGCCATACATAACATACACTTGCTATGGAAACTCAGATCTGTCATCTCATCAGACATGGAACATGCATGTCTCATGCACTGCACTCACAGCTAAGTCCAAGTCTTCATCTTCCCCCTCCCACTGCTCCCCCTCTCCTGCAAAGCCTTTCTCCACATCAAAGTCATCAGCATCTGAAAATACCACATAAAACGTAACTCAAGCTGACCAATCAGAATCTTCACTGCTGATATCACCAACCATTCAGTAAACTGAGGGGGCTTTATTTGCAAGACTATGACTAGGGCCAACCCTCTGGTCCACACTGTAATCCACCCTTTATTTAAAATAGTTGGGAGATTGAAGATATGTAGCAAACCCATTTACACATGACATGTTAGCGGCAAACTAGTTGGCTGGAGATTTAGCTAGAAGGCAGCTGATGTCTAAAGTGAGTACTAAATATTGTCACTTACCCCAGAAGTCTTCTGACATCTCTGTAGTTTTATCAATCGGTAAAGGATCGATTTTCGCGCCGATTCTTATTTGGCGCGCGCGCATATAAACAATAATGAATCATAGCTACAGAACTGTTGATGCCATGGCCAGTCTGAGACCAAGCAGTGGGGTCCTCTTGCTAGGAGTATGCTATCTTCCTCCCTCGCTCTGCCAGTGGTTCCTGAGGGAGAGGAACACACATAATTTAAACAAGATGGAAGTTGATGGAACCTCTGATTGAAATAGACTGGAATTTCTGGAGGTTGTTGAGAGATACACCCATTATACTTAAATTACCCACCACATCACTCACACATCATATATCTTCCACCTCCTTCTCCCAAATATCAGTACAACCTACCACACTGTACTTTTGTTCGATACTAGATGCAATATCTTTGCGATCGACAAAAGGATCTCTGAGGGCTGTGCAGAGACTGTTCCAAGATGGTGGCTGACTTCCCTTCATCTTCAGCCACTGTTTGATGAGTTCTCTCATGCATCCATTGATGTTATTGGGGTTGTCAACTTCTATCTTCTCAACTTCAGCATCTGATAGTCCTAGGACGACTCCAAGGTCCTCCCATTCCTTCACTATGTCAATCAATGCTGTCCTCACATTGCGATAGGCTGCATGCAGGCAAACACCCAATGGCATGACTCACAGCTATGTTGCTAGGTAGCTCACTGAGTATAACTATACATGTGCATGAGATATACTATCCACTCACTCAAGGTGTCATCTTTAACTTGACTTGCTTCAACTGATTTTCTTGTTGGTTCACTCTATAGACATACACAATGGAGGTTGTCTTTAAATCATAGAAGATGATGTTCTTTAACTTACATCAGGAGCACTGCTTGTTCCTAGTGGTTGAGGTTTGCTGGTCAAAGTTGTGGACTGAGTAGGTGCTGGACTGCAACCAGGTTGAAGTTGAGGTGCACTTTGCAACTGGTTCAATGCTGAGATGGAAACATAATATTAATAACTACCAGCAGTGACAGGTCAGGGAATTTGTGAATACACACCATTAGAGGTAACAAACCAGGTGGGTCTTTCACTTCTGTCCTCTGAGATAGTTTGGCAGCTATCTATCTACAGTATCTAGTCACAACCCACCCACACCATGTAACACTGGATGGGGCCCCCACTTCAGCTAGCTAGCATCTTTTACAAACATTTTTGAACACAATGGTAGCTACCCTCAGTCATCATGTTATAGCTCTGGGCCACGATATAAAATATTGTGACTAGACCTATAAAATTCATTATTCATTGTACTAGTAACCTAATATTATTCACCCTAACACACACTCTGATCCAATGATTACCTGTATGAGCAAATTGTGAGGATTGATGGTGTCTATTAGACTCTGTCAAAGGTTGTTCGTCTATTAAAGATCGTTTGCCTATCAGAGAATACCAAGATCATGTGACAATTAGAATGCTGTATACTGTAGGCACAGGAAACTGTTAAGATTAAAACTGAAAATAATTTTGGGATCAACTAAGCTATAATTATTTGAAAAAATAATTAACCAAATTCCAATTTCTGCTCCAAGCAGAATTGATATACTGTCTATGCATAAATAAACATGTATCAATTTATAAAATAAAGGAAGAATAGAATTAGTTAACGGGCATATCATGCTACGAAAATAGTTGGGGAGACGGTTCATATTGCAAAAATTCATCTGGTGACATAAAATTAATGGTCCCTCAAGGACCGCAATTTGAGGGTCCCTCCTTGCCAGGGGACAATTTTTATAAAATGAACACAAATCAGAGTTCTCCCTAAAGGGTGGTAGAGTGGTGCAGCACCGCTCTGATGGGTCCCATTTTTATTTCATGTGGTTAAAAGAATGTATTTTAATTGCCACAAGAACGTCAAAATCCTTTAATGTAGTGTTCAAGCACCGCTCTGATCAATTTTTCTGGGGAGAACCCTGTAAATAATAAAGTCCATAATCACTCGATCCCTCTGAGGTGGTAAAACATGCAAGTACGAATTTCTTGCTTGTATGAATACACAGTGATGTGGATGTCACACTGTGGTGGTGTCACATTGTGGTGGTGTACCATTGATGATTGTCCAATTATCATTCCATGAGCAGACAAACAGCTGCTAGATCAAGACTAGTGGTCTAATTGTATAACTCACAACGAATCACAGTGTCTCTAATAGATTTAGCAAGTTGGTTCAATCCAATATCTTCCAGCACAGACACCAGAGTCTCCCAGGACACAGGCTGTCTGCCTTTCCCTTGCAGCCATTCTTGAAACACTTGATAGTTGATGTTTTCAGCATTCTTCATCAATTCTTTTTCAAGGGCACTGATGTGAGCTCCAGTTTGGTCTTCCAGGAGGAGTATTCCGAACTCAGGGTACTTTTTTCCCACTTCTTTAGTCAAGTTCACTTTAGAGTCTTGTAAAGGGAAGTTGATGATGTTTATCATGGTTGGAGAACCTGCAATTAAAGCCCCATGAAGTTTCAGGAGATGAGAGTCAATAGTCCCTGGGACCCTAATAATAGTCTACCCTGACTAGCTGGACCCACTCAGGGGCAGATCCAGGAATTTTGAAAGGGGGGATTTCAGATCTGCACTTGCGCATAGAAATTTTTTTTTTCAAAAACCATGCCTTTTTTAAATTAGAAATGCCCACTTTCAAATGATGTGCTTTATTTCAAAGTTCATAAACAAGCCTTGTCTGGCTGCATGAGCGAAGGTTTGCTAGTTAGGCTACCACAACTTACAATAGTTAGCTAGAAAAGGGGGGGCATCTTCCCCCAATGCCCCTCCCATGGATCTGCCCCTGCCACTTTGAACTTTGAGGTACACACATACAGTACATGTACTGTAGCTATGACAACTGCATTGTTAGCCTAGTGCCTGGATGAATTGTATTGCTAGCACTATGAGTCAGAGGCAGTTGTCAGCTCATCTAAACGGTTCATACTGAAGTCAGAGAGATTATGCAAATACAGTCTAATCAGACCACCCTGTGATGAGACCACCTAGCTCTTTATTATTAATGGCCTGTCTAAACAGCACCTATTTTAGCTACAGTGAAACCTGACCACCCTATAATGAGAGCTCTCTATTAAAGCCACTCCGTCATGTCCCAACAGCACCTATTCCAATTATTTTGACCTCCCTAAAGACACCACATCCCTACTTGTTCCTGGTCCATAGGTGGTCAAAATTTATAAGTTAGCTATACTAGCAAACTATCCACTCACTCAAGGTGTCATCTTTAACTTGACTTGCTTCAACTGATTTTCTTGTTGGTTCACTCTATAGTAAAAGTTGTCTTTAAATCATAGAAGATGACATTCCTTAGCTATAACCACTTACATCAGGAGCACTGCTTGTTCCTAGTGGTTGAGGTTTGCTGGTTAAAGTTGTGGACTGAGTAGGTGCTGGACTGCAACCAGGTTGAAGTCGAGGTGCACTTTGTAACTGGTTCAATGCTGAGATGAAAACATAATCATAACAATCATAATTGCTATCTACCATCAGTGACAGGTCAGGGAGTAGTTTTAGTTCACTACACCAGTACCTTTCTCCAATTCTTTCTTTAACTGATCAATCTCCTTGTTCTTTTCTTGTATTTCTCTGTCCTTTAAACTCAGTTGCTGCTCATAGTGTTCCTTGTGAGTCTGCTCAAACTTTTGATAAAACAATCTGGAAAAACAACAACAACAACAACAACAAAACAACAAATAAACAAACAAACAAACAAAACCCATGCATGGGTATAGTACAAGTTAGTCAATACAGTCATCACAAGTACTTTTTCTGCATGTCTTGAATGCCTATAGTGCTCAGATGTTGGAGGAGGTGAGGTCTGGATACCATCTCAATCTCTTCCTGCCACAGGTCTAGCAGAATCTTGGCATTATTGTTGATGTACTCCAAGTGTTCTGACATCTCCAAGACTTCTGCCAGTTCCTTCACCTTCTCACACTTCTGAACCTCCATGGCAATAACCTCAAGTTCAGAAGGAGAGACAATAGCAATCTCCTGAAAAAACAACAATAACGACAACAACATTAATTAACACCCACTTATCGTAGTTAGCTACTCACCTGTCGAATACTCAACCAGAAGTTTTGGTCAATATTTAATTTTATCCGAACACTTTTTTCACAAACTAGTGTAGGATTAGAAATGGTGGCATCCTCTGGAAGGATGATGAAATGATCTCTCTGTGGACAACCTTCACACTTCAATGCAAAATTGATGCCAATCCCTGGCAGCCATTTCTTGATTTCTGTGAATGACTGTTGAATGATTTCAAGTATGGCATGACATGAACTTATGAAGGTGGGACATTTATATTTCCTTGAGTCAATACGTTGTACGTCAATTCTCACACTAAACTTTTCCTCTGTAATGAAAAGTCTGTCCAGTTGCTGTCCAGGAGATCCAAACAAGAATTGGATTTGATTTTGATACATTTTCTTATCAACTGGTAGATGACATTTAGGATGCTTTGACATGACTGCTGCCAGTTGAGTGAAGAAGCCTGGAGGCAAGTAGTTGGTGCTGAAAACAAGATGCAATGGAATTGCAGAGTTGATGGCAGTGCTAGTTGAGTGTGGATCATCAACTTTCGGTAAATGAGGTAACATGGATGGAACAAAATACTTCAAACCAGGACCTTTATGCTTTTCAGTACTGATTTTAGCAATAATCAAAAAATGCTCCAATAGATCCACAATCTGTTGAGGTTCCAACTTTTTTTGAGCTCTCAATACTTTTTGGTATAATGATTCTACCAGTATTCCATCCTTACGCAGCAATTTCCAGAGACGACTGTTTCTATATTCTTCTCGCCCTTCCAGTGCCAACAAACGGGCTATTTGTTTGACAAGCCATTGAGGGTCAGCAATGACACAAGATTTCAAGCTGGGGATGTCAGAGTAGTGAAAGAACACGGCAAGATCGTGATAAAATGTGAGAATGCTAGTAAGAGTATCTTCAGGGATTAGACATGCTCTACATAATTCCTTCACTTCCTCTAAAGGAACTACTGGCTTCTTTTGAGATCTGGTATATCTCTGGAACACTTTCCTGAACAGCAACCAAGTGATTGGAGTACGAATAGCTAAATCTTCAGTTGCAAAGTCACTGACAATCGTACGAATGAACTTAAAAGTGTCATCTTCAAGCTCTCCCATACCAGCTGTTGTGTTATCGACTATTGCTCCATCCAGAACAATGTCAGAAAAGGCTTTACCTGTTAATTCTGAAGAAAGCTTTTCAAGAATCTCATGTTTTCTTTCCTTAACAGAAACATCGTCACCATGTGAACCAACAGGCAGAACGAGAGGATACTTGGGGACTTCTTCATCTTCATCACTTTCTTTATCTATAATGAGCCTCTTATTCGAGAGAGTAGCATGAATGGTGGATATCCACTGCACCATCAAGTCAAGTGTGGATATATCTTCTAGATGCTCAGTGGCTCTTCCTTTAAAATAGGTAAGACACTGATACTGATCATGGAGATCACACCTGGCATCAAACATTAAGAGAAACAATGTCCTCGCAGTTAGAAAAGCAGGAAGAATTTTAAGAAAGACTGGCTGGCCTCCACAATCCCACACATGCAGATAAACTTCCTCTCTGATAAATGGGTCACCAGTGGTTATAACAGAAAGAATCTCTTTCAAAATCCCCTCAATTAATGGGTGGTCAAACTTGGGGGCAGTTTTACTAGGTTGAATCTCACCACTGCTCACATCACTTTCACTGCTTGTATCACTTCCACTGTTCGCATCACTTCCTGTGGCAGAATTGGAATCTTTGTAGTCAAGAATAGTTTGTATCAACTGAGCAAGTCCTTTGATTTCATCAGCATCAGTTATTTTTGTCCAGAATTTTCCTTCCTGGCTGCAGGCCCAGTAACTCTCAGTGGGGCGGAGGGAGAACGTGTCAGCAACCTGGGTGCTGTAGGCTTCACAGGGAAGGGGCAGATTCATCAAGCCATTGAGTAAACTGCTCTTGCCCACACCTCCAGGACCAACGATCATCACACGAGCATATGCAACCTTCGTTTCACCATGCCCCAGGGCATTCAGGTAATCCACTGAAAATCAAAAGTACAAAATAATTAATATCTATCAAAATAAAAATATTACCTTCAGTCCTTGAGGCTCGAATCTCAATAAAAAAGAATTCAACATGGAAATTCAACATGGAAACGAAGTTGATTCAAAAGTGAATTATGCACAAAAGACATACACTCACCACCTGAAAATATGAACACCACAACAGTGAAAGTATTATGAGATTAAGTGTGAGCAAACACAGGGAGAAAGCTGACTCTCAGGTCATGACTCAATGTACGTGTTATGATTAACAATGCATTAATTTTGGTAGACAACATGTAAGCAACAATGCAGAGAGTGAGTCAGTTCAGGATAACTTACTGACTGAAGGATGAAATTAATACGACGACAGCATGAGAGAATAGACAGCATGTAAAGGTAAGAGAATAGACAGCATGTAAGTAACCATGCAGAGAGTGAGTACATTCAGAATAACTTACTGGCTGAAGGATGACAATGAAGGTACGACAGGGTAAGAGAATAGACAGCATGTAAGTAACTATGCAGATAGTGAGTATGTCTAGAATAACTTACCATCTGAAGGAATGAAATTAAGCATCAAAATACGACAATGAAGGTATGACAGGGTAAGAGAATAGACAGCATGTAAGTGACAATGCAGGGAGTGAGTCAGTTCAGAATAACTCACCAACTGAAGGAATGAAATTAAGCATCAGTGAAGGTACGACAGGGTAAGAGAATAGACAGCATGTAAGGGTAAGAGAATAGACAGCGTGTAGGTAACAATGCAGAGAGTGAGTCAGTTCAGAATAACTTACTCCCTGAAGGAATGAAATTAATCAAAATATGACGACAGCATAAGAGAATAGACAGCATGTAAGGGTAAGAGAATAGACAGCATGTAAGTAACCATGCAGAGAGTGAGTACGTTTAGAATAACTTACATCCTGAAGGAATAAAATTAAGCATCAAAATACGACAGTGAAGGTACGACAGGGTAAGAGAATGGACAGCATTGCAGAGAGTGAGTCAGTTCAAAATAACTTACTATCTGAAGGAATAAAATAAAGCATCAAAATACAACAGTGAAGGTACGACAGGGTAAGAGAATGGACAGCATGTAAGTAACAATGCAGAGAGTGAGTCAGTTTAAAATAACTTACCAACTGAAGGAATAAAATTAAGCATCAAAATACAACAGTGAAGGTACGACAGGGTAAGAGAATAGACAGCATGCAAGTAACAATGCAGAGAATGAGTCAGTTCAGAATAACTTACATCCTGAAGGAATGAAATTAAGCATCAAAATACGACGACAGGGTAAGAGAATAGACAGCATGTAAGTAACAATGCAGAGAGTGAGTCTGTACAGAATAACTTACTCGCTGAATGAATGAAATTAAGCATCAAAATACGACAATGAAGGTACGACAGGGTAAGAGAATAGACAGCATGTAAGTAACAATGCAGAGAGTGAGTATGTTCAGAATAACTTACCTCCTGAAGGAATGAAATTAAGCATCAAAATACGACAGTGAAGGTAAGACAGGGTAAGAGAATAGACAGCATGTAAGTAACAATGCAGAGAGTGAGTACGTTCAGAATAACTTACCTCCTGAAGGAATGAAATTAAGCATCAAAATACGACAGTGAAGGTAAGACAGGGTAAGAGAATAGACAGCATGTAAGTAACAATGCAGAGAGTGAGTGCGTTCAGAATAACTTACCAACTGAAGGAATGAAATTAAGCATCAAAATACGACAGTGAGGGTAAGACAGGGTAAGAGAATAGACAGCATGTAAGTAACAATGCAGAGAGTGAGTACGTTCAGAATAACTTACCTTCTAAAGGAATGAAATTAAGCATCAAAATACGACAGTGAAGGTAAGACAGGGTAAGAGAATAGACAGCATGTAAGTAACAATGCAGAGAGTGAGTGCGTTCAGAATAACTTACCAACTGAAGGAATGAAATTAAGCATCAAAATACGACAGTGAGGGTAAGACAGGGTAAGAGAATAGACAGCATGTAAGTAACAATGCAGAAAGTGAGTACATTCAGAATAACTTACCTCCTGAAGGAATGAAATTAAGCATCAAAATACAACAGTGAAGGTACGGCAGGGTAAGAGAATAGACAGCATGTAAGTAACAATGCAGAGAGTGAGTTAGTTCAGAATAACTTACTCGCTGAAGGAATGAAATTAAGCATCAAAATGCGACAACAGGGTAAGAGAATAGACAGCATGTAAGTAACAATGCAGAGAGTGAGTGCGTTCAGAATAACTTACCAACTGAAGGAATGAAATTAAGCATCAAAATATGACAGTGAAGGTAAGACAGGGTAAGAGAATAGACAGCATGTAAGTAACAATGAAGAGAGTGAGTACATTCAGAATGACTTACTCTCTGAAAGAATAAAGTTAAGCATCGAAATACGACAGTGAAGGTAAGACAGGGTAAGAGAATAGACAGCATGTAAGTAACAATGCAGAAAGTGAGTACATTCAGAATAACTTACCTCCTGAAGGAATGAAATTAAGCATCAAAATACAACAGTGAAGGTACGGCAGGGTAAGAGAATAGACAGCATGTAAGTAACGATGCAGAGAGTGAGTTAGTTCAGAATAACTTACTCGCTGAAGGAATGAAATTAAGCATCAAAATACGACAACAGGGTAAGAGAATAGACAGCATGTAAGTAACAATGCAGAGAGTGAGTGCGTTCAGAATAACTTACCAACTGAAGGAATGAAATTAAGCATCAAAATACGACAGTGAAGGTAAGACAGGGTAAGAGAATAGACAGCATGTAAGTAACAATGAAGAGAGTGAGTACATTCAGAATAACTTACTCTCTGAAAGAATAAAGTTAAGCATCGAAATACGACAGTGAAGGTAAGACAGGGTAAGAGGATAGACAGCATGTAAGTAACAATGCAGAAAGTGAGTACATTCAGAATAACTTACCTCCTGAAGGAATGAAATTAAGCATCAAAATACAACAGTAAAGGTACGGCAGGGTAAGAGAATAGACAGCATGTAAGTAACAATGCAGAGAGTGAGTACATTCAGAATAACTTACTCTCTGAAAGAATAAAGTTAAGCATTGAAATACGACAGTGAAGGTAAGACAGGGTAAGAGAATAGAAAGCATGTAAGTAACAATGCAGAGAGTGAGTACGTTCAGAATAACTTACCTTCAGAAGGAATGAAATTAAGCATCAAAATACGACGACAGGGTAAGAGAATAGCCAGCATGTAAGTAACAATGCAGAGAGTGAGTACGTTCAGAATAACTTACCGACTGAAAGAATGAAATTAAGCATCAAAATACGACAGTGAAGGTACAACAGGGTAAGAGAATAGAACAGCATGTAAGTAACCATGCAGAGAGTGAGTACGTTCAGAATAACTTACCTCCTGAAGGAATGAAATTAAGCATCAAAATACGACGACAGGGTAAGAGAATAGACAGCATGTAAGTAACAATGCAGAGAGTGAGTACGTTCAGAATAACTTACCTCCTGAAGGAATGAAATTAAGCATCAAAATACGACAGTGAAGGTACGACAGGGTAAGAGAATAGAACAGCATGTAAGTAACAATGCAGACAATAAGTCAGTTCAGAATAACTTACAGTCTGAAGGAATGAAATTAAACATCAAAATACAACATTGAAGGTACGACAGGGTAAGGGAATAGACAGCATGTAATTAACTATGCAGAGAGTGAGAAACTTACCGACTGAACAAATGAAATCAAGCATCAAAATACGACAGTGAAAGTAAGACAGGGTAGGAGAATAGACAGCATGTAAGTAACGATGAAGAGAGTGAGTACATTCAGAATAACTTACCCCCTGAAGGAATGAAATTAAGCATCAAAATACGACAGTGAAGGTATGACAGGGTAAGAAAATAGACAGCATGTAAGTAACAATGCAGAGAGTGAATCAGTTCAGAATAACTTACAAACTGAAGGAATCATCAAAATACGACAGTGAAGGTATGACAGGGTAAGAGAATAGACAGCATGTAAGTAACAATGCAGAGAGTGAGTACGTTCAGAATAACTTACGATCTGAAGGAATGAAATCAAGCATCAAAATATGATAGTGAAGGTATGACAGGGTAAGAGAATAGACAGCATGTAAGTAACAATGAAGAGAGTGAGTCTGTACAAAATAACTTACGAACTGAAGGAATGAAATTAAGCATCAAAATAATATGATAGTGAAGGAACGACAGGGTAAGAGTATAGACAGCATGTAAGTAACAATGCAGAAAGTGAGTCCGTACAGAATAACTTACTGTCTGAAGGAATAAAATTAAGCATCGAAATACGACAGTGAAGGTACGACAGGGTAAGAAAATAGACAGCATGTAAGTAACAATGCAGAGAGTGAGTACGTTCAGAATAACTTACAATCTGAAGGAATGAAATTAAGCAAATATGACAGTGAAGGTATGACAGGGTAAGAGAATAGACAGCATGTAAGTAACAATGCAGAGAGTGAGTACATTCAGAATAACTTACATTCTGAAAGAAAAAATGAAGCATCGAAATACGACAGGGAAGGTATGACAGGGTAAGAGTATAGACAGCATGTAAGTAACAATGCAGAGAGTGAGTCTGTACAGAATAACTTACTTTCTGAAGGAATAAAATTAAGCATCGAAATACAACAGTGAAGGTAAGACAGGGTAAGAGAATAGACAGCATGTAAGTAACAATGCAGAGAGTGAGTATGTTCAGAATAACTTACCGACTGAAGGAATGAAATTAAGCATTAAAATACGACAGTGAAAGTATGACAAAGAATAAACAGCATGTAAGTAACAATGCAGAGAGTGAGTCAGTTCAGGATAACTTACCGGCTAAAGGAATGAAATTAAGCATCAAAATATGACAGTGAAGGTAAGACAGGGTAAGAGAATAGACAGCATGTAAGAAACAATGCAGAGAGTGAGTACGTTCAGAATAACTTACAGCCTGAAGGAATGAAATTAAGCATCAAAATACGACAGTGAAGGTAAGACAGGGTAAGAGAATAGACAACATGTAAGTAACAATTCAGAGAGTGAGTACGTTCAGAATAACTTACAGCCTGAAGGAATGAAATTAAGCATCAAAATACGACAGTGAAGGTAAGACAGGGTAAGAGAATAGACAACATGTAAGTAACAATGAAAAGAGTGAGTACATTCAAAATAACTTACTTTCTAAAAGAATAAAATTAAGCATCGAAATAGGGTAAGAGAATAGACAGCATGTAAGTAACAATGCAGAGAGTGAGTACGTTCAGAATAACTTACTTCCTGAAGGAATGAAATTAAGCATCAAAATACGACGACAGAGTAAGAGAATAGACAGCATGTAAGTAACAATGCAGAGAGTGAGTACGTTCAGAATAACTTACTAACTGAAGGAACTAAATTAAACATCAAAATACGACAGTGAAGGTAAGACAGGGTAAGAGAATAGACAGCATATAAGTAACAATGTAGAGAGTGAGTCAGTTCAGAATAACTTACTCGCTGAAGGAATGAAATTAAGCATCAAAATACAACAGTGAAGGTACGGCAGGGTAAGAGAATAGACAGCTTGTAAGTAACAATGCAGAGAGTGAGTCAGTTCAGGATAACTTACCTTCTAAAGGAATGAAATTAAGCATCAAAATACGACAGTGAAGGTAAGACAGGGTAAGAGAATAGACAGTATATAAGTAACAATGCAGAGAGTGAGTACATTCAGAATAACTTACCAACTGAAGGAATGATCAAAATACGACAGTGAAGGTACGGCAGGGTAAGAGAATAGACAGCATGTAAGTAACATTGCAGAGAGTGAGTCAGTTTAGAATAACTTACCTCCTGAAGGAATGAAATTAAGCATCAAAATACAACAGTAAAGGTACGGTAGGGTAAGAGAATAGACAGCATGTAAGTAACAATGCAGAGAGTGAGTACGTTCAGAATAACTCACCTCCTGAAGGAATGAAATTAAGCATCAAAATACGACGACAGGGTAAGAGAATAGACAGCATGTAAGTAACAATGCAGAGAGTGAGTACGTTCAGAATAACTTACCTCCTGAAGGAATGAAATTGAGAATCAAAATATGACGACAGGGTAAGAGAATAGACAGCATGTAAGTAACAATGCAGAGAGTGAGTATAACTTACAAACTGAAGGAATGAAATTAAGCATCAAAATACGACGACAGGGTAAGAGAATAGACAGCATGTAAGTAACAATACAGAGAGTGAGTCAGTTCAGAATAACTTACTCGCTGAAGGAATGAAATTAAGCATCAAAATACGACAGTGAAGGTATGACAGGGTAAGAGAATAGACAGCATGTAAGTAATAGTGCTGAAAGTTGTCAAGAATAACTCACATCCTGAAGGATCTAAATATGTCAATGAAGGTATGACAGGGTAAGATAATGAGAAGTGATAAAACAATATGTTAATGAAGTATAAGTAATGACTTACCAGGAGAAGGGGTAATAAGTTCAAACATCAAATTGAGTGTGTATGGTGTGAAAGAACATGATGCCAAATATAATAATGTCAGTCTTGAATGACTCACCTCCTGAAAGAAAACATTGATACACATACTAACTAAAGGTCATGATAATTCAGCACTTTCTAATCAATAAATATTCCAGACACAATCTTGAAACTTCCTTCCTTTTTTGGTAAAGGGTTGACAAGTGAGAATTGGCCCCACCTGGTATACCCGGTACCCATACACATGGGCCACATAGGCACACTGCAGTACAGCACAAGCTGCACTTCAGGTGAGGAAGGAATGAGCTTCCAAGTCATTACCAGTGGTGGATTGCATTGGTACACCCTCTATAATCAATACTCCCCAACTAAATGAGCTGGTGTCACACCCTAGCCCCTAGCTCCTAGCTACCTTTTTCATGTGAATGCACTCACAAAATATGGTTCAGCTCTGCTAGAAGTAGCCTTCTTCTCTGTCTCTTCATTCTCTTCACCTTTTTTATCACTCATGATGTGATCCAGTAAATATTTCTTACCTGACAAAAAAATCGCATGAGTCGTCGATCCAAAGGTCTGTGGATTCAAAGGTTATAATGATTCACTATGCATGTGCAAGATGCAAATTGTGTACAGTACAGGAGAGAAGTAATGATGGATCAGTGTGTCTATCCACAACACAATAACCTCCTCATAGATTGAAGAAGGCATACACTCACACACAAAAAGGAAAAAAAGAAATCTAAACTCTCACAGTATTGGAATCTGCAACTGTGAAAAGGTCATGTAACCAAGGGTCCAAAGTGATTTATTATGGCATGGAGACAAAGAACGGAGAAATATTGGCCTATTAATAATGAAGCTGAAGATTTTCAGAATTTCTTTTTGAGCTATAAAAATTAATTACATTTGGGAATGCAATGGAAAAAAATGGAGGAAGGCACTTGCGTGCTAGCTAAGCATTAGCTAGCATGCAGGTTCTGTGCGCATGCGAGAGCCTGCATGGGGATGAGGCTAAGCATTAGCTGGATTGTAGCTACTGATCAATTTAATGTAGCTGTATCACATTTTAGTAGTTTATTTCAAGAATATCAGCAATAGCAATAGCTAGAAGATTCACTGGCAGGTAGGTTAACTCTATGTACTTCTGGTAGCAGCACATCTACTAAGGCCACTGGAAACATTCCTATGGTATGAAATGTCTATCACCAAGGTATTGTGTTATCAACTTTAGCTAGCTATGTACTTCATGGCAGCACACATGTTTAGCTTTAGCTAATTAGAGCATGAAATCACCCTTGTCCAAGTTATGCAGGATTTTAATGGTGACTTAGGTAAGGGGTCTAATACTTGGACAGTACCAAATCATTAAAAGCACTGAGCCAGCCCACATGTTTTAAGTTCTAATTAGAGCTCATCCCATAGTCTTCTTGCAGTGTTCAGTTCAAGAGTGAGATCAAGCTTTTGTTTACATAGCTAAGAGAGTGTTGTTTTAAGAATTGATACATGACTAACCACAAATACAAAACATGTCATTTTGATTAGTGACTCATATACTTTTTCATTAGCTTACTCCATTTTTACTTTTTTTAAATTTATATAAGAGTAGCTCTGTACCAAATAATGGACAGGTCAAAATTTTTACAGGATATTTGATGGTAGACGGGATTGGACACCTGAAATCTTCAGGCTGCACTTACAGCTATACTAAATGATAAACTCTCCCTTAGAACTACTTTTGGTGTGCCTAAAAGAAATTGGAAGCTGAGTGGAAAAAGATGGAATGACAACATGAACAAGGACAGAGCATATGGTCAGGGATGACGAGGAAAAGCTATGAATCGTGTTGCTTTATACAGAATCCATGTCTTCAAGTGACTCCAGCGATGCCGAGAGTAATGAAAGAGATGAAGGGTGTGATCTTTTGTCAGCTGACGAGAGCAGTGATGCTGCAGTTGAAAGTTGATTATCAATGTATCATTTGTGGGAATTCAGGATTGTGTTGCCTGTGATGAGTATAGGTTATTGCACGAAGTCGAGGAGTTTCGCTATTTTAGAACCTGAGAGCTGTTGCTAATATGGTGACCGAGGGTGAAGCCCGAGGTCATCATAGGCAACAGCTCGAAGGTCCTAAAATAGTGAAACTCTGAGGCTGAGGGCATTAACCTACTTAGACTATGGCGGCAAGTGGGTTACAACACAATGCAGCTTCAATGAGTCCCTTTTATACTGCCAAATGTTCAGCAGTCTTGTTGTACAGGATGTAATTAGTGATCATGAATATGATTAATTTTTATTTTTCTGTGCACTTTTCTACACTTTTCAACCAATTCAAGTATGTAGTTTTTGATACCACTATTTATTAGTAAAATTTAAAGCAATGCAAAATATAATCATATTCATTATACAAACAAGTGAGCACAAAAATTTCTTCTAGGGATAGCCTAAAATCTAGCTGGGCTGTATAATGTACTGCAGCCTCGTATGAAAACAATCCCTACATTTACATCCACTACCTATAGCTAGCTATGGGCCGTTGTAAAAGTAGGGATTGTTTTCATACGAGGCTGCAGTACATTATACAGCCCAGTTCGATTTTAGGCTATCCCTACTTAACTTTTTATTTAGAAGAAATTTTTGGTGCTCACTTGTTTCTATCCTTTTTTTGAAAGTAAGTTTGTATAAGTAAAGAATTGAGGGTGGCAGTATTGATTGTCATTTGAACTGAGAGTATGCAGTGATTATTAATGGTACTATAGTCTATACAAAGTCAGCTCTACATAAACCTATCTTTTTTTCTTTTGTAGGCACATACACAGTCTCTGGAAGAATTTATTTAGCTATTTAAGTTTTATCTATTATTTAATATAAGACTTTACAGCAACAGCAATGTAAATGACATGTGCATGGCATGGTAAAGTGAGCTGACTACACTACAGCCAAGTGCTGGCTCTATAGGATGAGCATCTGTACTGCAATGCAGCAAGGAGTGTCAGGAAGATCATCAGATAAGAATAAATAGCTAGCTAAACGATTAAACTGAAGACTTAGCTTAGCTACTAAACTGATTAGGCTGCACCGTAGGCCTTATATGTGGCTCCACCCATATGCTCCACCCCCTACTGACGTGCGCTTCAAAATGGCGTAGAAAGATTAGCCGAGTGCTGATTTGTGAAGTAGCGCTTTAGTCAAAACTAATAGCAAAAGATCAGCCTCTAGGTGCCGCTCTAACAGATGGCCAAAGCAGAATTTTGATGACTATAGCCAGTAAGTCGGTACGTCGATCTGATTATTATAAAGAAAAAGAACAAAAGTCAATTTTAGAACTCGTTTTTTTCTTATGTTAGCGAATGAATTTTTGGTTTTGAACAGTCTCCTTTCTTCTTTGTAGATGTAATAATTCACTGTAGCCTTCTGAGAAAGTAGAGTAAGGGTAGAAGAGAAGGAAGAGTTTTAGTTTATACAGTCTTATGACCTTTGACCCGCCATCCCTACTTAGAGATAGCGCACTCTCGATAATTGCATTCTTTTAAAAACACAATGAAACCTATTGAAAGGTCTGAGAGTTTGACACTATAAAAACAGCCCTGGTTATTATTAGTTTAGAGATGGTAGTTTCACTGTTTTAAAAACCTCATTGTGGTCAAAACTTCAATACCCGAGGGGTGGGAATATTTCACAAGGCCATAAGCCAGAGTGAAATAATTATGCCCAACCAAGGGATCTGATATTCAACAAAGGAGTGTGCAATAAGTATTTTATCATATATAAGTGGATTCTACAGTTTCCAGCCAGGCAGCTACATATGCGTGTATAGTATGGCGTAGCGGCGACCCTTACCAACCTAAGGGAAGGAAAAGGGTCTGGGGACATTAGCATCAACGACTTGTCACTTTGGAACGTTAATTTACAACAAGATTATCACATGCACGGTATAATCATAATTTTGCGCGCATCAAGAGCCTTGCTCAAATTCTGGTGGATGACCTGTAGTGAAGTTGCTAAATATAACTAGATAGCTTATATTAAAACTTTGACTAGATACCTCTAGTTTTTTCTTAACTTTGACATAGCTATTAAAGCATTTTCTACATAAATCTATCATCTTCTTGGCCCTTGTCTCTTGCAAATTTTCCATCAAGCGATCTGATTGGTGGCGTCAAAATCTTGACGTGAGACACAAGTCGTTGATGCTAATGTCCCCAGACCCTTTTCCTTCCCTTGGGTTGGTAAGGGTCGCCGCTACGCCAGACTAATGCGTGTAGGAAGTTGTAATGTGAACCTGTAATACTTACCACATTCGATAAGCCTATCAGCCCACCAGACCTACAAACAACTAAGATAAGCCAATGCACTTTGACAAACCGCTGTAGAATTTAATTAAGCTTGCCTATCATCTTCAGAAATGTCTGCCAAAAATGTTGCTAGGCTAGTGTGCGCATGCATAGACAATGCATTGAATAATGCCATTGCATGAATACCGTGGGTAACGGACCAATCAGATTGCTTGAATCCACATATAGACTGGTACTGTGTGGATACCAAGGACTAGATATCCTTTCTGAGTATTGACATTACATTGACTATATCAATAGTCAATACAGGGTTCTATCTAGGATTTTTTAATAGGGGGAAGAATATCTGTGTGGGAAAATTTTTACCTTGGCCATGCCCACTTTTGCCCTTCTCGGATATCAAACCATGCCTACTTGTAAAAATAATACAAACAATGACTTTTAGCTAGCAGCTGCAATTGTTGACATGAGATTAAGATTACACTCCTAACCCCCCAGTAGATAGAACCCTGCAATATTGTTTGTTCAATGGGTATTGGTGTACAATACTCAAACTGTGTGTACAAAAATTAGTTCCAATGTCCAATAATTGGTCCAAATATTTTTTTGTAGAAAAGGGTGGGTTTAAGTTGGAGTCAAAAAATGAGTAAAATTCACTGTTTCCAATACCACTCAGTAAACCTTAAGTGTCCAAAATATGGCCCTTTACATCTGGCTACATCACTCACAAAATATAGTCCAGCCCTACTAGAAGTATAGCCGCCTTCTTTCTCTTTCTTCTTAATCTTTACTTGAGGTTTTACGCCCCCTTTTTATGGGTCACGCCCAGCTAGTTTTTACGTGCAGACTGCGCAGGCGCATGTTGCTACGTGTAACCTTAGATAATTAGACTACGTACGTAGTCTAATCATAGATATACTAGACTACGTACACAGGATTGGAAACAGGTCACGTGCGCCCATAACGACAATACTGACAATCCGTGTAGGCAGCTGTTCGTGCTAAATTGCCCCAAACAAACAGGGGAGGAGAAGTAGTGTGCCAAATTTCTGCTAAACTATAGCCAATTGGTAAGTTCAAAGAATGCAAAGAGTGGGCTAGTATAGTGCTAAACAAGCATAGTTCTTAAAAAGGCTGGTTTCTCAAGTGTTAGAGGGTATAATTGCGAGTAACAATGGTAGTTCGACTTTGTGGAGCTCTGGAGCTTGGATATTAAAAGTATAGTCTCTTTTTCCCCACTAATCTGTTAGGTAGTGATCATTTATATGTACATATGTACTTTTTAGAGGTGCCTGTAAAAAAATCATGTCCATGTTACTGTTTCTTCAGATTACCCATGGCTGGCTGTCAAGAAAAGCTATAGTAAAGAAGGATACTATAATGTAACAACTAATACTGTCACTTTACACATATTTCCTTTCATATTATAATAAAAAATGATAATAACAAGTACTGATAGTGCACTGCTGAACATCCAATTCATCGAGAGATTTGTTGTGATATACTTGTTTTGAGGGATCAAGATGAAGAGTAAAGCTGCCCCAGTGTATCCTTTCCTGCCCCTGATACAAGAAGGTATCTCATCTCCTCATATAAGAACAACAACATAGAGTGAAATGGCTTCTTAAACCATCAATGGCAAATGGCATGCCATCTCCAGCCCTGCACAAAATTAAAAATACTTGAGTACGTATGGTCAACTAGTATCTTTCATTTTATACCAAAAGTAAGGCAGCTAGACTTCTATTTTAGTAGTAGGAGTGCCACAAAACTTTTCAGTCACCTGTTTCCACGTTTTTCTTCCATAGCAACAGTAAATAGACTAAACTGACATGATAAACTACTAGAGCTATAGGTCATTGAGCCTTTTCACTTATAATCATAATTATTGCTGCGCTAAATACCTTGCCTTTCATCCTCTTTCTTATTTTGTGTAAGATTTCTCTGTTCGCCAGGTACCTACACGGATGGTCTATAAATTCTACGCGCGCATGCCCTGTTTCCAATCCTGTGTACGTAGTCTAGTATATCTATGGTCTAATTATCTAAGGTGTAACCCAAAACTGTGCATTTTTGCACATCCAGTTATCCGGGAGAAAAACGGGAAATTTCCTGCTAATGAATATTCATTGTCGGCATGTAGGCACTATCAGTAAATAGAGATCTCAGTGAACAATAGAAAGATCGATAAGCGCTTTGATTCAAGTGCCTTTGCTTTGAAGAAGCTTTGATGTTTGCTTTCATCACTCCTTTTTTTTTTTTTTTTTTTTTTTCAAAGGAATGACTAGACATGCATGCCTCTACTTGCCTACGTAGCCCATAGTTGTTTGGAGGTGTTAGCAGGAGAAGAAGCGGTGGAAAGGAGTGGCTCGACGTCGTGCAGCTCGAGCTGCAAGTCAGGTTGCCATGGGGAGCATCGATGACGTAGGATTGGCCGTCCAATTTGCCACTGGTGTGTCGATCCTTTCTCGAGAGAAGAAGACTGCACTACTGAAGGTAAAGGGGTAAGGGATTGGAAACCCGCCCCCGCATCCGTACATATACTCCTTGTCCGAGAGAAGTTTGCATGCAGTTGTTATTATGGTTTCAGACCCCCCTGACCTATACAAACTCTGGATCACAGAAACACTACTCTTTAAGTCTGTGGCACTGTAGCTACAGTTAAGTGGATGTTTACACAATCACATATCACATGCGTCAATCTATGAATCTATGCAGGAGTATTTAGCAGGTCGAACTGTTGCCAATTTGACTTACTAGCATCCATTGCACTGTAATAATAGAGCTCTCATTGAAATGCCTAATTTTTCAGTCACCTTCAAACTTCATCTATAAAGTTGGGGGGAAATTACTATGACTGTACAAATTTTTACATTTGGATACATCAGTGATACTTGTGATAGCTACTATCTTCCATGCTTGTTCTTATTCCTATGCATGCAATTTTAACAAACACACTTGGTGGCTGACATGAATAATACAACACAAGGAGATGCTACACAACAAGGTTGTCTTCAAGGTGTGAGATTTGACATTAATTTCCTATAATTATTATTACACTAGTTGGATCAATCAAGATAATGCACACCACCTCTACCAGCCCCACCCTTCAAATAATGCGCATGCACAAAAAGTTAACATCTCTAATAGATTTAGCAAGTTGGTTCAATCCAATATCTTCCAGCACAGAAATCAGAGTCTCCCAGGACACAGGATGTCTCCCTTTCCTTGAAACACTCAGTAGTTTGATGTCTTGTGTGTTCTTCATCAGTTCTCTCACAAGGGCACTGATGTGAGCTCCAGTCTGGTCTTCCAGGAGGAGAATCCCAAACTGACGGTAATTTGTTCCCACTACTTTAGAGTCTTGTAAAGGGAAGCAGATGATGTCCATCATGGTTGGGGGACTGCAAGAACAACCTGCAATTAAGAGCCCATGAAGTTTCACTCAGATAAGGGAGTCTATAGTCCACCCAACCCACTTTGCCAGTGTATGCTTTGAGGTACACACATGCTTGTACATGTACATAATACTGTAGCTATGACAACTGTAGTGATAGGCATTCCTGCCTATGATCGCATCACACTGTGTTGAATTGTATTGCCAGCACTATATACGAGTCAGAGGCAGTTGCCAGCTCATCTAAGGCACTGGAAGTATGGTTCATATCAAAGAGTCAGTGAGATTATGTGACTGTGCAGTGAGATGAGAACATGCACCTAGCTCTCCATTAAAGCCACTCCGCAATGTCCTATTCCAACCATTTGACCTCCCTAAACCTCCTTATTAAGCCTGGCCCATATAAAATAAATAAATAAATAAGGCAAACCAATAAGAATGTGGTCACAGTAACAGTGCCCTTGAAGTGCATGTTGTGATTCACCAACTGAAATGCCTGCAAACTGCCATTATGAAGTACTAGTTCTACTAACCATTTATATAATCATTCTCCCTATTAAATACCGTATAGCGTGATATTTTCGTGGATAAAAATTTTCATGGTTAATACACGAGAATAAGGGAATTTATATGGTTCACACATCAATATTATTTTGCAAAATCACAAAATTTTTGCGCTATATAGACCCTTTGCTCACTAGTGGATTATTATAGAGAGAACAGACTGTACAATTATAGCAACCACCTCTGGGCCACCAAAAGGTGGTCTCTTAATGGAGATGGTAATGGAGGTGGTCTCTTAATGGAGGTGGTAATGGAGGTGGTCTCTTTACAGAAGTCAAAATCAATGGTACAAGCACTATTGGGACATAACCAAGTGGTCTTTGAAGGGAGGTGGTCTCATTTCATTGTATCCACTCACTCAAGGTGTCATCTCTAACTTGACTCTTTGACTGATTTCCTTGTTGGTTCACTCTATAGATATACATGGTGGAGGTTGTTTCATAAGAATGACATTCTTTAGTCATAGCCACTTACATCAGGATCACTGCTTGTTCCTAGTGGTAGAGATTTGCTCAAAGTTGTGGACTGAGTAGGTGTTGGACTGCAACCAGGTTGAAGTTGAGGTGCACTTTGCAACTGGTTCAATGCTGAGATGGAAAACATAATCATAATATCTACAATCAGTGACAGGTCAGAGAATAGACATAATACATTATCATTACTAGTTCACTACCTTTCTCCAATTCTTTCAACTGATCAATTTCCTTGTCCTTTTTGGCTCAGTTGTAGCTGGGACTTATTCAGAAGCACTGCAATTACCTGGTCACAACATGAAGAGTCAGCGGAGAAGAAGTATAGTCAGAAAAATTATTGTTAATACAGGTACATCCCAACACCTGCACGTGAAGTAAATTGTGCACTTATGGCTGATTGAGTTTGAGTATCCATCTATAGCTAAACTACACACTTCACCTTTCTCCAATTCTTTCTTTAAATGATCAATCTCCTTGTTCTTTTCGTGTAAACTCAGTTAGTGTTCCTTGTGAGTCTGTCAGCTCATACTTGTGGTAAATCAATCTGGAAAAAACAACAAAAAAAAACAAACAAACAAACAAACAAATAACCATTGGGTAGTACAAGTAGCTAATACATGCTATGCTGATCAGATGCTAGAGGAGGTGATACTATCTCTATCTCTTCCTGCCACAGGTCTAGCAGAATCTTGGCATTATTCTTCTTGATGAATAATAAGTGTTCTGAGATCTCCAAAGCTTCTGCCAGTTCCTTCACCTTCTCATACTTCTAAACCTCCATGGCGTTGTACATCAATTCTCATAGTGAAGGTACAATAGGAGACAGCATGTAAGTAACAATGCAGAGAGTGAGTATGTTCATGTATCCTGAAGGAATGAAATTAAGCATCAAAATACAACAGTGAAAGAATAGACCACATGTAAGTAACAATGCAGAAAGTGAGTCGGTCAGAATAACTTACCTACTGAAATAAAGGATCAAAATATGACAGTGAAGGTGATTCTTACGGACCAATGCAATGCCTGCCAAGAAACGACCTTCAACATCTTCAGCAATGGCGTATGGTTCTTCATGCACACACAAAGGTGGAAAGCTAACAAAAGAAAGGAGTGGTGTCACCATAGAGATGACCTGAAAACTCAATCCCTCGCAGACAATCTCAGAAAATCTGGTTCGAAGTTATGCAAGATGTTTATGATCTATCAAAAGAGGAAGACACATTCCTTATAGCGAAGAAATCAAAGTCTACAGAGAAAGTACAGCTCAGTCCAATGATTGTGCTCAGTCCTTCCACTGTTCCCCTGTCCTGTCCAGTAGTGATTCCCATGCCACACAGTTTGCCATACCAGAACAATTCCTGGCACTTTCAGATGCTTGGACGTGCCTCCAAGGACAGTGGCGAGTGGACAGAGGTCATGAACGTGATTGGACACATTCAGCTCCCTGTAAAGAGGAACAGGTTCCAACAAGTCTGCCTATCAAATGCACTTGGACTATGTCCAGATCAAGACCAGTCAACTAGGCTGCTTCAAATTGGTAATTCATTAGAGCTAGCCACATCTTTTTCAATAAACACTTTAGATATACATAGCTATAAGTTTGTATTCTATGATTATGTAAAAGTATAAAAGTATTGAATCTCAACTTCTTGCTGTGTCACCTGACCTTGCAGGTTGGATATAGCTATGCTGCTAAAAGATGGTTGCTTTAGTCTATTCCAAATTGTCAACAATGCCATTGAAGATAAGTTAACTTTCAAGACTAACTGTAAGTATGACAAAAAAAAAAAAAAGAAAAGGTTCACACCATTATCAAAATAGTTTAGGCACAATAACTAAGACTCATCCTCAGGTGCTGAATAGATCTCTTACCTTGCATGGACATACACCCCTTGTGAGAAACTCTGCTTCGTAGATGGCAAAGACATGGGGATAACGCTTAGTAATGACAGCAACTCAGTAATCATGGGAACAAAGGTGAGACTTCTATCAAAGTTTGAACTATGGGGAGTTATACAATACAGTGGAACCTCTGACCAGCTAGCTAGCTACATCCATTCAGATACATGCAGTGGACTCCATCTAATCCAGCCACCTTCGGGTGTACTAATTAGAGGGTGGCCTCATTTCAGGGGTAAATTAATTATGAAGTACTTTTACAGAAGTGACCTGAATACAAGGGTGACCTCATTTCAGGGTCCTGATTAGAGGGAATTCACTTTATGTATGTCAAGACGCCTTCCCTCACTGTACAGGCTATTCCTTTTGGACAGTTTTGGCAGTACAATAAAGTTGGTCAGCTGCATGTCATCTTTGATATTGAAACTGATCTGGTGGAGGATGATCAGACTTGAAGGTACAGCAGGCCCAAACTCTTTCATGAGACTAACTCAACTTCTTTCTGCAAGATATAGCTATAGCTAGCTAGCTGACTCTTTCATGAAACAAACTTCCTTCTGCAAAATATATTCACTGCATGTACAATAGCTGTAACTACAATACTGTATGTTTTATAAATAATAATTAAATAATAAAAAGGGGAATTTAAAGTACTAATATAGCTACATGCAAAGCTTAGCTTCTATCGATCTTGCAAGTTGGTTGAGTTCACATTTTTCCAGTACAGAAATAAGAGTTTCCCAGGACGCAGGGTTTTCCCCTCCCCCCTGTACCCACTCTTCAAAGATTTGAAGATTGATTTCTTTCGCATTTTTCATTTTTTCTCGTTCTATGGCTCTGATATGTGCACCAGTCTTGTCATCCAGGAGAAGTATTCCAAATGAATAATACTTGTCCCCCACCTCTTGAGCCAACTTCAATCGGATGATATCAGGCATGGATGGGGAGCTGCAGAGTCCTGGTCCTATGAATTAATGGTTATGATAGGTAAACCTATCACAATGCACAGGCTACCATACAGCGTACATACATAATTACAAGCTGAAAATAACTTTGGGATCAACTTAAGTTATAATTATTTGAAAGACGATTAACCAAATTCCAATTTTTGCTCCAAGCAGAATTGATATACTCTCTATGCATTAGTAACTATCCACTCACTTAAGGTGTCATCTTTAACTTGACTTGCTTCAACTGATTTTCTCATTGGTTCACTCTATAGACATACACAATGGAGGTTTAGAAGATGATATTCTTTAACTTACATCTGATTCAGGAGCACTGCTTGTTCCTAGTGGTTGAGGTTTGTTGGTCAAAGATGGTGTGGACCAAGAAGGTGCTGGACTGCTACCAGGTTGAAGATGAGGTGCACTTTGCAACTGATTCAATGCTGAGATGGAAACATAATATTAATAACTACCATCAGTGACAGGTCAAGGAATTTGTGAATACACACCATTAGAGGTATCGGATCTCTGGATCTTTCACTTTCTGTCCTCAATGATAGTTTGGCACAATTTGCATGCTATTTACAATATCTAGTCACACAACCCACCCATACCATGTAACACTGGATGGGCCCCCACTTCAGGAAGCTATAATAACATTAGCATCCCATAAAATTTAATTTTTTGAGGACAAACATTTTTGAACACAATGGCAGCTACCCTCAGTCATCATTAAATATTGTGACTATGACCATTATTCATTGTGCTAGTAATCTACCCTAACACATGCTCTGATCCAATAATTACCTGTATGAGCAAATTGTGAGGATTGATGGTGTCTACTAGACTCTGTCAAAGGTTGTTTGTCTATTAAAGATCGTTTGCCTATCAGAGAATACCAATATAAGATTTATGTGAATAACATAATGCTCTGTACTGTAGGTAAAGGAAACTGTTAAGACAAAAATTACAAGCTATATTAAAACAGAAAATAACTTTGGGATCAGTAATATTGAACTAAGTTATAATCATTTGAAAGATGATTAACCAAATTCCATTTCTGCTCCAAGCAGAATTGATATACTGTCTATGCATAAATAGCTAAACAAATAGCTATCAACATTGTCAATGACACAAAATTAAATAGTTAGGGAGATGCAAAAACTCATTTGCCAACATAAAATCAATGTCCCTCTAGGACTGAAATTTTGCTCCCTCCTTGCCATAATGATAATGGGGGTAAAGAGAATGGTCTCCTCCCATTTGCCACAAAATAAGAAAGTCCATAACCACTCAATCCCTCTGAGGTGGTAAAACATGCAAGTATGAATTTCGGACAAACAGCTGCTAGATCAAGACTAGTGATCTCATATAACTCACACCATCCCATAAAAAAGTTACAGGAAGTGTTAGGTACCACCGAGGGAGGGAGGGAGGGAGGGAGAGAGAGAGAGAGAGAGAGAGAGAGAGAGAGAGAGAGAGAGAGAGAGAGAGAATAAAAACAAAGAAAAAATGATGAACCTTGTGGAGTGTGTGCTTCTTTTGAAATAGGAAGGGTGGATGCTGAGGTGAATTGCAGCAATACTTATTTAAAAGGTGATACCATAAAACTACACATCTATACATGATTCAAAACACCATTGCAATTAAGTTACAAAAATCTAAGTTTACCTTCATACTTTCCATGGATGGAACATTTCTCAGCATTGAGAGCTGTTTCTAGATCTGCTGCCAATTCTTCCTGTCGGCCATCTTTCAACAAGTTGTATAAGCCCCTCCATTTCTCTGAGTAGCGTTTGCAGTGGGGCATTTGGGGAGCATTGGCCAGCCATTCTCCAATCACATCTCGTAAGCAATCAACATCTGACCCTTGCTTCGCTATGGACTTGATGCGATAAGGTGGGATGCCAACAAGCTCAGCTATCTTCTTCCAGTAGGGAGCCAAGTCATCCAGGATTCTGATTTCTCTGTGCTTGCCAGTTTCACGGTCAAAGTACTTGATCAGTTGTAAGCTTTCAATGGTTGCATCTTCATCCCAAAGAGGACTTGTACCAACTGTTGTAAAGATAATAACCACATGTTCACATTATACTGTAGTGGATTATAATCATGACTGCATGGCTACATATATATATACCTTGCTTGCTAACTTATACTACTAAATCCATGCACACTAACAATACTAGGGGCCCCAGCTTTCTGGGTATATAATATTTAGCATCCCATAAAATATACCTTGTTTGCTAACTTACATACTAACCACACTAACAATACTAACACTGGATGGGGCCCCCACTTTCTGGCACCCCAGGTTTTGAAAACCAATATTTTTGAGCAGAATGGTAGCTACCCTCAGTCATCATGTTATAGCTCAAAAGTGGATTAGGAGGCGATATAAATATTGTGACTAGACCTATAAAATTCATTATTCATTGTGCTAATATTATTCACCCTAACACACGCTCTGACCTGTATGAGCAAATTGTGAGGATTGATGGTGTCTATTAGACTCTGTCAAAGGCTGTTCGTCTATTAAAGATCGTTTGCCTATCAGAGAATACCAAGATCATGTGACAATTAGTATACTGTAGGCACAGGAAAAATTTTGGGATCAACTAAGCTATAATTATTTGAAAAAATAATTCCAATTTCTGTTCCAAGCAGAATTGATATACTCTCTATGCATAAATAAACATTGATCAATTTATAAAATAAAGGAAGAATAGAATTAGTTAACGGGCATATCATGCTACGAAAATAGTTGGGGAGATGGTTCATATTGCAAAAATTCATCTGGTGACATAAAATTAATGGTCCCTCAAGGACCGCAATTTGAGGGTCCCTCCTTGCCAGGGGGCAATTTTTATAAAATGAACACAAAATTAAATCAGAGTTCTCCCTAAAGGGTGGTAGAGTGGTGCAGCACCGCTCTGATGGGTCCCATTTTTGTTTCATGTGGTTAAAAGAATGTATTTTAATTGCCACAAGAACGTCAAAATCCTTTAATGTGGTGTTCAAGCACCGCTCTAATCAATTTTTCTGGGGAGAACCCTGTAAATAATAAAGTCCATAATCACTTGATCCCTCTGAGGTGGTAAAACATGCAAGTATGAATTTCTTGCTTGTATGAATATACAGTGATGTGGGTGTCACACTGTGGTGGTAGACCATTGATGATTGTCCAATTATCATTCCATGAGCAGATAAACAGCTGCTAGATCAAGACTAGTGGTCTAATTGTATAACTCACAACGAATCACAGTGTCTCTAATAGATTTAGCAAGTTGGTTCAATCCAATATCTTCCAGCACAGACACCAGAGTCTCCCAGGACACAGGCTGTCTGCCTTTCCCTTGCAGCCATTCTTGAAACACTCGATAGTTGATGTCTTCAGCATTCTTCATCAGTTCTTTTTCAAGGGCACTGATGTGAGCTCCAGTTTGGTCTTCCAGGAGGAGTATTCCGAACTCGGGGTACTTTTTCCCCACTTCTTTAGTCAAGTTCACTTTAGAGTCTTGTAAAGGGAAGTTGACGATGTTTATCATGGTTGGAGAACCTGCAATTAAAGCCCCATGAAGTTTCAGGAGATGAGAGTCTAATAATAGTCCACCCTGACTAGCTGGACCCACTCAGGGGCAGATCCAGGAATTTTGAAAGGGGGGATTTCAGATCTGCACTTGCACATAGAAAAAAATTTTTTCAAAACCATGCCCATTTTAAATTAGAAATGCCCACTTTCAAACGATGTGCTTTATTTCAAAGTTCATAAACAAGCTTTGTCTGGCTGCATGAGCGAAGGTTCGCTAGTTAGGCTACCACAACTTACAATAGTTAGCTAGAAAAGGGGGGGGGGCATCTTCCCCCAATGCCCCTCCCATGGATCTGCCCCTGCCACTTTGTACTTTGAGGTACACACATACAGTACATGTACTGTAGCTATGACAACTGATTGTTAGCCTAGCGCCTGGATGAATTGTATTGCTAGCACTATGAGTCAGAGGCAGTTGTCAGCTCATCTAAACGGTTCATACAGATTATGCAAATACAGTCTAATCAGACCACCCTGTGATGAGACCACCTAGCTCTTTATTATTAATGGCCACTCCACCATGTCCAAACAGCACCTATTTTAGCTACAGTGAAACCTGACCACCCTATAATGAGAGCTCTCTATTAAAGCCACTCCGTCATGTCCCAACAGCACCTATTCCAATTATTTTGACCTCCCTAAAGACACCACATCCCTATTAAGGCCACTTGTTCCTGGTCCATAGGTGGTCAAAATTTATAAGCTAGCTATACTAGCAAACTATCCACTCACTCAAGGTGTCATCTTTAACTTGACTTGGTTCAACTGATTTTCTTGTTGGTTCACTCTATAGACATACACAATGGAGGTTGTCTTTAAATCATAGAAGATGACATTCCTTAGCTATAACCACTTACATCAGGAGCACTGCTTGTTCCTAGTGGTTGAGGTTTGCTGGTTAAAGTTGTGGACTGAGTAGGTGCTAGACTGCAACCAGGTTGAAGTTGAGGTACACTTTGCAACAATGCTGAGATGAAAACATAATATTAATAACTACCATCAGTGACAGGTCAGGGAAGTTATGAATACACACCATTAGAGGTATCAGATCAGGTGGGGTCTCTGGATCTTTTACTTTCTGTCCTCAAAGATAGTTTGCATGCTATCTAGTCACAATCCACCCATATACCATGGAACACTCCATATATGGACGGGGCCCACGCTTTCTGACACCCCTGATTATGTTGAATTAATTTTTTGAGGACAAACATTATTGAGCAGAATGGTAGCTACTCTCAGTCATTGTGTTATAGCTCAAAAGTGGATTAGGAGGCTCTGGGCCACAATATAAATATTGTGACTATACCATTATTCATTGTGCTAGTAACCTGATATTATTCACCCTAACACACACTCTGATCCAAAAATTGTGAGGACTGATGGTGTTTATTAGACTTTGTCAAAGGTTGTTCATCTGTTTGCCTATCAGAGAATTTTATGTGAAAATCAGAATGCTCTATACTGTAGGTTACCATACATGTATACACTGGAACCTCTGAATAAAAGACACTTACATACTAGAGGGAAAGACTTTAGTTGGAGTTACACTTCGTACTGTTTTCATATAAAATATAAGTCTCTGATAAATTAATCATTGCTTTGAAAAGTAGTCATGATGATGTGCTTTCCTTAAAAGGAGGTGATTTGCTTCTCACCAGCAGGCATTACTGTCTGCTTACTCTATGATGCTCTATGTCTAAATGTTCAGTCTGCCTCCAAGACTGAGAAGCTCAAGATTAGCTAGTTAGCTAGCTATGTGCTTAATTATGGGTGTGGTTCATGGGTGTGGTCAAATGTCCACTTTTTGGAGGCACTCTTTAATTCTTTTGGACATCAAGCGTCCATTGTCCAGAGTTTGAGGGTAATCTGGTTTTAAATACACTATAGCTAGCTAGTTCTGTACAATCAATGGTTATCCGTTGTCTGCTTCTGGGAAGATCAAGAGATATACGTACGTGCATACATACATTACACACATCATACATACATAAGTTATATTCTCACCTAGATTTGTGCTTGTAATGCTTTCCTTAGGAGTCTTTAACAGAGCTACAATGTCATAATGACAATAGTAAAGATAGTGGCATTTACAATAATTCAGCAAGCGAGCTCAGCAAATGACTCCAATGTACGCATGTTGCAATAGACAAGCTATATATGACAGCTTTTGTATCTAAACCACTTGCATTCTAGATCCAACTGAATCTACGCTAGCAATAAATTGAAGAAACTGGAGTTGAAGCTTATTGGCTCAAAAGATCTTGCTTGCTCACTTGCTAAATGTACATTGCCCTGGTTTTAGTCTTATCAAAACAAGTGAAACACAATGAAGTAATTCTTTCCACATAACTAAGAATCAAATTCAATGCTCAGCTAACTACACTAAAGGCATATATGAGTGGTGTTACTACACCATGAATTTCCAGCACAATATACAGATTTTCAATGGGATCATAGGAAATATATATTGCATCTCTGGTTTGGAATATTCTACTGGGTCCACACTATGCATGCATGCACTATTATGAGAAATTAGCTTTTGTTCATTTGCATTTTACTTCTCTATTTTATCCATAATGAGGCTGCCAATTGCACGGCCCAGTAGGATATTCATCCAGAGATGCAACACATTTCCTATGATCTCTGTATATCATGTTGGAAATTTTTATGGTGTAGTAACACCATTCATCTCTGTAACCACTACTTTCAGTGTCCACCACCCTTATAGTATCGCTTACCTCCACCAAACCAATTTCTTCCTTCCTTGGGAATACGTTTCGGACGTGTAACACCACACTGATACTTCTTTCCTTTTATTATTTCATGAAGTCCAGGACATTCCTTACATTTTAAGCATATGATAGGTTTAACTCTCTCCTCCTTATAATGTAAATTTTTTGAAGATTTCTTGATAGACTCCTTTAGGATAAAAAGGATAGTGCTGCAAATATCTTGCACAGAGGCAACTTCATTGTCGTCATCATCATCATCATCATCTGAGGATGATGATGAGGGGGTGGAGGAGAAAGGATCAAATATGATCTCAAAATTGGAAGGATGCATTTTGATCGACATTATACCATGTTTTATTCCACAATGCTCAACAGTAAATGTGACTTGATCTCTGAATATCCCTTCTTCTTCAAGATGGAATTTAATATCGCAAAAATCATTTCTTATATCTGACTCTGGATTCATAATCTGAGTGACTAAGACACCAAATATGCCTTTTGGACAATGTTGACTTGGAAATTTAATAAATGATGAAATCGTTGAGCTTGAGCTAACCATTTTACCTTCCGGAACATGGTTTAGAATGCATGGAATGAAAATTTTTTCTTCATTATCTGTTGTAAATTGAGCAACAATGCGAAGGTGGACTAGGAGACCTAGATACTTTTCTGAGCTGATTTTATCATCTCCTTTTGTGGCATTTTTAAATACAGATAATGAGAAAATACCCTTCTCTTTTAAATTTTTTTTTTCCTTAGTGGTAAGAGATCCGGTTTTGGAGAACGTTTCAATGATAAGTTCAGTGACTTTATCGAAAAGAACTTGAGGATCCTTAACAATAATGTTGTTTAGGTGTTCCACATTGAAGTACTGAATGATGCCAATTCTGGAGTGGAGAAACTTCAAGAGTTCAAACACTTCATCATCAATAATCATATACACTTTGGCCATTTGCCTGATTTCCTCGAGAGTAAGAATACACTCTTTTCTGGTTCGTAAGTCTAGACAGAACATCAGATAAGTGATGGGAAATGGGACAGTGAAATCTTTACGTCCTTTGATTAAATCAGTGACTCTTGATCGAATGTACTCAAACACACTATCACTATCAGATATATTGTCCACTTCAAACATGACCTTTTTTTTATCTGCATCATAATATTGGACAAGATCTTCAAAATCATTATCATTAGATATCAATGAATTCAAGTGCTTATTCATTTCATTGGTTTTGGTATTCCTCTGGTCTTCAGGAAGTTTGTCCATGTGTGTGGCTACAATGAACACAAAAGGCTTGAGATCACCTGATATATCCATGGCAGATACAGTAGACAAGCATTGAAGAAGGGCTTTTTCATTGGTGATAGAGGATTGATAGCAGTTAATTGACTCAGTAGGATTAATCCTATACTCGAGTCTACATTCCATCGTCAATCCACGAGTGATATCAAAGAGAAAAAAGAATAAGGATGGACCAGAAACCAGAAGACCCAATAACTCATGGAATTCAATCTGGCCTCCAGCATCCCTGAGATATAGGGAAAAAGTTTTTTTCATATCTTTCTTGAATTCCTTAAACCCCCCTCTTTTTTTAATTATAGAATAGCAATTGGTCTCACGAAACCTTTTAGGCTTGCCTTGCTTTCCATCCATAGCCTGCTTAGCTTCTTTAGAATCACTTGACTGTATGTTTTCTTCATTAGCACTAGCAACTTCTTTGAAATTACTCAGCTGTAAGCTTTCTTCATTAGTACTAGTAACAGTTACTTCTTTAGAATCACTGGACTGTATGTTTTCTTCATTGGTATCAGAAATTTCTTTATAAGTATCAGCAACCTCTTTAGAAACACTTGGCTGTATGCTTTCTTCATTAGTGTCAGTATCATTGACTTTAATGCCTTTGCTTTTACTACACTTAGGGCGTGTCGCTTGTTCCATTTGACTAATGAAGGAATCTTCACATTCCACTGGATTCCATGAGTTGGTGCCTGTTATGTCAGCAGACTGAAGATCAGATGACTTGGCCAAGTTAATATCAACTATAATAACACTGCTACTTATACCAGTGGATGGAGAGAATTCCTCTACCTTCTTACCAAGCAAACGTTTCATAAATGAAGTCTTACCAGACTCTGGAAGACCAACAAATGTTGAGTGAGCAATTTTTCTTTCAATAGTTTCTTTATTATTAGCAGCTTCCTCAATATTTCTTAGGATTTCAGAATCATCCATGGCTGCTTGGTCATCAGCATCATTATCGACTTTTGGTGAGATTTTATCGGCACCATTAAAACCCGATTGGTTCTCTGCACAAAAAATGAATTAGCATTATGTGATCACTTAGTACATGTGACACACCATATGCATAGAGCCGGATATCTTCAAGGCTTATAAAAATTAATATCAACTAAAAAATCTCCTTGAAACTACTCTCATGATTGGGGCAAACAAGGTGAGCCCCAATTAACACTATAGCAAGTCAACTGAGGGATTTCTACTACAGCCATTTTTCAGGGAGAGGGGAAATAATAGGGCCTGGTATACACTGTTTGCACATCTCATGTGCCAGATTTTCCTGGAATTCTGGGAAAATAGGATACATTGTACTATCGTTATACGGCCTGGGCTATTACATAATAGAATGGGTGTGGTATAAAGATGGCTATTGTTTTGCTGCTGCTGTTTGCCTTGGAGATATCGAGAAGCATTTTAGCGTACCAAGAGACGATGGACACAAAGGATCCCACTTGTATTAGTAGTTGTGATCTTACCTTTCTGAAAGCCTGTTCCCGAATAACGTAAAGACTGAGGGATGCCCAGAATACTAGAGAATCAAGAGGAGAAGCTAGCTAGCCATCATCGCTTGTGATCTAACAATCATCATTTTTTGTCATTGCCCTGCGTACAAGGCTGAAATTTTGGTGCTGTTTTGAAGATCACAAAATCGTGAAAATTTTAAGTCTTGAAATTTCCTTCAATAAAATTAATATCATGGTAATTACAGAATGATCAACTCAACTTCGCTCTAGCTATTATTATTGACTTGAGCAGTGACTCTAATGGTCATTAATTTTGCCAAATGAAGTTCATAACTCCATTGCTTAATTATGCAGATGTATACAGCATGCTAAATGCATTCATGGCAGAAGAAGCGGAACCACTGATTTTGAGCTACGTAGTAGACATTGTTCTTTTCTTGCTATTATTAAATTCCCTGATGTATACCTACCTGAAAAGTTTTGGTGTGCTAGCCTTAGGTAATCCTGTTTTGAAGGACTTTGGCCTAATTGGTGCAAGTCCTTGGTACTGAATAGGTATTCCTGTTTTGAAGGACTTTGGCTGAGTGTTTGCTAATTGGTGCAAATCTTCATGTAGTCCTTCCAGTACTTGCATGCAGCCATACCTTAATTCTTACCAATATCGAGAGTGCATTAGCACTCTCTAAGTAGGGATGACGGGTCAAAGGTCATTAGACTGCAGAAACTCTTTCTCTTCTACGCTTACTCTACAGGTTCTCAGAAGGCTACAATGAAATACTATATCTACACAGAAGAGGGAAGAATGTTAGAATTCATTTGCTAACATAAGGAAAAAAATTGACTTTTCTTTATAAGTAATAATAATGAGATCGACGCACCGACTTACTGGCTATAGTCATCAAAATTCCATCTGTTAGAGCAGCACCTAGAGACTGATCTTTTCCCTACTTAACCTTTTTATTTAGAAGAAATTTTTTACATTCAAACTCGTAAGAGTGGAAGAAAAGTTCTGTCAGTAAGTGGTAAGAATCACCAGCCTTGCTCCTGTTGTGGTTGTCTAGTATAGCTAGTTTGGTTCTAGCTCTGAAGGTTCTACAGAGTTAAAAGCCATCTCTACTTATACAGTCCAGCTATTAAAAAGGACCTGCACTGTTCATTCAGGCTGGGGTCACACTTTTAATAGCAGTGAAGTGCTAACCCTCAGTGCACACTAAGAGTCAATAATATAGCTAATAGTCTGTAGCGGAAATATCTGAGTGAATATTCATTTCTGGGAAAAATTGGTGCATGCGCAAACAGTGGATACCAGGCTAATCTCGTCCCCAGACCATACAGAGGTTATCAAAGCCAGACAGGTGGTGCGGTGTACCTGGGAAAGTTCTTTTAGATCATTGTTGCTCAAGTATGACCCCAAGCTTGATATCTCTCATGTTTATATCAGCAAGCAAGAAAACTTTCTCGATCATTCCTGTGACAGCTCCAGTCTCCCTGTGTGAACAGTTTAGCTGTAAGCATGTGTGCATCTACTTGAAGAGAGGCAAGGAAGCTGAGCCTTCTACTACTCGAACAGTACTAATGGAAGCAAGCCGTGAGAGAGTTCTTCCAGATCTCATACATGCTCTCTGTGAATTGAAACATGTTGAAGACTCTCGTCTATACATCTGCGGTGCCTCCCTAATTCCCGAGGGTGCTATGCTAGCTGAACTGGTAGTAGTAAGGCAGGCAATAGTTTGCAGATCACCTATTGAATCACAGTACCACAATTCTGTGCTCGTAAGCTTTCCTCTTGTCTGCTACTACTGTGGGGCTGTTGAAGAATGTCTCATGGATGATGAAGAAACACGCCAGTTAAAGCAGTCTATCCCATCTGTTTTCTGTGTAAAAGTGATGGTAAAAACCCTTTTACAAAATACCCTCCAATGTGACAAAAAAGTGACGATCATCTTGTGTGCTCTTTATCTTAATGACTTTTATGCTCTTTTTTTTCCCTGCCTGCCAGGTATCATTTTTCTTCCGGGGAATCTGAGAAAAATAATAATATTGGTATGGCCTTCTTAACACATTCCTCGCAGCAAGCTGTGTTGGAGTCCTGGTGACTTCATCTTGATCTGTAGCTGTATGTACTATATAGTATATACTAGCTAGCTAGCTGTGTGTCATGATAATGGTCAGCTGATTTCATGAGCTCACCACGCGTCATCCCTGAAATCTATTTTTTGTAACTTCCAGCATTTTGGTGGCAATACAGGCTGTACGGGAGTTGCATGCCCTCTCCCCACCTTTCTTTTGAGAGCTTTTGTACTTAGTTACAACTTTACACCCCCCATAGCTATATGGAAGACCTGACATGACCTCAGAAATTAAAATTTTTTTGTAAAATTACCACATACTTAGGACTCCTATCATAGCTTCTATGGGCCTAGCTGCTTTGAATGAACGATGGGATTTCAAGGGGGGGTATGGTTTCAAAAATATGTAAGAGAAAGTGTAAAAAGTGTCGTTTCTGAACATTCACCTCCATATTTTTGAAACCATACCCCCCCTTGAAATCATTCAAAGCAGCTAGACACATAGAAGCTATGATAGGAGTATCAAAGGCCTCTAAGTATGTGGTAATTTTATTAAAAAATTTTTTAATTTCTGAGGTCATGTCAGGTCTTCCATATATGGGGGGTGGTACACTATTGGAAAGCTCTCAAAGAGAGCTCTCTTTTGAGACCTAAATCAAGCTTATAGGGGGTAGTATAATGAAGATATGGACGCTTTAAAATTTTTACTTTTTATGGTACCGGCCTCCCTCATTGAGTATCCATCTAGCTAAGCTACACACTTCACCTTTCTCCAATTCTTTCTTTAACTGATCAATCTCCTTGTTCTTTTCATGTATTTCTCTGTCCTTTAAACTCAGTTGCTGCTCATAGTGTTCCTTGTGAGTCTGCTTAAACTTGTGATAAAACAATCTGGAAAAAAACAACAAACAAACAAACAAACAAACAAAACCCATGCATGGGTATAGTACAAGTTAGTTAATACAGTCATCACAAGTATACTTTTTCTGCATGTCTTGCATGCCTATACTGCTCAGATGCTGGAGGAGGTGAGGTCTGGATACTATCTCCATCTCTTCCTGCCACAGGTCTAGCAAAATCCTTGCATTATAATTGATGTCTTCCAAGTGTTCTGACATCTCCAAGGCTTCTGCCAGTTCCTTCACCTTCTCACACTTCTGAACCTCCATGGCAATAACCTCAAGTTCAGAGGAAGAGACAATAGCAATCTCCTGAAAAAAATACTGTTAAATAACACCCACTTATTATATAACTACTCACTTGTCGAATACTCAACCAAAAGTTTTGATCAATACTTAATTTTATCCGAACACTTTTTTCACAAACTAGTGCAGGATTAGAAATGGTGGCATCCTCTGGAAGGATGACGAAATGATCTCTATGTGGACAACCTTCACACTTTAATGCAAAATTGATGCCGATCCCAGGCAGCCATTTCTTGATTTTCATGAAAGACTGTTGAATGATTTCAAGTATGGCATGACATGAACTTATGAAGGTGGGACATTTATATGTCCTTGAATCGATACGTTGTACATCAATTCTCACACTAAATTTTTCTTCTGTAATAAAAAGTCGGTCCAGTTGCTGTCCAGGAGATCCAAACAAGAATTGGATTTGATTTCGATATATTTTCTTATCGACTGGTAGATGACATTTAGGGTGCTTTGACATGACTGCTGCCAGTTGAGTGAAGAAGCCTGGAGGTAAGTAGTTGGTGCTGAAAACAAGATGCAATGGAATTGCAAACTTGATGGCAGTGCTAGTCGAGTGTGGATCAGCAACGTTCGGTAAATGAGGTAGCATGGATGGAACAAAATATTTCAAACCTGGACCCCTGTATTTTTCAATACTGATTTTAGCAATGATCAAGAAATGCTCCAATATATCCACAATCTGTTGAGGTTGCAACTCTTTTTGAGCTCTCAATACTTTTTGGTATAATGATTCTACCAATACTCCATCCTCGCGCAACAACTTCCAGAGACGGCTGTTTCTATATTCTTCTCGGCCTTCCAGTGCCAACAAACGGGCTATTTGCTTGATGAGCCATTGAGGGTCAGCAATGACACAAGACTCCAAGCTGGGGATGTCTGAGTAGTGAAAGAACACAGCAAGATCGTGATAGAATGTAAGGATGCTAGTAAGAGTATCTTCAGGGATAAAACATCCTCTGCATAGTTCCTTCACTTCCTCTAAAGAAACTACTGGCTTCTTTTGAGATCTGGCATATCTCTGAAACACTTTCCTGAACAGCAACCAAGTGATTGGAGTACGAATAGCTAAATCTTCTGTTGCAAAGTTACTCACAGTTTCACGAATGAGCTTAAAAGTGGGATCTTCTTTCATCTCTCCTTTACCAGCTGTCGTGTTATCGACTATTGCTCCATCCAAAACAATATCAGAAAAAACTTTATCTGCAATTTCTGAAGAAAGCTTTTCAAGAATCTCGTGTTTCCTTTCCTTAACAGAAATATCATCACCATGTGAACCAACTGGCAGAATGCGAGGATATTTGGGGACTTCTTCATCTTCTACAATTTCTTTATCGATAATGAGCCTAGCATGAATGGTGGATATCCACTGCACCATCAGGTCCAGTGTGGATATATCTTCTAGATGCTCAGTGGCTCTTCCTTTCAAATACGTGAGTGACCGACACTGATCGTGGAGATCACATCTGGCATCGAACATTAAGAGAAACAATGTCCTCGCTGTTAAGAATGCAGGAAGAATTTTAAGAAAAACTGGCTGGCCTCCACAATCCCACACATGCAGATAAACTTCCTCTTCAATAAATGGGTGATCAGTGGTTATAACAGAAAGAATCTCTTTCAAAATCCCCTCAATCAATGGGTGGTCAAATTTGGGGGCAGTTTTACTAGGTTGATTTTTGTCACTGCTCACATCACTTCCTGTGGCAGAAATGGAATCTTTGTGGTCAAGAATAGTTTGTATCAACTGAGCAAGTCCTTTGATTTCATCAGCATCAGTTATTTTAGTCCAGAACTTTCCTTCCTGGCTGCAGGCCCAGTAACTCTCAGTGGGGCGGAGGGAGAACGTGTCAGCCACCTGGGTGCTGTAGGCTTCACAGGGAAGGGGCAGATTCATCAAGCCATTGAGTAGACTGCTCTTGCCCACACCTCCAGGACCAACGATCATCACACGAGCATATGCAACCTTCGTTTCACCATGCCCCAGGGCATTCAGGTAATCCACTGAAAATCAAACTTACAAAATAATTAATATCTATCAAAATAAAAATATTACCTTCAGTCCTTGAGGCTCGAGTCTCAATAAAAAATTCAACATGGAAATTCAAACATGGAAATAAAGTTGATTCACAAGTGAATTATGCACAAAAGACATACACTCACCACCTGAAAATATGAACACCACAACAGTGAAAGTATTGTACAGAGAGAAAGCTGACTCTCAGGTCATGACTCAATGTATGTGTTATTATTAACAACGCATTAATTCTGGTAGACAGCATGTAAGTAACAATGCAGAGAGTGAGTCAGTTCAGAATAACTTACCAACTGAAGGAATGAAATTAAGCATCAAAGTACAAGAGTGAAGGTACGACAGGGTAAGAGAATAGACAGCATGTAAGTAACAATGCAGAGAGTGAGTACGTTCAGAATAACTTACCTCCTGAAGGAATGAAATTAAGCATCAAAAGACGACAGTGAAGGTATGGCATGATAAGAAAATAGACAGCAATGTAAGTAACCATGCAGAGAGTGAGTCAGTTCAGAATAACTTACCAACTGAAGGAATCATCAAAATACGACAGTGAAGGTACGACAGGATAAGAGAATAGACAGCATGTAAGTTATAATGCAGAGTGAGTCAGTTCAGTATAACTTACCGACTGAAGGAATGAAATTAAGCATCAAAATACGACAGTGAAGGTACAACAGGGTAAGAGAATAGACAGCATGTAAGTAACCATGCAGAGAGTGAGTACGTTCAGAATAACTTACCAACTGAAGGAATGAAATTAAGCATCAAAATACGACAGTGATGGTACAACAGGGTAAGAGAATAGACAGCATGTAAGTAACTATGCAGAGAGTGAGTACGTTCAGAATAACTTACCGACTGAAGGAATGAAATTAAAGCATCGAATACGACAGTGAAGGTACAACAGGGTAAGAAAATAGACAGCATGTAAGTAACCATGCAGAGAGTGAGTACATTCAGAATAACTTACCGACTGAAGAAATCATCAAAATATGTCAGTGAAGGTACGACAGAGTAAGAGAATAGACAGCATGCACGTAACAATGCAGAGAGTGAGTCAGTTCAGAATAACTTACCCCCTGAAGGAATGAAATTAAGCATCAAAATACGTACAACAGGGTAAGAGAATAGACAGCATGTAAGTAACCATGCAGAGAGTGAGTACGTTCAGATTAACTTACCAACTGAAGGAATGAAATTAAGCATCAAAATACGACAGTGAAGGTACAACAGGGTAAGAGAATAGACAGCATGTAAGTAACCATGCAGAGAGTGAGTATGTTAAGAATAACTTACCGACTGAAGAAATCATCAAAATACGTCAGTGAAGGTACGACAGAGTAAGAGAATAGACAGCATGTAAGTAACAATGTAAAGAGTGAGCCAGTTCAGAATAACTTACTGGCTGAAAGAATGAAATTAAGCATCAAAATACGACAGTGAAGGTACAACAGGGTAAGAGAATAGACAGCATGTAAGTAACCATGCAGAGAGTGAGTACGTTCAGAATAACTTACCAACTGAAGGAATGAAATTAAAGCATCGAATACGACAGTGAAGGTACAACAGGGTAAGAAAATAGACAGCATGTAAGTAACCATGCAGAGAGTGAGTACGTTCAGAATAACTTACCAACTGAAGGAATGAAATTAAGCATCAAAATACGACAATGATGGTACAACAGGGTAAGAGAATAGACAGCATGTAACAAAGTCAGTTCAGAATAACCTACCTCCTGAAGGAATGAAATTAAGCATCAAAATACGATAGTGAAGGTACAACAGGGTAAGAGAATAGACAGCATGTAAGTAACCATGCAGAGAGTGAGTACGTTCAGAATAACTTACCGACTGAAGGAATGAAATTAAAGCATCGAATACGACAGTGAAGGTACAACAGGGTAAGAAAATAGACAGCATGTAAGTAACCATGCAGAGAGTGAGTACGTTCAGAATAACGTACCGACTGAAGGAATGAAATTAAAGCATCGAATACGACAGTGAAGGTACAACAGGGTAAGAAAATAGACAGCATGTAAGTAACCATGCAGAGAGTGAGTACGTTCAGAATAACTTACCGACTGAAGAAATCATCAAAATACGTCAGTGAAGGTATGACAGAGTAAGAGGATAGACAGCATGTAAGTAACAATGTAAAGAATGAGTACGTA
Source organism: Crambe crambe (assembly GCA_963924555.1). NCBI lineage: Eukaryota > Metazoa > Porifera > Demospongiae > Poecilosclerida > Crambeidae > Crambe > Crambe crambe. Next base: position 9,023,191 of record OZ004581.1, read on the forward strand.
CAGAATAACTTACCAACTGAAGGAATGAAATTAAGCATCAAAATACGACAGTGAAGGTACGACAGGGTAAGAGAATAGACAGCATGTAAGTAACAATGCAGAGAGTGAGTTTATTCAGAATAACTTACCCGCTGAAGGAATGAAATTAAGCATCAAAATACGACAATGAAGGTATGACAGGGTAAGAGAATAGACAGCATGTGAGTAACAATGTAGAGTGTGAGTTGGTTCAGAATAACTTACCATCTGAAGCATCAAAATACAACAATGAAGGTACGACAGGGTAAGAGAATAGACAGCATATAAGTAATAGTGCTGAAAGTTGTCAAGAATAACTCACATCCTGAAGGATCTAAATATGTCAATGAAGGTATGACAGGGTAAGATAATGAGAATGGTTAAAACAATATGTTTATAAGTAATGACTTACCAGGAGAAGGGGTAATAAGTTCCAACGTCAAATTGAGTGTGTATGGTGTGAAAGAACATGATGCCAAATATAATAATGTCGGTCTTGAATGACTCACCTCCTGAAAGAAAACATTGATACACATACTAACTAAAGGTCATGATCATAATTATAATTCATCACTTTCTAATCAATGGTAAAGGGTTGATAATTGAGAATTGGCCCATGGGCCACATAGGCACATTGCAGTAACAGTGCAAGCTGCACTTCAGGTGAGGAAGGAATGAGTTTCCAAGTCATTACCAGTGGTGGGTTGCATTGGTACACCCTCTATAATTAATACTCCACAACTAAATGAGCTGGTGTCACACCCTAGTCCCTAGCCCCTAGCCCCTAGCTACCTTTTTCATGTGAATGCACTCACAAAATATGGTTCAGCTCTGCTAGAAGTAGCCTTCTTCTCTGTCTCTTCATTCTCTTCACCTTTTTTATCACTCATGATGTGATCCAGTAAATATTTCTTACCTGACAAAAAAATCGCATGAGTCGTCGATCCAAAGGTCTGTGGATTCAAAGGTTATAATGATTCACTATGCATGTGCAAGATGCAAACTGTGTACTGTACGGGAGAGAAGTAATGATGGATCAGTGTGTCTATCCACAACACAATAACATAACCTCCTCATAGATTGAAGAAGGCATACACTCACACACAGAAAAAAAGAAATCTAAACTCTTACAGTATTGGAATCTGCAACTCTGAAAAGGTCATGTAACCAAGGGTCCAAAGTGATTTATTATGGCATGGAGACAAAGAACGGAGAAATATTGGCCTATTAATAATGAAGCTGAAGATTTTCATAATTTCTTTTTGAGCTATAAAATTACATTTGGGAATGCAATGGAAAAAAATGGAGGAAGGCACTTGCGTGCTAGCTAAGCATTAGCTAGCATGCGCATGCGAGAGCCTGCATGGGGATGAGGCTAAGCATTAGCTGGATTGTAGCTACTGATCAATTTAATGTAGCTGTATCACATTTTAGTAGTTTACTTCAAGAATATCAGCAATAGCTAGAAGATTCACTGGCAGGTAGGTTACACATAGCTTTCCAACTCTATGTACTTCTGGTAGCAGCACATCTACTAAGGCCACTGGAAACATTCCTATGGTATGAAATGTCTATCACCAAGGTATTGTGTTATCAACTTTAGCTAGCTATGTGCTTCATGGCAGCACACATGTTTAGCTTTAGCTAATTAGAGCATGAAATCACCCTTGTCCAAGTTATGCAGGATTTTAATGGTGACTTAAGGTAAGGGGTCTAATACTTGGACAGTACCAAATATTGGCAATGGCAACTTCATTGTGTTAATAATCATTAAAAGCACTGAGCCAGCCCACATGTTTTATGTTCTAATTAGAGCTCATCCCATAGTCTTCTTGCAGTGTTCAGTTCAAGAGTGATTAAGCTTTTGTTTACATAGCTAAGAGAGTGTTGTTTTAAGAATTGATACATGACCAACCACAAATACAAAACATGTCATTTTGTGCTCATTTTGATTTAATGACTCATATACTTTTTCATTAGCTTACTCCATTTTTACTTTTATAAAATTTATATAAGAGTAGCTCTGTACCAAATAATGGACAGGTCAAAATTTTTACAGGATATTTGATGGTAGACGGGATTGGACACCTGAAATCTTCAGGCTGCACTTACAGCTACACTAAATGATAAACTCTCCCTTAGAACTACTTTTGGTGTGCCTAAAAGAAATTGGAAGCTGAGTGGAAAAAGATGGAATGACGACATGAACAAGGACAGAGCTGGTAAAGGATATGGTCAGGGATGACGAGGAAAAGCTATGAATCGTGTTGCTTTATACAGAATCCATGTCTTCAAGTGACTCCAGCGATGCCGAGAGTAATGAAAGAGATGAGGGGTGTGGTCTTTTGTCAGCTGACGAGAGCAGTGATGCTGCAGTTGAAAGTTGATTATCAATGCATCATTTGTGGGAATTCAGGATTGTGTTGCCTGTGATGAGTATAGGTTATTGCACGAAGTCGAGGAGTTTCGCTATTTTAGAACCTGAGAGCTGTTGCTATTATGGTGACCGAGGGCGAAGCCCGAGGTCATCATAGGCAACAGCTCGAAGGTCCTAAAATAGTGGAACTCTGAGGCTGAGGGCATTAACCTACTTAGACTATGGCGGTAAGTGGGTTACAACACAATGCAGCTTCAATGAGTCCCTTTTATACTGCCAAATGTTCAGCAGTCTTGTTGTACAGGATGTAATTAGTGATCATGAATATGATTAATTTTTATTTTTTCTGTGCACTTTTCTACACTTTTCAACCAATTCAAGTATGTAGTTTTTGATACCACTATTTATTAGTAAAATTTAAAGCAATGCAAAATATAATCATTCATTATACAAACAAGTGAGTCAAAAATTTCTTCTAGGGATAGCCTAAAATCTAGCTGGGCTGTATAATGTACTGCAGCCTCGTATGAAAACAATCCCTACATTTACATCCACTACCTATAGCTAGCTATGGCCGTTGTAAATGTAGGGATTGTTTTCATACGAGGCTGCAGTACATTATACAGCCCAGTTCGATTTTAGGCTATCCCTACTTAACTTTTTATTTAGAAGAAATTTTTGGTGCTCACTTGTTTCTATCCTTTTTTTGAAAGTAAGTTTGTATAAGTAAAGAATTGAGGGTGGCAGTATTGATTGTCATTTGAACTGAGAGTATGCAGTGATTATTAATGGTACTATAGTCTATACAAAGTCAGCTCTACATAAACCTATCTTTGTAGGCACATACACAGTCTCTGGAAGAATTTATTTAGCTATTAAAGTTTTATCTATTATTTAATATAAGACTTTACAGCAACAGCAATATGCATGGTAAAGTGAGCTGACTACACTACAGTCAAGTACTGGCTCTATAGGATGAGCATCTGTACTGCAATGCAGCAAGGAGTGTCAGGAAGATCATCAGATAGCTAGCTAAATGATTAAACTGAAGACCTAGCTTAGCTACTAAACTGATTAGGCTGCACCGTAGCCCTTATATGTGGCCTCACCCATATGCTCCACCCCCTACTGACGTGCGCTTCAAAATGGCGTAGAAAGATTAGCCGAGTGCTGATTTGTGAAGTAGCGCTTTAGTCAAAACTAATAGCAAAAGATCAGCCTCTAGGTGCCGCTCTAACAGATGGCCAAAGCAGAATTTTGATGACTAAAGCCAGTAAGTCGGTACGTCGATCTTATTATTATTATAAAGAAAAAGAACAAAAGTCAATTTTAGAACTTGTTTTTTTCTTGTTAGTGAATGAATTTTTGGTTTTGAACATTTTCCTTTCTTCTTTGTAGATGTAATAATTCACTGTAGCCTTCTGAGAACCAGTAGAGTAAGGGTAGAAGAGAAGGAAGAGTTTTAGTTTATACAGTCTTATGACCTTTGACCCGCCATCCCTACTTAGAGAGTGCTAGCGCACTCTCGATAATTGTATTCTTTTAAAAACACAATGAAACCTATTGAAAGGTCTGAGAGTTTGACACTATAAAAACAGCCCTGGTCATTTATTAGTTTAGAGATGGTAGTTTCACTGTTTTAAAAACCTCATTGTGGTCAAAACTTCAATACCCGAGGGGTGGGAATATTTCACAAGGCCATAGGCCAGAGTGAAATAATTATGCCCAACCAAGGGATCTGATATTCAACAAAGGAGTGTGCAATAAATATTTTATTATATATAAGTGGATTCTACAGTTTCCAGCCAGGCAGCTACATATGCGTGTATAGTCTGGCATAGCGGCGACCCTTACCAACCCAAGGGAAGGAAAAGGGTCTTGGGACATTAGCATCAACGACTTGTCACTTTGGAATTCCAGGAACGTTAATTTACAACAAGATTATCACATGCATGGTATAATCATAATTTTGCGTGCATCAAGAGCCTTGCTCAAATTCTGGTGGATGACCTGTAGATACGACATAGCTATTAAAGCATTTTCTACATAAATCTATCATCTTCTTGGCCCTTGTCTCTTCCAAATTTTCCATCAAGCGATCTGATTGGTGGCGTCAAAATCTTGACGTGAGACACAAGTCGTTGATGCTAATGTCCCCAGACCCTTTTCCTTCCCTTGGGTTGGTAAGGGTCGCCGCTACGTCAGACTAATGCGTGTAGGAAGTTGTAATGTGAACCTGTAATACTTACCACATTCGATAAGCATATCAGCCCACCAGACCTACAAACAACTAAGATAAGCCAATGCACTTTGACAAACCGCTGTAGAATTAAGCTTGCCTATCATCTTCAGAAATGTCTGCCAAAAATGTTGCTAGGCTAGTCTGCGCATGCATAGACAAGGCATTGAATAATGCCATTGCATGAATACCGTGGGTAACGGACCAATCAGATTGCTTGAATCCACATATATTAGGATATTGACTGGTACTGTGTGGATACCAAGGACTAGATATCCTTTCTGAGTATTGACATTACATTGACTATATCAATAGTCAATACAGGGTTCTATCTAGGATTTTTTAATAGGGGGAAGAATATCTGTGTGGGAAAATTTTTGCCTTGGCCATGCCCACTTTTGCCCTTCTCGGATATCAAACCATGCCCACTTGTAAAAATAATACAAACAATGACTTTTAGCTAGCAGCTGCAATTGTTGACATGAGATTAAGATTACACTCCTAACCCCCTCCCCCCCAGATAGAACCCTGCAATATTGCTTGTTCAATAGGTATTGGTGTACAATACTCAAACTGTGTGTACAAAAATTAGTTCCAATGTCCAATAATTGGTCCAAATATTTTTTTGTAGAAAAGGGTGGGTTTAAGTTGGAGTCAAAAAATGAGTAAAATTCATTTTGATACTGTTTCCAATACCACTCAGTAAACCTTAAGTGTCCAAAATATGGCCCTTTACATCTGGCTACATCACTCACAAAATATAGTCCAGCCCTACTAGAAGTATAGCCGCCTTCTTTCTCTTTCTTCTTAATCTTTACTTAGGTTTTACGCCCCAGTCGAATGGCCATATATGGCCAGAGACCGGAAGTTCCATTATAGCGCGTACAATGTTACTTTTTATATATAAATAACGATTACGTCATTAAAGAGCTGATAACAAAATCCACGTGTTTCGTGGGCTATGTTTAGTTCATTTTTTCTAAGTGACTAGGTGATCCTTTGTAAAAGTATCTTGGCAGAAAGGGAGAACAGTGCAAGAAGATCATGAAAGGACAAAACTTATCTCCTAATGAAAAAGAATAGAGGCATCAGACAGCTTAGAAAAAGGTAGGTTCTGAAAGGATCAGCTTGATATGGTTATAATTCTCTGTTCAAACATTAGTTCCCAAGGCTTCCCATATTAGATAAGCTGGCCTAAGAACATGCAGTCAATGTTTTTAACTAGGATGCAGTTTGTAGTTTGTTCCCTGTAGGTGGTTACAAGTTATTGTAGCTCAAATTTCAGGAAAATTTCAATTTTATACATAGAGTTTCATCAATGATAAGAGTCTTTCAGTTGATTGTGTTTGTATCTTCATTATAATCGAAGTCACCAAAAACTTCCATCATTATATCATCAACAGACATGCTGCCAAAAGTGTGATCTTCAGTATGGTCATCTTCATCTTCTGAGCTTGAGTCACTGTCAGTTGTCTCCAAATCAGTATTCGAGGGATGGCTGGTAGCCTGTAAAGGCAGGTTAGCACATCCACTGCATTTGCATCCTACACCACAACATTAATGTCTTTTCTTGCATTTACAGTGGGCTGTGTGGCATCCAGTTTTGCAACCACATCCCTTACAAATGAGGTCAACCCTTGATCGTATCTGGGAGACATTACTCTCGCTATCCCAGTCAATGGAGAGCGTGTTTTGGTCAGGCTGTTTCCATCCATAATCGTTTAATGGTGGATATGTGATATGATTCGAAGTTGATTGACTCCATACAGAACGTACCCAGCATGATCGCTTCCAGTGTCTCAGAAGTGCATCGTATGAAGGAATCATTTGATCTTCATACTGTATTCTTGTCCATATTTTTTCCCTTATTGTGTCATGCCATATGTGTGATAACTTTGTCACAACTTAGGACCATAGAGTATAGTAATCGCACTTACTTTTGACAGACTAATAACAATTACAATTTACATGACACACACACAGGTATATATATAAAAAGGAGGCGCAGAGGCGCCCAAAATAAGGACATATGCCACGTGGCAGGAAATGACGATAATAAGTACACTACACTCCTCACCACTAAAATGAGAGTACAAATCAGATAATGAATAATGACAAAAATTAAATAAGTAAGTCTCACTGTTAATGCCATTGATGTGCATGATACCAGTTTGGAGTCTGGCGTGAACGACTTGGGTATTCTCGTCGTTCCAAAGTGTCAGATGGGGTAGACGCTGGCGGGGCCGCAACTGGATTGGGAGGAGGTAATGCAGGTTCCTCAGTAGGTTCAGGTTGCTCCTCTGGAGGAGGAGGAGAGTCATTCCGAGGCAAGAGAATAGCCATTTCGTCAGGTTCAGGTGAGTCTCTATCGGATATAACTTCTTGAGTGTGGACGGCATGCAGAGCACTCGATTTGGTAGAACTATCAGTCAGAGAAGGCGGTTTCTCCTCGATTGACTTGAGCTGGTCAGCATGCCTTTTCCATATTTGGTCTCGGCCGACATCAATCAGGTAAGTGACAGGTCCCAGTATCTCCACTACCACTCAAGGAATCCAATCTGATCCAGGACGTAGGTTCCATACCATAACTCGTTCTCCAACATACCACGACCTATCTCGACAATGCTGATCTTTATGCTCCTTCTGAAGACCTTGTTTCTCCATCACATGTCGTTCACAACTGGGTCTCAACAAGTCAAATCTGGTATGCAAGTTCCTTTTCAAGAACAATGTACATGGAGCAACTCCTGTAGTGGCATGGGGTGTGCTTCTATAAGAGAGTAGATAGTTGGATACTCTATAATTCAAAGAATGCCCACTATTACTGGTGGTTTTTAGAGATTGCTTCAAGGATTGCACGAATCTCTCAGCAAGGCCATTACTGGCAGGATGATAAGGAGCAGTCCTTATATGTTTTATCCCACAAACCGCAAACTAGACGGTCACGTAGAGCTTGTTCTAGAAAGTTTTCGAACTTGCACTCAGCGGCCAGCTTCCTCAGGGTAGCCACGAATTCTGCAATAGTTTCTTCTGCTTCCTGATTCCGTCGATAGAAGCGAAACCTCTCAGCGATTACTACGGCTTTCGGCTCAAAATGGCCCTTCAAAACCTGTTTAAGTTCAGCGTAGGTCTTGTCTTTAGGCAGAGTAGGGGCAACGAGCCCCCTCAGCAGAGTGTAGTTCTCCGCTCCAATGACAGTCAACAAAATTGGCACCTTCTTTTCTTCGGCGATGCCGTTGGCTTCAAGGTACAGACTTAGCCGTTCCAGGTAGGCTGAAATAGTTTCCTTTTCTGGGATGAACGGTTGCATTCGACCATAAACAGTTGTAGCCATCCCGTCTCGTCGCCACTTGTGATAACTTTGTCACAACTTAGGACCATAGAGTATAGTAATCGCACTTACTTTTGACAGACTAATAACAATTATAATTTACATGACACACACACAGGTATAATTATACAAGTAAAGAAAAAACATTTATTCGAATAAATGAAGGTGATGTAGGGATGACTATAGTTAACTGGTCAAAAAAGAGATGAAACAAGATCTGAATAGATGAGATTATGCAAGGATGAAGTCGAATGTGGGCACGTCACACCTAGTGACTGCACCCGGATTCGACTTCATCCTTGCATAATCTCATCTATTCAGATCTTGTTTCATCTCTTTTTTGACCAGTTAACTATAGTCATCCCTACATCACCTTCATTTATTCGAATAAATGTTTTTTCTTTACTTGTTTCTTTCATTTTTTATTTATTAATTTTTTGCAGGTCATTATATCCATCTCATAGCTAGCTAGCTACTTGTTATGCCAGGCCCATTATTTTTGTGATTTCTTTTTCAGGAGGTGATCAGTGCTGTACATTTATAGCTTCTTTTTTCTACACATACCAGTTATAAGTAAAGTCAGGCCTGGGATGAGGTTAATATGAGTGGTAGTGGGAGAGCTGCAGTTCATAAAGTCTTGTGTTGCAATGCACAATCAAGCCTGGTGAACAATTGCGTGAGACTAAAGCCTTCAGTTCTAAATAGATACAGCTGAGCAGCCTGCCAGGTTTCGTTTCTAAATAATGCACACCTCACGGGAACTCGAGCGTTACTTACCATTCAAAGTTTAAACCTGTCCTTAGTACAGATAGCCTTATCTTAGAACTAGTTTTTTTGTTATGACCTCAGAAGAAATGGCTTTTAAGTTTTGTTTGAGAAGAGTCATGGCAACTTTGTTGTTTACGCATGCGCGTTATGTTTAATGGCTTCTTCGTATAGTCTATTGTAGTAAGATAGCGGCTTTTTTCTGAGTGAACTAGAGGCTAAACCGATGGGACGTGGACCTGGTCCGAGTAAAATGGAGCAGATTCATATATAGAACATGGCCCAAGCGTGGCCCATTTTTTCTCCAGATCGTGCCATTATGATGATGATTATGAACAAGAAAATAAGAAATCATGCAAAAAGTGCGCTTTTATTATTCTTCCGTGTTGAGTCTTTCAGCTTCCAAAATTCTCCTGCATGATAAGAATGTGCATAAAAGACAGAATAAGCAGTCATAGCAGCTACAACTTACTGTTTTCTGAGAAAATCCAACTTCATTTTGTATTAGTCCTATGGAGGGTCATAGGTCATCCCTACATAGAGAGCGCTACCGCGCTCTCTGATATAAAAAGGAGGCGCAGAGGCGCCCAAAATGAGGACATATGCCACGTGGCAGGAAATGACGATAATAAGTACACTACAATATGCTGTGATGGGAAGTATGTGGTTGATCGTCTATCACAAGTGAGTTGAAAAGTGTTGTTGGGTTGGTAAAAATGCTGCTTTGTGTTTCCTACATCCATACAGTTACTAGTCTAAGGAAAGCCATAAAGCCTGGTGTGTCACTGTTAGTCAATATCCCTGGAGCATGCTCTGTATTTCCACAAATGAATCGGGAATATTCAAATAGTGTGGCTATAAGGGTGGCTTTTCCAAATGAAATCACAACCTGTGCATATATATAATGTTTGCATAACAGGAGAAAGGGCTTGATCCACCACAGCAAGATCTGGGTCATTTCTGAATGCTTTGATGAGAGCTTGCATGTCAAGCAGACGGTGTTCCAATGAGCTAAAGGGGCTCAGTCGTACCACCACATCAAGTTCTGTTCTGGATATGATAGGTAAGCCTATGTGATATACATCAGTATCGGGGCTTAATACCAGTTTCTTTGAACCTGCCGAGTTTAGTATATGCAGCCAGATCCTCATGTCTGCTTCTTCAGCATTACATGATAGTGTACTATCATGCAATGCTGAAGTAGTGCTAGTGACAAACATTGCTTTGTTTTTCATAGGACCATCAAACCCCCCAGCAGTAACAAACTTTTGTTGAGGGCCAAGTTTTAGCTGAATTTTTTCCATAATATACGAAGACAAGAAGTTAACGAGTCTTCTCTTGCAGTTCCTGCAGTTCAATATGTTTTTCCTCCATTTAGGTGGAATTAACATGTCTTGAGAAAAATCAGAACAAGAATGATCATCGGGAACCTGATTTGCTTGGTCACGATGTAGTCTTTCAAAGTGCTTTGGGCTTACTCCATCACAGATTGGATCATCAAAAAGTAAGTGTACTTCTTTTGACATACCTTGGAAGTGGGGAAGGATATGCTGCCTGATTAAAAAATCAGCATAGTGTCCCATGTTTTTGTGTGCACTCCATGGTGTGATACTCCATGGTGTGATGTTTGTCAAGAATATGCCCTCCATGACCACTGTGTCAGGTATCCATCCAGATTTTAATGATGTTGTGATAATCTTGCGAGTTGCAGCTGCATACCTTTTCTCCAGAACTGTTGTAGTATTGCCCTTGACTGGCTTACCATCGATTGTTGCTATTGCTCTAGGTAGTTCTAGACACTGTTCGTATGAAGTGTTTACTTGAGCTCCAGTGCTCATAGCAAAAGCAACTCTCTTTTTCCAGCATTCAAGCTGGAGTTTTCTCTCTCTCTCTATCTCAGACCCTTTCTTTTTCCTTCCTCGCCTTTCAGTAAATGTAAGTAGGCTCTTGCGGTGTTTGGGAGGATTTGCACTTGGGTTTCTAGAATGTGGGATTTTACTTGCAAGTCGTACTCTCTTTGTCCAATACTCCTAAAGTTCATGAGATCATGTACTTGTTCTGAAGATAGTGTTTTTTGATTGAATAGATGACAGAGTTCTGTGGAGTCGTTTGTTGCTAGAGAACTTGAGTCTAGCTTCTTTAGTTGGCAAATTGCCTTCAAGTTTCTTGCTTTCAGGATCTGTAGCATGTATTGTTGTAATTGGTTTGAAGCTAGTATTTTTCCTCTCTGGAAAGAGCTGATTTTCTATGTTTTTCATTGCACTTGCTCTAATAGGAAGGAAAAGTGCAGTTCGATTGATGTAATCTGCTGATGGTTTGGTTACAAACTCCTTACATTCCCGATTAATGCACATCTCGTGTGCCTCATCTATTCCAAGAGAATGACAAGGCCTTCCAAGGATACTTACTGAAAAGCCTCCTTGCTTCAGATTAGAAAGGACCTCTTCAGGAATTGTAAGCATGTCAAGTAGATGTTGAGGGATTAGCTTTTGATAGTTATGCCTATCAAAGGCTGTAAAAAGTGCTGCCATCTGTTTGATAGCTGCCATTCTTAGGTCCCAGTTGCCACTTCGTATAGCTAAATACAATGCTACATAGGCAAAGCAATCCTCGAAGATAAATTGCAACCAAAATTTGTTCTTCCCAGATTCTTTTTCAGTTAGTCCCAAAAAATGATCTTGGAAGCCGCTATATTTTTCTGTCATATCTGTTATCATTTCATTCAGATTCTTGGTTTTGTGATGAAGGAAATATCCAGTCAGCACTATACCTTAAAAAATCTGGTGGAGCTTTCTTTGAGAGAAATTGAGAGAGAAAAAACCGGTAGATGGACTCCCATGCTTCTAAAAGAAAGTGGTGAGTTCTTTTCTTTTAAAGTTAGAATCAACTGAGTTGGGCTGGTATCCACTAGCTTTGGCCAAGTCTCTAAGACCTGCATCCAAATAAATCTTCAGTAAAACCTCTTGATAATTTTGAGAAAATGTCAGTCTCCTGGAAAAGGAACCATCCAGGATAGGTCATTTCCACATATAATGCCTTAATGGACTGAACCCTTTCGTATGTGGCTTGGTCACCCTCCAATAAAACAATTTTTTTCTTTCCAACTCTACAAACATATCATTGATGACATTAAGGAGTGTTTCCTTATCCTCACACCTCTGATCTAAGACCTTGAAGAAAATGATATTTGACTGCTCTGGTTGTGGTACTTGGTTTGATAAGGAAAAGTAAGTGGTGAAGTCGATCAAGGTGTTTTCATGAGTTGTGCTAGCAACTTTTAAAAGCATATAATTGGTGCTCATTTTTTTTGAATTCTGTGAGAGCTTTGTTCTCATTGCTTTTTAGTTGAAAAGCTGTGATATTCACTTTAGGCTTTTCTAATGCTTCCCTTAGAGTGGAGACTCTGTCAATTGAGGGTAAACTGTCCATTTCATCACCTGGACCACCTTCCATACCTGTCCTTGAGTGCCTTTTTTTTTAGGGCATGGAGAACAGGTCAGAGTTGTTTTTCTGGGAGACAATGTTAAGTGTGGCCTCTTTGAAAGGGTATCAGGTAACATGTTAAAGACCTCATTCTCTGAGTTAGTGACGTCTGTCATTGAGACAGTTACATTCATGTCAGTAGGACTGCTGAGATTATGAGGTTGTGGGTGTATAATTTGAATAGTGGTCCCATGCCAACTTGATTGTTGTTCTCCACAATAAACTCTTGCATAACCATGAATAAAGTCTAGGTGACACAAACATGAAAGTGTTATTAGGGAATGCGGCCATGGGTCCTTCACTTTTTCTTTTCTGATTCCTATACTGAAGGTACCTAGCATGTGTTTCTGGACTAACACACACACCGAAGCGGTTTAACAATCTCATTAATCTGTTTGATCCTCCACAAGTCTCTACAGCATCTGCTATGAGGGTGTGGAGTGGGAAGGAACATTGACTATTTATGGTAAAAAGAAGTGTACATATGCAAAAAAAGTCTTTGAACTTTGCGAACATGTGATGAGTCCCTTTTAATTGCTTTTGTGGATGATGGTTTTGTTATTATGCACACTGCTTTCCATAAAATGGGGTCAATGCTATCAATAAATTCATCAACTTCAAAATTTTCAATGAGATGAGGACTTTCAGCATCCTGAGCTATAAGCTTCTTGATGTGGGCATGGCATTTTAAGGAACAAATTTCGGAAAGTGAATCATTTTCCCTGGGATTTTCAGTATGACTTTGGCTTCCTAAAGCCACACTAAGTGCATGCACCAGGTCACCCCCAAATCGATATAGAAGTGTACCATATCTCATAATTGAACATTGATAAGACATGTGGTGGTCTAGGTGTGTAGAAAGCTGGCTTCTAAGCCAAGCATGACTGGGAAGTTCTTCACTCGGTATTCCCTGTTCACTAGTGACTTTTACCAGGGTATCTTTAAAGATGGCATAAACTTTCGGAAGTAGCATAGCTGTTTGTTTTAACAGTGCTTCACCCAAGTGTATGGCTGATACACTGGAAGCATAGTAAAGAGCACTATTAAAAGTATGTAGATCTGTACCATGTGATAGTCCCTTATTGATTTCTTCTAATAATGCATGAAGATCTGTATCTGTACTATTCACCATTTTTTTTAGATGCTTTATAATGATTAAATATGATTTGTAGCAAGTATAACAGTCTATCTTGAGGGTGGATTTTGCTGGTATAATCTTCATTTTCTTTCAAAAAGGTCTCAATCAATGCTGGTTCTGGAAAACAACGACTCTTATTTTCAGTGATACTTCTATTGCATGTTTTACATTTCAAGTGTTGCGATGGGTGGAGATGCCTGTACCATTCCCCATAGTGAGAAGTACAAAGAGGTGTACCCCCCCATGTGATACTCTGATTGCTCAGGTGAATCACCACAGAAAAATATTTGTGGTGTTTCACTGTCAACAATTTTGGTGATTTTAGTATCAGTACTGTTACATCCAGGCACATAGCATACTGTACTTATATTGGATTTCCTCCACCTAGGGATGAAGCCATCAATACCGATGCTACTTACATCATTTCGACATGGTCGACAGATGCAGCTTTCAGGTTTGATGTCTAGAGATGGCTTGTATTCCTGAAGACATTTCATGCGTGAGTCCTTCCATGATTTAGGGTGGAAATACAGTTCCCCTTTTTGCAGAGGACATATGGACTGCATGGCTGTCCATGATGAATGCTGGAAGTGACTTCTGGGACAGGGGTGTTGCTGGTTCTGGTAGAATTACTCATTATCTATAATGTTTTGTATTAATTTTTATGATAATTATCTATAGGTGGTATTCTAAGTTGGTGTTACCTAAGCTTTCACTTCTGTTAATTCCACTTCCTAAATTGCCAATCTTATGCAAGTGGTGAATAACTTCATTCAGCTAATTTTTTGGTATACATGTAGTACATAATAACTGGTCAACTACAGTTATGTTTGTTTACATACCTCAAACCTCAAGCTAAAGTTGTTGAAACCACTAATAGTGTACCTTCTCCTTCTGTGGACCATTCAACAGCAGTACAGTGCAGGCAGCTGGATCTTGTGCGACAGAATTAGAATTATACAAGTAACATGTAGATCATGTAACCACAGCTCAGCATAGCAGAACTAGAACTAGATGCAATCCTTTTATAAGCTAAGGCTAACTAGGGCCTCACATGCAATGGTAGGCATATACTTAAGCTGACATGCTTAGTTACTGTGATGGTTATTTCTCTGTATAAATTTGTGAGGCTAACCAGGGTAATGATTACTTTCACATCTAGTTAGTTCATATTAATTTTCTCAATTTTTAATGGTATGAAAATATAATCGTTATAAAAGAACAACTTAATTTTTTGATGAATGGAAACAACAACTATCGTTCTACTGGTACAGTAAGTTTGAGAGTGTAAAAGTCCTGGAAACTGATGTTTAACGGTAGATACACGGCCACTATGATATGTACATGATGAAGTACTGCCAATGGTTCTGCTGTCAAACTTGCAATGGCATTCTTAGCTGCTTTCATTTTTATATCATAATCTATAGGAAGTGAAAAACAATTTCATGTAATTTCTTAAACATCTTTGCCAAAATGACGGAGATATGATGGGTATAAAAAATGACAAAATATTGTCTAAAAAATGAGCGAGCGAATAATTAACAGGAAGCACTTCCGGTCTGCAACTAAATTTGGTCTGCAACTAAATTTGGATGCTGGCCATTCCATGATCATCGACACAAACAAATCGTTCCTGATGCTAGGCCGAGGAGCTTTTATTCCAACAGGAGGAGCTTGCAATTAATCAACTGAAAGTGAAAATTCGATTTTAAAAAAGATCAACCTTTGTGAGTCCAATTAGCATAATAATGTACTACTTCATACTCTGATGACTAGGGACAAGGCCGTTATCAAAGTAGCTAGTACAAGAGGCCTAGACCAGGGAGAAATAGATGGAGATCATGAAGCTGAGATAGAAAGAGTTCCACAACTATTATCTACTATATCATTATAAAGTTTATTTACAAGTGGAATCGGTGTCTCCTCCTGAGAGCAGTGATAATGAAGAAGCCAAACAAAGAACATTGAGAATTTAGCAAAGGCTAGGCAGGAAAAGAAAAGAAAGAAGCAAACAAAATGTAACTATGACTTCATATAATATGTTATATTTCATAATGTCATTGACTAAATTTGCCACAATTTTTTTAGATTTCCATGAGAGAGGGAGTTCAATATCAGTTTCAGCTACTGTACTTTGGATAACCAAACCAACTTGAATTAAGGGGGAAATGCTGTGGCCTTTACATGTACCAATTTCTTGGTGATTATAATTTTTGTCTGAAATGCCTCATCAAAATTCAATATTTTGCTGACTAAATGAGGAAGGTGACGATAACTCAGTATTTAGTTTGCTTGGCCTAATGAGACATCATGATCCTCTTAATAAAGAAATTGCATGTAGGCTACATCACATGGTTGTATGGCTTCATCAGACTACTCGGGTTGACTATGTTAGCTAGCTAGGTATTGATCTATTAAATTTAGGAAGATGATTATGGACTCCAGCCACGTGGGGCACTGGTTGCTTAATTAGGAAAGACCACTCAGGTAACATGTTCTAAATCTTGACTCTGAGATATATAGGAACTAGTTACTGCATTCATGCTATACCAATTTCAGGAAGAGGGAATGTTGTCACCATTACTCTTCCACAGTAATGATGAGGAAGACCCTGCATGATGCAACACAATTACCTCCAGAGACTGTGCTCCAAGCAGAACATCATAAGAACTATATTATGTAGCTAACTCCATAATGACTGACTTACTATTATCATGGAACTATAGCAATAGATAATTATGTATTTGTAACAATAATCTTTCATTGGATCAAATAAAGTATTGTTAATGATTTCCCTTTTAAATCTTTCATGGATACAATACAGAAATCAAAAATGAATTGCCCTCATTAAATCAGTTATGAAATATATACAAGAAGACAATTTCCAGAAGATTCGTCTATTGATGACACCATAATAATGATTACTCTATTGAATATACAATGAAACTGTAAATGATAAAATCAATAGCAAATCATGCAATTATTTCATAGAAAGTTTACCAGTGTTACCATGAGAGCCTCAAACATTTTCAACCACTTTACAGTGGTCACCATCAATGTGAATGATACAGAAAAACAAGTTAGGCCCTGAAGGAGATTACCTTTGGGTCATTCTTGGTGTCAGATCAATGTTTACAGTACAATCCAGATATTCCAACACTCTTCATGGATGACCACGAAACTGAATTCTTGACCATAAGCTTGTTGGTTTATAAGAAGCCAACAGACACCCATGAACAGGGACAACATGCATTGCCATGAGTGTGCAATAGTTTTGATATAGTTAGCTATCACACATGAAGCACCCTATTATTAGAGTCCTGTCCTCTTCTCTCACCTTAAGGGTGCAGGCACACTCCGCCCACGCATGGTTGCTAGGGAAAATTAACTTAAAAACTATTCATGATAGAAATTTCTAACTTGCACCACATTATTAAGTATCAGAATAGTACTACATACACAAAAAATGAAGGAGGACCAATCAAAATGACTGATGTTATGGCTGATTCCATTCTCAAGGTAAACTGCGTTACATCTCAATGACCACTTGGAATCAATGGCTGATTTTTGATATACAGCTTCTTATACTTACTGCCATAAAAATTACATTTAGTTTTTGTCAATTTACATTCTACTTTTCAATTTATCCATATAGGATCTAGTGTCCTGCACATTCTGTACTAGCTATAAACTAAAGCAAAATGTAACTTTTTAGACCTTATCAAGTAGTTGCCATATGCAAAATATTGGCCCATTCCCATGCATAGTTCCTGAGTTGCAATGACTTGTTCATTATTTATGCTAGCATGGATTTTATATGTGCCAAAGCAGCAGCTGCTATTGTGTTTACTATCTGTTATTTTAGCGCGGTAGTGTTTGTGGTTAATTAGTGCTAGTACTAGCGCATGCCTTGGTTACTATGTGCCTGCACCCTTAAGCCCATATTTCCTGTTTCTATCATTAGAGCCCTGTCCTCTTCTTTCCTCTTGAGCCCATATTACCTGTTTCTGACCTACTAATGTGCCTTTATTATTTATTTCATAGTTCATAGCCTGTGATAGGAACACAACCAGCTAATCCACCCAAGTCCTAGCTACAGAGATGCTCAAAGGTGCTCCACTAGCTAGCTCACGATTGATAGAGGTGATAAACAAGATGCCTGCATGTACTGTGTAATAAAGAAAACCAAGCCACATGCATCAATTCTGTGGTCGTTTCCTGTTACGCAATGATTGCCTTATCATCTGTCACTTGAACAGATTTCAGCACTGTCTGCCATTGCTTATTTGCACAGCGTGACACACATACCATTACAAACTTCAGGATCAACACAATAATGAAAAATGGTGCTCCAAAAAAAATTGTCAGCATTGTTTTGTAAGTTGATAGTTTGCAGCCCAAGACTATAGATATGTGGCCATGGGGTCCTCCTGTCGTGCCCTCTTCAGCTTGTAGGCTTCCATCGCTACTTTAGTGGGTTCCCAACACTTCCCTCTCATCAGTCGCTCCATCTTCCTCTCTCGTTCTCTTCAGCCAGTAGTGCCTGGGGGGAGGGGAATAGATCAGGTGACCTCATTATTCTATCAAAGCTGAGTAAACTCCCCAATGTGTACTCCCTTAATTAAACCCAAACCTGTCTTGAAACAGCCTGACATAGGACCATAATTATTACTATGAAGTGCCATAATCAGAGCACTAAGTGACTGAAACCAGGGGGAAATGATCATGGCACAGTACAACACTTCAATACGTTTCATTTTTGTTATTTGTTGGAGGGAAAGCGTATCACTACATGTACAGCTGTTTTCATAACAAAGGAGTCCAGGGAAACCCCCATGTGTTACCCACATTCACATTCCCCACATCAAATATCACTTTTTGAAATCTCATTTGCCTAACAAATTGGAAACGACCTTTCAATTAGTGTGACCTGATAACCGTAGGACATAGGACAGTTTTTACGATTAAATGCAGTCAGAATGCAATTTCTATGACTTTCCTTACTTGGCAGGCCACAGCTCAACATGCAACTCATGATCTTCTAACATGGTCTCTCGTGTCTGTCATGTTAGTCATTATATGACATGTCATTGTACACCTGTCTACACTAATACCTTCACCTGACTATCTCCCTCCTTTGCTCAGCATGTGGATCTTCGGTGGGTGCAGACCACACACCACTTAGTACCAGTCCAGTAACCACCAATTAATTCTTAATAATTATAACTCATAAAAAAATGGCAAATTGTATTCATGTAGACAGTGATAACTAAAGACATTGCTTTCTTCCATCACTATTAATTGGTGGAGCACAGCAGGCTAGCATTTCCAAAAGAGAAGTTTAAAAACCACACACTAGCTGTCTTATTAGTTTGCACACACTGACAGGTGCAGCTAGCATGATGAGGTGATCTTTCTCACACATGTACTGTATCTCTTCTCTCAAACAAGAGCAATCGTAGATTTCATAACCCAGCGCGAATTTTGCATGCTGTATAAATTTTGTAGTAGGTATGGAGTGAATTACATACGTTTAATTAGAACTTGTTAGAACTTGTGATTTCTGTTTGGCAATGAAGGTGGTTTGCCAAGTTAGACTACTGTTATGGAGCTATTATTTGAGAGGTAAGTCTTCTGCCATTGCAATAGAGGGTAAAAAGTGATGATTTACGTGGTTTTTCAAAAAATTTGGTATATATATGACACCACGACCGATTGCTTTACCCCATGCTGCGCATGCGCGTGTGGGTAATAAAAGTTGAGCTTTGAGGTTGACCATCATGAGCTTGCTACATGCTCTCTTCACAGTACAGAACGAGAGTTGCCATTGCCTATGCTTTGATTGATTGATACAGAGCACGAGTCTGTATTACTAGATGCATCATTAGCTGCATGATTATCCAAAACAGGTGCAAGTCACATGATCATATCAGTGGGATAATTACAAACCAGATCACAGACTGGAGCTAGCCACGGTGAGTGGATGGAGAGGAGTGCCCACTACAGGAGAAGGGGTAGACATTATGTGTTTTCTCTTATCCATGGTGTGACCTCGCTCCCTAAGAACCAGAACCTGGGTAGACTTAGTGCTGCTAGAGGCCATCAGGGTTTCTTTCAGGGGGGGTCTTGTTGTATAGCTAGTAACTATGTCAATATTACTGAAATCACAAATTCCCTTTGCTGACTACACCTGATGTTACCAAGGGCAACCAGAAACACATGATGCAGCAAATTCCTCCTGTGGTATGATACATATGAAGTAGCAAATAAATATCACAAGCTTGACCCTTTCAGATTGTTCAAGCTCTGTGTACAGTAGCAGGAAAGTAACTTAGCAACTGAGAAAGGTGAAACTTAATAAACAAGTGGATACAAAATTGACTACTGCCACATACAAGTAGTTAGAAACTTAGAAGGAAGGAAGGAAGTTAGAACTTAGTAAACAACCGAGAAAAGTGGCAATGCCTTAATAGACTATACTATAGTACTGAATGTACCCAAGGAAGCATGTGTTGTGGGACCAGTTCATTTGGGATCTTGATGGGGTTATGAAATACAAGTGCTGTCATGTGTACAAGTATTCCCAATGCTGAAGTGTTGATTGCGTATTATTATGGGGAACGGCTTCTCGTCAAAGTGTGCACTAAAAGACTTCACTAGTAAGTTGGTTGGCAAATTTCAAGTCTTAGCTGGAATTCTAACTATGTAAACTCTCTATTTCTCTGAGAGGTGTGGGTTAGGAGAGAGGACCCACATTCCAACTTCACAGGTCAACAATGACTCAGCAATTCTCATTGTTGTTTACCCAGGAAGGGCCACCAGCCTGCTACAGGTATTGCCTCACACTACAGGATAACTTTAGTGCTTGTCCAACTGGTATTTTAACCCTAGCAGTTTGCAAGTTGGCAGTGGATTGTGTGTGTGGGTTGCAACTAGTAAACAATTTACCTCCAGAATTTGTATAAATAAATAGTAGAGCACATGGTCTATTTCCTATGCCAAAGAAAGATCCTCAGGTACATATCTTAAGATTACACTGTGCAATACAACACTGTTTCCTCCAGTATACTAAATGCAGGGAGGACCACTCTGTTGGGATATAGAACTTCAAAGAAAGTGGGCTGGGTCTATGGCACTAATTGAATTATATTCTCATGAATATACTTAAGCACTTTGTTTGAAAGTACAGCTAGGGGAGACTGCACAGGTAACTGTGTGCTAAACTTACATATTTTAGTGGACGCAATAACCAAAGAGAGTCACGTTCTGCTATCTAAGAATCAACCAATGTGGTAGCTTACAGACAAGGACTATGTTTGTGAGTTACGTGAGGTAGTACATGACAGGAAACAGGAAATAGCCTTTCTGATTTCTGATGCTACCGGACTCCATTAGCAGGAGTGGTCCCTCACTTTCTAGGAGCTAGCCATGGGTCGGGAGATTAATGGGACTGAAACTTAGTGTTGATCGGATTGGGTTCTCCCCTGACGGCATAAAAGCCTCTAGACCAGGTCTTTTTTAAACTAGGGTTTAAAACAGGAGTATTTCACTGTTCTATGTAAAATAGGTTCCATCAGGTAATTGGTCCTAGCTAGTAGAGTGGCAGACAAATACATTTTCAAAGTTACTTTTTCTCTTAAAAATTTTCTCAAACACATACACACACTCCACTGAGTATGGTAACCCTTGTGCATGTCCACTGGATCTGTTGTTTTCTTACCACTATTAATAACTTAGGCAATGGCAACTCTCGTTCTGTACTGTGAAGGGAGCTTGTAGCAAGCTCATAATGGTCAACCTCAAAGCTCAAGTTTTATTTGAGAGAAAAGGTACTGTACATGTGTGAGAAAGATCACCTTATCATGTGAGCTAGCTAGCTGCACTTGTGTGCTAACAAATAAGATAGTGTGTGAACAGGTCAACAAGGACTCTGCAATTTCTCACTGTTGTTCATCCACTCTCTCTGCTGGTATTTGGAAATTAGGTTAAAAATGATCAAGGTGCCAGGTGAATGTAAGACCACACATAATTATACACACACTGACAGAACTTGCATACCCCATGCATATGCATAACTGGTCAACAATGACTCAGCAGTTTTCAGTCAGAAATGGTAAGCCATTGTTGCCCATGGACATTGGCTTCCACTTTAATAGTGTACAATTCCAACAGTTATTTTTAAAGAAACTTATGACCATAAGGATTAGAGATTTTAGCTTATATGGTCAGGTCTTCTTGCTGCTAATAATGGCAGGGTCATGTCACATGACTTATTCTACAGAGTTCCCATAGAATGCAATTCAGTAGACTGATAGCCCAGCTGCCATGCCTGAAGCAATAACTGAGGATTAACAGACCATTCAGAGAATTGTTAGATAGGTCATTTGGTATTGGTGGTCAGATAACAGAGCAAGACACTTCAGAGTGATTTTGAACTTAAAAGAAAAAGTTTACAGCAATTATCCCAATCATATTTTAGCCACATAGCCTGCACAACTTGTCTGCCTGTATGAGTGACAGTTTAGTGACCAGTGACAGGCTGTTATAATCCACTCTGAATAATGACAGGGGCAATCACGTGACTCATATGACCTTATTCTATAGCGCTCCCATAGTATAAAAAAGTTGTGTTGCCTTGGAGGCTTATAGGTATAATAGCCTGAAGCTGGGACTAATTCTCCTATCTCGTCCTCCTCGTTGTCGGTCTAGGACATGTTTGAGGAGTCCCCTTCAGTGAGGGAACTGTGTGAGATGTTGAGTGAATCCAATAACATGCAGCAAACTGATTTTTCCAACATGACCTTAACAGGTTTGTGAAGAAGATCTAGTGGGAGTGTACCTGGCTGTACCTGATGTTACCAAGGCTGGCAACACATGAATATACCCCTTCCAGAAAATGCTGAATTGCTGATAACATGTGGAGCGCCATGTCTGTTCCAACCACACTGTCTGAGGGCATAGAGAGTTTAATTAGAAGGTGCTTGTGCAAATTTAGCACAAACCTGACACAATTGTGACAAACTGGCCAGTTTAAAATTGCCACAGACCCTTCACCTATTGACCACTGTAATAACCTTCAGGCTTCAGCTACATGTCAGACATGCTGTCAGACATGCCAGGGACAAGATGATTATAATTATGGTTGACAGTAGGTATTTGTGAATCCCTGGTTGGTCATAGAAGGATATATAAATCACTGGTAGAATACTGTGTTTCCATCACACATTATGCTCATGTCAACACTTGGAATTTCAGAACACACCATTACTTCCTAGTTCATCTAGACTCACTTTTCTCAGTCTTGCTTTTGACAACCAAGCTATGAACATGTGATCGTTAAAAGGACCAGAGGACTATTATAAAGTAAGTTCCTTGCATCAGCTAGTATCTATCATTTGTGTTAGTTGTATTGTGATGGGCACATAATGGTGACCCACTTTGGTTTATACACACTCATAAAACTCTTCAGTCAAGTGGCACTTGACTGAAGAGTTTTATGAATGTGTATAAACCAAAGAGTGCCAAGATTAAGAGGTGTTCCATGTGTCTAGAAGCATAGTCTGCATGGAAATAACACCATGGAGGACTGCCTCTAATCTGATTAGAGGAGATGGTCCAGATTTAATGGATGTCCATGCAACCTTTATGGACACTATTTGGATCAGCAAACTGATTAAAGTAAAGTGACCTGCTAATGGACAATGCACTCAAGCAGTTGCATTGATTGAATAGAAATCTGTGGTACCTAGTATATTAAGGTGTGCATTATTTAAGGTTTGTTCCGCTGTGTTACAAACACACACACACACACAGTAGTACCTGGAGATATTCAGCACCTCCATTAACACTCCAGATGCTCTTTTGGTGGGAGGGGAGGGGCAGGAGAAGGAGGAAAAGGGGAGGGGCAGGAGAAGAAAAAGAGGAAGGAGGAGGGGCAGGAGAAGGAAAAGAGGAAGGGGAAGGAGGGAAAGGGGGAGGGGCAGGAGAAGGAAAAGAGGGAGGGGAAGGGGGAGGGGTAGGAGAAGGAAAAGAGGGAGGGGCAGGAGAGGGATTGAGAAATGAAACCCCATATATAGTAGTAGGTTATCTCAACTTCATTACATTACGTACTTTGAGTCTGAGCAAATCTTTGATTTCACTCATGGAACGGGTCTTGGTGACAGCTGTCCATGTTATATAATACTTGGCCTCTTAGGTTCCTCACTGTTGTGCAATTTAAGATCTTTGGGTCAAACTTAGTCTCCGCCATGTATTTCTCCTCATCAGCATCACAACCATCACTGTCCTGAGAAGCCTCCTGCATGTCACATGATAGTCACATGATCAGTGCTGAGTCAGCATTACACATAGGAGTGGAGTTTACACTAAGTCCAGGCTTAACAGTTACCTACTCTTGCTTGTCAGACTGTTAGAAAGGGTGTGGTTGTTAGACCTTTCAGTTGTCTTACTCTTGTACAAGTTGTGATTTCAATTAGCCATGCCAATACTTTGGTTTAAGGAACAATCAATCAGACCCTTTCCTTCTTTTGGTTGGTAATGGGGTACCATAGCAGATGCCTCTAGTTATCGGATCGAAAGAAGGTCTTTGGTGATGGCATACTCCCAGATACATACATACATACCTTGATGGAGGCCTGAGAGTTTTCCTTCCATGAGTTCAGATTAGAGTCTATCTGCTTTGAGTTGCCTCTTGGCCATCTCCATCTTGGCATACTCCTCCACCACAGCCTTATGAATGTACCCGTTCCAACGATCCCTCTTCCTGTCGTTAGGGTGCAAGTACTCATCGGGCTTGATGTCACCCATGGACCACTTCATGAGGCCTCTACAAACATGCATACAGCATAAATAATTAAGATCATGCTGCCTTGCTTGCCAGTTGGAACAGACACACTAGAAGTGTCCTAATATAATGCAGTTGTAGCATACTTGAGATAGTTAATCTTCTAATTCAGCGATTAAGTATTTGCTATGCATGATGACTATCATAGGTCCATATGGGGTCAAGGTGGGTCCACTTTATACACTATAACAGGTAAAGGGTCATCATTGGGACAAACTCATAATACATGCAGGACTTACATCCACCACATGCACAACACTTGATAAGCAGCTACTCCATGAACCTTACAGAGTGTGGTGATGTCTGGATAGAGTTCAATAAAAAGAACTTTACAGTCAAAGCTGGAATCAACTGTACAGTGAAACCTCTGAATCTTGGGACCCATGTCATCCTTTCGTCCAAGAGTCATCCTCTTTTGGAAGTTATTTTGTATAGAGTGTATAATTTTTATATGCAGGCTTGTGAGTACACAGTTGCTAGCTAGCACCAACTTATGTAGCTAGCTGCCTTTTCATGTGAATGTACTTACGGTTTAGCTCTGCTAGTAGATAACTGCTCTTCTTCTAATATTGATCATAATTATCATGTAGTCTCGCGTGGCCAGACCCTTTACCAACTGCAGCACGGATGTGTATTACATCATCCGCACGCAGTACGATTGGTTAGACACACTATGATAGCAAAAACAACTCTACTGGTCACTGGCTAGGCACTGTGATTCAGGGCCATGCCGTAAGTTTGAATATCTGATGCTGGAGAAAGCAGGCTCCTGTCACTCTTAGACACACCACCCTTCTTTCCTCCAAGATGGCAACAAGACTGCACTGTATATGCAATGGGTCTATATCGCAAAATGAATTCTGGACAGCATAGCCAATAGGCATAAGTAAGGCCACTATTTATAGAATCCTAGTTTCCTGTCCAAGAAAATATCCACAAGTGCTGCGGGCGGGCGGTTATTATAATTATTCTATTACTGCTTCGTTGTTTGTCTCAAGGGTCCTGTCTTCATCATTCACTAGTCTCGCGGCCCACGAGACTAGTCATTCACCACGGGCTTTCCCAAAAAGAGCTGCATGTGAAGCCAAATGTGCGCGCTCTACTGCGCGCATGAGCAATGGCAGGCGCTATAGGCAGTAATAATTTTTGATGCGGTGACATTTTCAATACGCGGGCGGTGGACAGGAAACAATCATTCTATTAATAGTGGCCTAAGAGTAGATTATTCCTGTAAATAATATTATTCACAATAGCAATAGTTACTTATGACTACATCAAGGAACATTGATTCAGCAAGAAGCTTTTGTGAAATTAATCAATTTCTTTTAATAAATAAACTTGCATACCAATCACTGACAGTTTCATTTATTTCTTCTGCAAGTGTTTTCAATCCGATATCATTTAAGACTTTGATAAGACTCTTCCACGAAACTCTCACTCCTTTTCCATCCAACCAGTTGTTGAGTATTCTCACGGTGATGTCCACTGGAACCCAATGGAGTTCCTTTTGAATGGCCTTCACATGACCACCTGTTTCATCCTTCAGCAGTAATATCCCAAAACTGGAATAATCTGCTCCAATCTTGTTTGGAATATTGATGTTACGCTTGAGGCCAGGGAAGTTGAGTAAACAGGGCATAGTGGGCTTCAAACCTGGAAGAGTAAGTGACAACCAAAACTGTTAATGATGAGTGAAGGTGTATTATGCATGAGTTATCACATTCATTAAAGTAATATTGCCCCTGAAGGAACTGCAATCAGTGCTTCACATATGTAGTACCCTAAGGGGACATGCTTGGACAATGACTAACTAGCTATTCTAGTTCGTGTTTGTATTCGTTGATGACCAGGTCCACTGGCTATCACAGTCAACCACTTTTTTTTTACTATTCTTACAATTTGAAGTGCTCATCACTCCCTGAGATGACGGGTAGACCTTTAAATCAGCTGCACCTAATGATTGAGTGTGTACATACATACAGCATCGCATGGAGAGTACATTGGCACTACATAGCTTACCAGGCATCCACTTTGGCATAAAGATAACTGAAATGATGGCTAGGAGGGCAATAACAATTGCGATGATGGTGGTTCTGGTTGCTGTTGTGGTAGCTGTAATGGGTCCGAATAATTATTACTAAAACAATTTCATGGAATGAGCTAGTGACAAGCACTATAACTTAAATCACATACCAACCACACTAACAATAGTAACACCCCACTTTCAGGCACTCCAGGTATATAACATTTGCATCCCATAAAATTTTGTGTAAACAAACATTTTGAGCACAATGGTAGTACCCTCAGTCATCATGTTATAGCTCAAAAGTGGGTTAGGAGGCGATATAAATAATTATTATGACTATATAAAATTCATTATTCACCCTAACACACGCTCTGATCCAATAATTACCTGTATGAGCAAATTGTGAGGATTGATGGTGTCTCTTAGACTCTGTCAAAGGTTGTTCGTCTATTAAAGATCGTTTGCCTATCAGAGAATACCAATATAAGATTTATGTGAAAATCATAAGCCCCGTTTACACGGGGGTTCTAACCTGGATTCGACCCGGATTCGCTTCGCGTATGAACAGTACCAACCCGGATTCCAACCCGGGTAGCCCAACCCATATCAATTAGGTGGATTGGAATCCAGATTGAATCCAACCCGGGTTGAGCGCACGTGTAAACAAGGCTATTATGTAAAGGAAACTGTTAAGACAAAAATTACAAGCCATATTCGAATATAACTTTGGGATCAACTAAGTCATAATTATTTGAAAGATGATTAACCAAATTCCAATTTCTGCTCCAAACAGAATTGATATACTGTCTATGCATAAATTAACATGTATCAGAAAACTTATAAAGAGGGGAAGAATAGAATTAGTTAATGGACACAAAATTAAATAGTTAGGGAGATGCAAAAACTCATAAAATTAATGTCTCTCTTGGACTAAAATTTTGCTCCCTCCTTGCCATAATGATAATGGAGGTAAAGAGAATGGTCTCCTCCCATTTGCCACAAAATAATAAAGTACATAACCACTCGATCAGAGAGAGAGAGAATAAAAACAAAGGAAAAAAAGATGAACCTTGTGGAGTGCGTGCCTCTTTTGAAATAGGAAGGGCGGATGCTGAGGTGAATTGCTGCAATACTTCTGAATCTGTATTTAAAAGGTGATACCATAAACTACACATCTATACATGATTCAAAACACCATTGGAATTAAGTACAAAAATCTAAGTTTACCTTCATACTTTCCATGGATGGAACATTTCTCAGCATTGAGAGCTGCTTTTAGATCTGCCGCCAATTTTTCCTGTCGGCCATCTTTCAACAAGTTGTATAAGCCTCTCCATTTCTCTGAGTAGCGTTTGCAGTGGGGCATTTGGGGAGCATTGGCCAGCCATTCTCCAATCACATCTCGTAAGCAATCAACATCTGACTCTTGCTTTGCTACGGACTTGATGCGATAAGGTGGGATGCCAACAAGCTCAGCTATCTTCTTCCAGTAGGGAGCCAAGTCATCCAGGATTCTGATTTCTCTGTGCTTGGCAGTTTCGCAGTCAAAGTACTTGATCAGTTGTAAGCTTTCAATGGTTGCATCTTCATCCCAAAGAGGACTTGTACCAACTGTTGTAATGATAAAAATACATGTTCACATTATACTGTAGTGGATTGTAATCATGACTGCATGGCTATATACCTTGTTTGCTAACTTATACTACTAAATCACATACTAACCACATTAACAATACTAACACTGGATGGGGCCCCCACTTTCTGGCACCCCAGGTGTTAATTTTTTGAAAACAAAGGTAGCTACCCTCAGTCATCATGTTATAGCTCAAAAGTTAATTTTTTGAAAACAAAGGTAGCTACCCTCAGTCATCATGTTATAGCTCAAAAGTAGGTTAGGAGGCGATATAAATATCGTGACTGACTAGACCTATAAAATTCATCATTCATTGCCTAATATTATTCACTCTAACACACGCTCTGACCGTGTATTACCTGTATGAGCAAATCGTGAGGACTGATGGTGTCTCTTAGACTCTGTCAAAGGTTGTTCGTCTATTAAAGATCGTTTGCCTATCAGAGAATATCAAGATCATGTGGTAATTAGAATGCTGTATACTGTAGGCACAGGAAACTGTTAAGATTAAAATTACAAGCTGAAAATAATTTCGGGATCAACTTAAGATATAATTATTTGAAAGATGATTAACCAAATTCCAATTTTTTTCCAAGCAGAATTGATATACTCTCCATGCATAAATAAACATCGATCAATTTATAAAATAAAGGAAGAATAGCCATCATGCATGTCACTCGGCCCCAGCAGCAGGCAATGATATAGCTATTATGCGCATGCATTATTTTCCATGTGCTTGCTACGAAAATTAGACCTGCGGAAGTTTTTTATTATAGGAACAGGTCCAGAAATCACAAAATTTTAAACCTCCGAAAATTTATACAATTACGGTATCCAATTACCTTTCCAAATCACAGTGTCTCTAATAGATTCAGCAAGTTGGTTCAATCCAATATCTTCCAGCACAGACACCAGAGTCTCCCAGGACACAGGTTGTCTCCCTTCCCCAAGCAGCCATTCATGAAACACTCGATAGTTGATGTCTTGTGCTTTCTTCATCA
Source organism: Crambe crambe (assembly GCA_963924555.1). Taxonomy (NCBI): domain Eukaryota; kingdom Metazoa; phylum Porifera; class Demospongiae; order Poecilosclerida; family Crambeidae; genus Crambe; species Crambe crambe. Next base: position 9,052,045 of record OZ004581.1, read on the forward strand.
GTTCTCTCTCAAGGGCACTGATGCGCGCTCCAGTCTGGTCTTCCAGGAGGAGTGTTCCGAACTCAAGGTACTTAGTTCCAACTTCTTTAGTCAAGTTCACTTTAGAGTCTTGCAAAGGGCAGCAGATGATGTCCGTCATGGTTGGGGGACTGCAAGAACCTGCAATTAAAGCCCCATGAAGTTTCACTCAGATAAGGGAGTCTATAGTCCACCAGACCCACTTGCCAGTGTATACATGTACTGTAACTATGACGACTGTAGTGATAGGCATTCCTGCTTATGATTGCATCATGCATTTGCAGCACATGCACTTGAAGCTGCACTGTGTTGAAAGACATGAATTGTATTGCCAGTCAGAGGCAGTTGCCAGCTCATCTAAGGGCACTGGAAGAATGGTTCATATTGAAGTCAGAGAAGTGTCTAATCAGACAACCTTATGATGAGATCACCTAGCTCTCTATTATTAGTGCTGGTCACATGACTTGTGACCAATCAGATTCTCTGAAAAGTGTGCTTTAAATCTCATAAAGCACACTTTCATGTGCACTAAATATTTAGTGCACACTTGAGAAACTGTGCTGAAGGTACATAGGAGCCTAGTGGAAGATCCACTAGGACTATGACCTTCCAGCCTCAGTCCCTAGTGCTTACAGTAAGTATATATCTTAATGTTTTCTTTTATAGACTTTAGCATTTCACTTTTTACATTGGGTTTCAAACAGGAAAACCTCAGGAATTTACCTCATTTATTTTTTTGAATATCATTAAATTAGAGCATTCTTACTGAACCAAAGTGTGTCAGAGCTTGCTAGGTACCAGGGCTAGCTAGGGCTAGGGTTCTGTAAGGACCAACTGGAATTTGATTGGTCACAAGTCATGTGACCAGCACTAAAATGTTTAGATCACTCTTTTCTAGCTCCATGTGTTTTAATGCATGGTGCACTCGAATGATGCTATAATGCTCTCAGTGATGTAATGCACTCGCCTTCGGCTCGTGCATTACATTCACCTCGAGCATTATGGCATCATTCTCGTGCAGGTGCATTAAAACACTTAGAGCTAGAAAAGAGTGAACTAAATATTACTTAAAGGCCACTCCACCATGTTGCATTTATTTCAGCTACAGTGAAACCTGTCTAATCAGACCACCCCACAATGAGACCACCTAGCTATAAAGCCACTCCATCATGTTCCAACAGCACTTATAATTGATCTCCCTAAAGAAACAACCTCCCTATTAAGGTCACTTGTTCCTGGCCCATAGGTGCATTCAGTAAGTAGGTTGCACTGTACATGTAAAAGAGGAGCCTTAAAGTGCATGTTGTGATTCACCAACTGAAATGCCTGGAACTCCACGCAGTACTAGTTCTACTAATACTAGAGGTTGTCCCTTTACAGAGGAAAATCATATATTGGGACATAACCAAGTGGTCTTTAAAGAGAGGAAGTCTCTGATTCCCTGAAGATTCTCTGAATAGGGAGGTCTTGTTTCACTGTAGCTACTAGCAAAGCACTCACTTAAGGTGTCATCTTTAACTTGACTTGCTTCAACTGATTTTCTTGTTGGTTCACTCTATAGACATACACAATGGAGGTTGTCTTTAATCATAGAAGATGATGTTCTTTAAACTTACATCAGGAGCACTGCTTGTTCCTAGTGGTTGAATTTTGCTGGTCAAAGATGGTGTGGACTGAGTAGGTGTTGGACTGCAACCAGGTTGAAGTTGAGGTGCACTTTGCAACTGGTTCAATGCTGAGATGGAAACATTATCATAGCAATATTAATAACTACCATCAGTGACACATCACAGGTCAGGGAATTTGTGAGTGCACACCATTAGAGGTATCAGACCAGGTGGGGTCTCTGGATCTTTCACTTTCTGTCCTCTAAGATAGTTTACATGTTATCTACAGTATCCAACCCATACCATGTAACACTAGATAGGGCCCCCACTTCCCCAGATATATACCCATAAAATTATGTTGAATTAATTTTTGAGGACAAATATTTTTGAGCATAATGGTAGCATGTTAACATAACTCAAAAGTGGATTAGGAGGCGATTTATGTGAACATCAGAATGTAGGTAGGTACAGGGACAACTCCTAAAAATGTTAAGATAAAAATCACACGCTATATTCAAAAACATTGGGATCAACTAAGTTATAATTATTTGAAAGATGATTAACCAAATACCAATTTCTGCTCCAAGCAGAAATTGGATATGCTCTCTATGAAATAAATAAATAGGTATCAACATTGATCAGAAATTTATAAAAGAGGGGAAGAATAGAGAGAGAGAGAGAGAGAGAGAGAGAGAGAGAGAGAGAGAGAGAGAGAGAGAGAGAGGAAGAGAGAGAGAGAGAGAATAATAAATGATGAACCTTGTGGAGTGTGTGTTTCTTTTTCCTTATAACTTCCGTCTTTGTGGTACATTAGTCTAGATGGGGGGGAGTGTTAAATCATGAAAAATTATTATTTGGCATAACTTACTTCATTTGCATGTCTTTTATTCCTATGCAACTCAAGTGGTTGAGGAGGTAAGGTCTGGCTGGAATATTCATCATCTCCATCTCCTTCTGCCATTTTTCTAGCAGAATCATAGCATCATTTTCGATGTATGGAAGATGTTCTGACATCTCCAAGGCTTCTGCCAGTTCCTTCACCGTCTCACACTTCAGAACCTCCATGGCAATAACTTCAAGTTCAGAGGAAGAGATGTTTGCATTAGGTGAATGGTCCTGCATGAAATAGGTAAAGAGCAACAGTCATTATGAAATGAGACAAAGAGGTATGACTCACTTGTCGAATATTGAACCAAAATTTCTGGAAATCATTTAACTTTGTTTGATTCCCTTTCTGACAAATGAGGGATGGGTTGGAAGTGGTGGGATATGATGGAAGGATCACAAAATGATCGTTTTGTGGGCAGCCTTCACATTTCAGTGCAAAATCAATATTGGTTCCAGGAAGCCACTTTTTTGATATCAGAAGATGAGTCTTGAAGTATTTCAAGAATATCACGACATGAACTTATGAAGAAGGGACAGTTGTACTCTCTTGAATTGATACGTTGTACATCAACTCTCACACTAAACTTTTCTTCTGTAATGAAAAGTCTGTCCTGTTGCTGTCCAGGAGATCCAAACAAAAATTGGATTTGATTTAGATATATTTTTTCATTGACAGGTAAATAACATTTCGGGTGCTTTGACATGACTGCTGCCAGTTGAGTGAAGAAGCCTGGAGGCAAGTAGTTGGTGTTGAAAACAAGATGAAAAGGAATTGCAAATTTGATGGCAGTGCTAATTGATTGTGGATCATCAACTTTCAATAAATGAGGTAGCATGGATGGAACGAAATACTTCATACCAGGACCCTTATGCTTTTCGATACTGATTGTAGCAATAATCAAGAAATGTTCCAACAGATCCACAATTTGTTGAGGTTGCAACTCTTTTTGAGCACTCAATACTTCCTGGTATAATGATTCTACTAATACTCCATCCTCACGCAGCAACTTCCAGAGACGGCTGTTTCTATATTCTTCTCGGCCTTCCAGTGCCAACAAACGGGCTATTTGCTTGATGAGCCATTGAGGGTCAGCAATGACACAAGACTTCAAGCTGGGGATGTCTGAGTAGTGAAAGAACACGGCAAGATCGTGATAGAATGCAAGAATGCTAGTAAGAGTATCTTCAGGGATTAAACATGCTCTGCACAATTTCTTCACTTCCTCTAAAGGAACTACTGGCTTCTTTTGAGATCTGGCATATCTCTGGAACACTTTCCTGAATAGCAACCAAGTGATTGGAGTACGAATAGCTAAGTTTTTTGTTGCAAACTTATTCACAATTGTACGAATGAGCTTAAAAGTGTTATCTTCTTCAAGCTCTCCTTTACCAGCTGTTGTATTATCGACTATTGCTCCATCCAGAACAATGTCAGAAAAAGCTTTATCTGTAAATTCTGTAGAAAGCTTTTCAAGAATCTCATCCTTCCTTTCCTTGACAGAAAAATCATCACCGTGTGAACCAACTGGTAGAATGTGGGGATATTTGGGGAATGCTTCATCTTTATTATTTTCTTTATCGAAAAAGAGCCTCTTATTCAAGAGAGTAGCATGAATGGTGGATATCCACTGCACCATCAGGTCCAGTGTGGATATATCTTCTAGATGCTCAGTGGCTCTTCCTTTCAAATACGTGAGTGACCGACACTGATCTTGGAGATCAAATCGGGCATCAAACATTAAGAGAAACAAGGTCCTCGCTGTTAGGAATGCAGGAAGAATTTTAAGAAAGACTGGCTGGCCTCCACAATCCCACACATTCAGATAAACTTCCTCTTCAATAAATGGGTGATCAGTGGTTATAACAGAAAAAATCTCTTTCAAAATCCCCTCAATTAATGGGTCATCAAACTTGGGGACAATTTTACTAGATTGACTTTTGCCACTGCTCACATCACTTCCACTGCTTGCATCACTTTCTGTGGCAGAATTAGAATCTTTGTGCTCAAGAATAGTTTGTATCAACTGAGCCATTGCCTTGATTTCATCAGCATCAATTATTTTAGTCCAGAACTTTCCTTCCTGGCTGCAGGCCCAGTAACTCTCAGTGGGGCGGAGGGAGAACGTGTCAGCCACCTGGGTGCTGTAGGCTTCACAGGGAAGGGGCAGATTCATCAAGCCATTGAGTAGACTGCTCTTGCCCACACCTCCAGGACCAACGATCATCACACGAGCATATGCAACCTTCGTTTCACCATGCCCCAGGGCATTCAGGTAATCCACTGAAAATCAAACGTACAAAATAATTAATATCAATCAAAATAAAAATATTACCTTCAGTCCTTGAGGCTCGAAACTCAATGAAAAAGGATTCAACATGGAAACAAAGTTGATTCATAAGTGAATTATGCACAAAAGACATACACTCACCACCTGAAAATATGAACACCACAACAGTGAAAGTATTATGAGATTCAGTGAGCAAACACAGGGAGAAAGCTGACTCTCAGATCATGACTCAATGTATGTGTTATGATTAACAATGCATTAATTTTGGTAGACAACATGTAAGTAACAATGCAGAGAGTGAGTCAGTTCAGAATAACTTACTTGCTGAAGGAATGAAATTAAGCATCAAAATACGACAGTGAAGGTATGGCAGGGTAAGAGAATAGAGAGCATAATTATAAGTAACAATGCAGAGAGTGAGTAAGTTCAGAATAACTTACTCGCTGAAGGAATGAAATTAAGCATCAAAATACGACAGTGAAGGTATGGCAGGGTAAGAGAATAGACAGCATGTAAGTAACAATGCAGAGAGTGAGTACGTTCAGAATAACTTACTATCTGAAGGAATGAAATTAAGCATCAAAATACGACAGTGAAGGTACGACAGGGTAAGAGAATAGACAGCATGTAAGTAACAATGCAGAGAGTGAGTAAGTTCAGAATAACTTACTCGCTGAAGGAATGAAATTAAGCATCAAAATACGACAGTGAAGGTATGGCAGGGTAAGAGAATAGACAGCATGTAAGTAACAATGCAGAGAGTGAGTACGTTCAGAATAACTTACTATCTGAAGGAATGAAATTAAGCATCAAAATACGACAGTGAAGGTACGACAGGGTAAGAGAATAGAGAGCATATAAGTAACAATGTAGAGAGTGAGTCAGTTCAGAATAACTTACCTTCTGAAGGAATGAAATTAAGCATCAAAATACGACAGTGAAGGTAAGACAGGGTAAGAGAATAGACAGCATGTAAGTAACAATGCAGAGAGTGAGTACGTTCAGAATAACTTACCTCCTGAAGGAATGAAATTAAGCATCAAAATATAACAGTGAAGGTACGGCAGGGTAAGAGAATAGACAGCATGTAAGTAACAATGAAGAGAGTGAGTCTGTACAGAATAACTTACTTTCTGAAGGAATGAAATTAAGCATCGAAATACGACAGTGAAGGTACAACAGGGTAAGAGAATAAACAGCATGTAAGTAACAATACAGAGAGTGAGTACGTTCAGAATAACTTACCGACTGAAGAAATGAAATTAAGCATCGAAATACGACAGTGAAGGTACAACAGGGTAAGAGAATAGACAGCATGTAAGTAACAATGCAGAGAGTGAGTACGTTCAGAATAACTTACATCCTGAAGGAATGAAATTAAGCATCCAAAAACGACAGTGAAGGTACGACAGGGTAAGAGAATAGACAGCATGTAAGTAACAATGCAGAGAGTGAGTTAGTTCAGAATAACTTACCAACTGAAGGAATGAAATTAAGCATCAAAATACGACAGTGAAGGTAAGAGAATAGACAGCATGTAAGTAATAATGCCGAGAGTGAGTACGTTCAGAATAACTTACATACTGAAGGAATGAAATTAAGCATCAAAATACGACAGTGAAGGTAAGACAGGGTAAGAGAATAGACAGCATGTAAGTAACAATGCAGAGAGTGAGTACGTTCAGAATAACTTACCTCCTGAAGGAATGAAATTAAGCATCAAAATACAACAGTGAAGGTACGGCAGGGTAAGAGAATAGACAGCATGTAAGTAACAATGCAGAGAATGAGTCTGTACAGAATAACTTACCGGCTGAAGGAATGAAATTAAGCATCAAAATACGACAGTGAAGGTATAATAGGGTAAGAGAATAAACAGCATGTAAGTAACAATGCAGAGAGTGAGTCAGTTCTGGATAACTTACCGGCTAAAGGAATGAAATTAAGCATCAAATATAACAGTGAAGGTAAGACAGGGTAAGAGAATAGACAGCATGTAAGTAATAATGCCGAGAGTGAGTACGTTCAGAATAACTTACTATCTGAAGGAATGAAATTAAGCATCAAAATACGACAGTGAAGGTAAGACAGGGTAAGAGAATAGAGAGCATATAAGTAACAATGCAGAGAGTGAGTACGTTCAGAATAACTTACCAACTGAAGGAATGAAATTAAGCATCAAAATACGACAGTGAAGGTAAGACAGGGTAAGAGGATAGACAGCATGTAAGTAACAATACAGAGAGTGAGTCTGTACAGAATAACTTACATTCTGAAGGAATGAAATTAAGCATCGAAATACGACAGTGAAGGTACAACAGGGTAAGAGAATAAACAGCATGTAAGTAACAATGCAGAGAGTGAGTCAGTTCAGAATAATTCACCTCCTGAAGGAATGAAATTAAGCATCAAAATACGACAGTGAAGGTAAGACAGGGTAAGAGAATAGACAGCATGTAAGTAACAATGCAGAGAGTGAGTATGTTCAGAATAACTTACCGACTGAAGAAATGAAATTAAGCATCAAAATATAACAGTGATGATACGACAGGGTAAGAGAATAGACAGCATGTAAGTAACAATGCAGAGAGTGAGTCAGTTCAGGATAACTTACCAGCTAAAGGAATGAAATTAAGCATCAAAATACGACAGTGAAGGTAAGACAGGGTAAGAGAATAGACAGCATGTAAGTAACAATGCAGAGAGTGAGTCAGTTCAGAATAACTTACTTGCTGAAGGAATGAAATTAAGCATCAAAATACGACAGTGAAGGTATAATAGGGTAAGAGAATAAACAGCATGTAAGTAACAATGCAGAGAGTGAGTCAGTTCTGGATAACTTACCGGCTAAAGGAATGAAATTAAGCATCAAATATAACAGTGAAGGTAAGACAGGGTAAGAGAATAGACAGCATGTAAGTAATAATGCCGAGAGTGAGTACGTTCAGAATAACTTACTATCTGAAGGAATGAAATTAAGCATCAAAATACGACAGTGAAGGTAAGACAGGGTAAGAGAATAGAGAGCATATAAGTAACAATGCAGAGAGTGAGTACGTTCAGAATAACTTACCAACTGAAGGAATGAAATTAAGCATCAAAATACGACAGTGAAGGTAAGACAGGGTAAGAGGATAGACAGCATGTAAGTAACAATACAGAGAGTGAGTCTGTACAGAATAACTTACATTCTGAAGGAATGAAATTAAGCATCGAAATACGACAGTGAAGGTACAACAGGGTAAGAGAATAAACAGCATGTAAGTAACAATGCAGAGAGTGAGTCAGTTCAGAATAATTCACCTCCTGAAGGAATGAAATTAAGCATCAAAATACGACAGTGAAGGTAAGACAGGGTAAGAGAATAGACAGCATGTAAGTAACAATGCAGAGAGTGAGTATGTTCAGAATAACTTACCGACTGAAGAAATGAAATTAAGCATCAAAATATAACAGTGATGATACGACAGGGTAAGAGAATAGACAGCATGTAAGTAACAATGCAGAGAGTGAGTCAGTTCAGGATAACTTACCAGCTAAAGGAATGAAATTAAGCATCAAAATACGACAGTGAAGGTAAGACAGGGTAAGAGAATAGACAGCATGTAAGTAACAATGCAGAGAGTGAGTCAGTTCAGAATAACTTACTTGCTGAAGGAATGAAATTAAGCATCAAAATACGACAGTGAAGGTATGGCAGGGTAAGAGAATAGACAGCATGTAAGTAACAATGCAGAGAGTGAGTAAGTTCAGAATAACTTACTCGCTGAAGGAATGAAATTAAGCATCAAAATACGACAGTGAAGGTATGGCAGGGTAAGAGAATAGACAGCATGTAAGTAACAATGCAGAGAGTGAGTACGTTCAGAATAACTTACTATCTGAAGGAATGAAATTAAGCATCAAAATACGACAGTGAAGGTACGACAGGGTAAGAGAATAGACAGCATGTAAGTAACAATGCAGAGAGTGAGTCAGTTCAGAATAACTTACCTCCTGAAGGAATGAAATTAAGCATCAAAATACGACAGTGAAGGTAAGACAGGGTAAGAGAATAGACAGCATGTAAGTAACAATGCAGAGAGTGAGTCAGTTCAGAATAACTTACCTCCTGAAGGAATGAAATTAAGCATCAAAATACGACAGTGAAGGTAAGACAGGGTAAGAGAATAGACAGCATGTAAGTAACAATGCAGAGAGTGAGTATGTTCAGAATAACTTACCGACTGAAGAAATGAAATTAAGCATCAAAATATAACAGTGATGATACGACAGGGTAAGAGAATAGACAGCATGTAAGTAACAATGCAGAGAGTGAGTCAGTTCAGGATAACTTACCAGCTAAAGGAATGAAATTAAGCATCAAAATACGACAGTGAAGGTAAGACAGGGTAAGAGAATAGACAGCATGTAAGTAACAATGCAGAGAGTGAGTACGTTCAGAATAACTTACCTCCTGAAGGAATGAAATTAAGCATCGAAATACGACAGTGAAGGTACAACAGGGTAAGAGAATAAACAGCATGTAAGTAACAATACAGAGAGTGAGTACGTTCAGAATAACTTACCGACTGAAGAAATGAAATTAAGCATCGAAATACGACAGTGAAGGTACAACAGGGTAAGAGAATAGACGGCATGTAAGTAATAATGCCGAGAGTGAGTACATTCAGAATAACTTACCAACTGAAGGAATGAAGTTAAGCATCAAAATACGACAGTGAAAATAAGACAGGGTAAGAGAATAGACAGCATGTAAGTAACAATGCAGTGAGTGAGTCAGTTCAGAGTAACTTACCCCCTGAAAGAATGAAATTAAGCATTATAAAACGACAGTGAAGGTACGACAGGGAAAGAGAATAGACAGCATGTAAGTAACAATGCAGAGAGTGAGTACGTTCAGAATAACTTACATCCTGAAGGAATGAAATTAAGCATCCAAAAACGACAGTGAAGGTACGACAGGGTAAGAGAATAGACAGCATGTAAGTAACAATGCAGAGAGTGAGTTAGTTCAGAATAACTTACCAACTGAAGGAATGAAATTAAGCATCAAAATACGACAGTGAAGGTAAGAGAATAGACAGCATGTAAGTAATAATGCCGAGAGTGAGTACGTTCAGAATAACTTACATACTGAAGGAATGAAATTAAGCATCAAAATACGACAGTGAAGGTAAGACAGGGTAAGAGAATAGAGAGCATATAAGTAACAATGCAGAGAGTGAGTACGTTCAGAATAACTTACCGACTGAAGGAATGAAATTAAGCATCAAAATACGACAGTGAAGGTAAGACAGGGTAAGAGGATAGACAGCATGTAAGTAACAATACAGAGAGTGAGTCTGTATAGAATAACTTACTTTCTGAAGGAATGAAATTAAGCATCGAAATACGACAGTGAAGGTACAACAGGGTAAGAGAATAAACAGCATGTAAGTAACAATGCAGAGAGTATGTTCAGAATAACTTACTATCTGAAGGAATGAAATTAAGCATCAAAATATGACAGTGAAGGTAAGACAGGGTAAGAGAATAGACAGCATGTAAGTAACAATGCAGAGAGTGAGTACGTTCAGAATAACTTACCTCCTGAAGGAATGAAATTAAGCATCAAAATACAACAGTGAAGGTACAACAGGGTAAGAGAATAGACAGCATGTAAGTAACAATACAGAGAGTGAGTCTGTACAGAATAACTTACTTTCTGAAGGAATGAAATTAAGCATCAAAATACGACAGTGAAGGTAAGACAGGGTAAGAGAATAGACAGCATGTAAGTAACAATGCAGAGAGTGAGTACGTTCAAAATAACTTACCTCCTGAAGGAATGAAATTAAGCATCAAAATACAACAGTGAAGGTACAACAGGGTAAGAGAATAGACAGCATGTAAGTAACAATACAGAGAGTGAGTCTGTACAGAATAACTTACTTTCTGAAGGAATGAAATTAAGCATCAAAATACGACAGTGAAGGTAAGACAGGGTAAGAGAATAGACAGCATGTAAGTAACAATGCAGAGAGTGAGTACGTTCAAAATAACTTACCTCCTGAAGGAATGAAATTAAGCATCAAAATACAACAGTGAAGGTACAACAGGGTAAGAGAATAGACAGCATGTAAGTAACAATACAGAGAGTGAGTATGTTCAGAATAACTTACTATCTGAAGGAATGAAATTAAGCATCAAAATATGACAGTGAAGGTAAGACAGGGTAAGAGAATAGAGAGCATATAAGTAACAATGCAGAGAGTGAGTCAGTTCAGAATAATTTACCTCCTGAAGGAATGAAATTAAGCATCAAAATACGACAGTGAAGGTAAGACAGGGTAAGAGAATAGACAGCATGTAAGTAACAATGCAGAGAGTGAGTATGTTCAGAATAACTTACCTCCTGAAGGAATGAAAGTAAGCATCAAAATACAACAGTGAAGGTACGGCAGGGTAAGAGAATAGACAGCATGTAAGTAATAATGCAGAGAGTTAGTATGTTCAGAATAACTTACCAACTGAAGGAATGAAATTAAGCATCAAAATATGACAGTGAAGGTAAGACAGGGTAAGAGAATAGAGAGCATATAAGTAACAATGCAGAGAGTGAGTCAGTTCAGAATAATTTACCTCCTGAAGGAATGAAATTAAGCATCAAAATACGACAGTGAAGGTAAGACAGGGTAAGAGAATAGACAGCATGTAAGTAACAATGCAGAGAGTGAGTACGTTCAAAATAACTTACCTCCTGAAGGAATGAAATTAAGCATCAAAATACAACAGTGAAGGTACAACAGGGTAAGAGAATAGACAGCATGTAAGTAACAATACAGAGAGTGAGTCTGTACAGAATAACTTACTTTCTGAAGGAATGAAATTAAGCATCGAAATACGACAGTGAAGGTACAACAGGGTAAGAGAATAAACAGCATGTAAGTAACAATGCAGAGAGTGAGTATGTTCAGAATAACTTACTATCTGAAGGAATGAAATTAAGCATCAAAATATGACAGTGAAGGTAAGACAGGGTAAGAGAATAGAGAGCATATAAGTAACAATGCAGAGAGTGAGTCAGTTCAGAATAATTTACCTCCTGAAGGAATGAAATTAAGCATCAAAATACGACAGTGAAGGTAAGACAGGGTAAGAGAATAGACAGCATGTAAGTAACAATGCAGAGAGTGAGTATGTTCAGAATAACTTACCTCCTGAAGGAATGAAAGTAAGCATCAAAATACAACAGTGAAGGTACGGCAGGGTAAGAGAATAGACAGCATGTAAGTAACAATACAGAGAGTGAGTCTGTACAGAATAACTTACCGGCTAAAGGAATGAAATTAAGCATCAAAATACGACAGTGAAGGTATAATAGGGTAAGAGAATAAACAGCATGTAAGTAACAATGCAGAGAGTGAGTCAGTTCTGGATAACTTACCGGCTAAAGGAATGAAATTAAGCATCAAATATAACAGTGAAGGTAAGACAGGGTAAGAGAATAGACAGCATGTAAGTAACAATGCAGAGAGTGAGTCAGTTCAGAATAACTTACCAACTGAAGGAATGAAATTAAGCATCAAATACGACAGTAAAGGTATGACAGGGTAAGAGTATAGACAGCATGTAAGTAACAATGCAGAGAGTGAGTCAGTTCAGAATAACTTACCAACTGAAGGAATAAAATTAAGCATCGAAATACGACAGTGAAGGTACAATAGGGTAAGAGAATAGACAGCATGTAAGTAACCATGCAGAGAGTGAGTATGTTCAGAATAACTTACCGACTGAAGAAATCATCAAAATACGTCAGTGAAGGTATGACAGAGTAAGAGAATAGACAGCATGTAATTAACCATGCAGAGAGTGAGTACGTTCAGAATAACTTACTGACTGAAGGAATGAAATTAAAGCATCGAATACGACAGTGAAGGTACAACAGGGTAAGAGAATAGACAGCATGTAAGTAACCATGCAGAGAGTGAGTACGTTCAGAATAACTTACTGACTGAAGAAAATACGTCAGTGAAGGTACGACAGAGTAAGAGAATAGACAACATGTAAGTAACAATGCAGAGAGTGAATCAGTTCTGAATAACTTACTTGCTGTAGGAATGAAATTAAGCATTGAAATACGACAGTGAAGGTACGACAGGATAAGAGAATAGACAGCATGTAAGTAATAATGCAGAGAGTTAGTATGTTCAGAATAACTTACCAACTGAAGGAATGAAATTAAGCATCAAAATACGATAGTAATAGTACGGCAGGGTAAGAGAACAGACAGCATGTAAGTAACAAAATGCAGAGAGTGAGTTTATTCAGAATAACTTACCCGCTGAAAGAATAAATTAAGCATCAGTGACAGTATGACAGGGTAAGAGAATAGACAGCATGTGAGTAACAATGTAGAGTGTGAGTTGGTTCAGAATAACTTACCCGCTGAAGGCATCAAAATACGACAGGGTAAGAGAATAGACAGCATGTAAGTAACAATGCAGAGAGTGAGTTTATTCAGAATAACTTACCAACTGAAGGAATGAAATTAAGCATCAAAATATGACAGTGAAGGTATGACAGGGTAAGAGAATAGACAGCATGTAAGTAATAGTGCTGAAAGTTGTCAAGAATAACTCACATCCTGAAGGATCTAAATATGTCAATGAAGGTATGACAGGGTAAGATAATGAGAAGTGATAAAACAATATGTTAATGAAGTATAAGTAATGACTTACCAGGAGAAGGGGTAATAAGTTCAAACATCAAATTGAGTGTGTATGGTGTGAAAGAACATGATGCCAAATATAATAATGTCAGTCTTGAATGACTCACCTCCTGAAAGAAAACATTGATACACATACTAACTAAAGGTCGTGATCATAACATAATTCAGCACTTTCTAATCAATAGACATTCCAGACACTATCCTTATTTCCTTCCTTTATTTGGTAAAGGGTTGGCAAGTAAGAATAGGTCCCACCCGTGGGCCACATAGGCACACTGCAGTACAGCACAATCTGTACTTCAGGTGAGGAAGGAATGAGCTTCCAAGTCATTACCAGTGGTGGGTTGCATTGGTACACCCTCTATAATTGATACTCCACAACTAAATGAGCTGGTGTCACACCCTAACCCCTAGCCCCTAGCTAGCCACCTTTTTCATGTGAATGCACTCACAAAATATGGTTCAGCTCTGCTAGAAGTTGCCTTCTTCTCTGTCTCTTCATTCTCTTTATCTATTTTATCACTCATGATGTTATTTCTTACCTGATAAAAAAATCGCACGAGGAATGATTATAGTGGACAGTGAAGAGTGGATTCATTGCGCATGCGCATGATGAACAGAAAACAGGAGTTTGCAATTAATCAACTGAAAGTGAAAATTCGATTTAAAAGATTAACCTTTGTGAGTCCAATTAGTGATCATTTCATACTGACAAGGCTGTTATCAAAGTAATACAAGAGGCCTGGAAGCTAGACCTGTCCACATAATTATAACTAGCTAGCTTAATAAATGTACTAACTAAATGAACCAGTTGGCTATGTTCACAGTTAGCGCCATTGATTTTTAGTTCTATGGAAATTTATCTCTATAGCATCTATATACTTCACCTGTTCCTTGACAAACCCACACCAGCAGGTAGGCCTTGTTATAAGCTAGCTAGTGATACCTAAACATCAAGTGCTTCTATAACAGTTTGGCAGCGCAGGCCGGGATGGCTTCACCTAGGGGGAAATAGATGGAGATCATGAAGATGAGAGAGATATGATCAGAAAGAGAATTCCACAAGTGTCTACTATGGTGTCTCCTCCTGAGAGCAGTGATGATGAAGAAGCTAAACAAAGAACATTGAGAAAAAAGACTGCAAAGGCTAAGCACGAAAGAAGCAAAATGCAACTGTGAGTTCATGCAACATGTTATATTTCATAATGTCATAGACTAAATTTGCTGTTTATCATCACAATTTTTAAGATTTCCATGAGAGAGGGAGGTCAATATTCAATATCAGTTTTAGCTATTGTACTTTGGGTAACCAAACCAACTTGAATTAAGGGGGAAATGCTGTGGCCTTTACCAATTTCTTGATGATTATAATTTTTATCTGAAATGCCTCACCAAAATTCAATATTTTGCTGACTAAATTGGATGAGGGAGGTGACGATAAACAGTTCACTTGGCCTAATGATATTGTAGCCATGATATCATCATCCTCCTAAAGAAAGTAGCTACACATACGTAGGCTGCAGTCACACAGTTGTATGGCCAACAACTCTCTTCATCAGACTACTCAGGTTGACTATGTTAGCTAGCTAGCTTTTAGTTATTGACCTAGGAAGATGATCATGGACTCCAGCCACATGGGACACAGGTTGCTTACACAAGAAAGACCACTCAGGTAACATGTTCTAAATCTTGACTCTGAGATATATAGCAATGATGAGAAGACCCTGCGCATGATGCAACACAATCACCTCCAGAGACTGTGCTCCAAACAGAACGTCATAAGAACTAGTTCACTCCACAATGACTGACTTACTATTATCATGGAAGCAATAGATAATCATGTATTGGATCATACTGATAATTATTAACCATTTCCAAAAAATAATCTTCCATTGGATCCAACAGAGTAGCTATTATTAATGAGTTCACTTTTAAAGGATACAATACAGAAATCAAACATGAATTTATACATGATTGCCCTGATTAAATCAGTTATGACAATTTTCAGATTGATGACACCATAATCTATTGAATCATACAATGAAATTGTAAGTGATAAAATCAATAGCAAATCATGCAATTGATAGTTTACCAGTGTGACTATGAGAGCCTCCTAAAATGTTACCACACCATCAATGTGAATGATTCCAAATGATACAGGAAACCAAGAATTCAGTTTCATGGTCCTCCATGAGGAGTGTTGGAATGTCTGGATTGTACTGTCACGTTATATCACCCTATTATTAAGGTCTTGTCCTCTTCTCTCACCTTAAGCCCATATTTCCTGTTTCTATTATTAAAGTCCTGTCCTCTTCTCTCACCTGTTTCCGACTTACCTTACTATACTATGTACTATAATTGTGTAGTGTGTGCCTTATTTCATATTTCATAGCCTGTAAAAGAACTTGAGGGCACTAGTAATAGCTAGGGTAAGAACTTAGCTACATACATTCTAGATCTCCACCTGAGTCCTAGCTACAGAGATGCTCAAAGGTGCTCCACTAGCTAGCTCAAGATGCCTGCATGTACTGTGTAATAAGGAAAACCAAGCCACATGCATCAATTCTGTGGTCGTTTCATGTTACGCAATGATTGCCTTATCATCTGTCACTTGAACAGATTTCAGCACTGTCTGCCACTGCTTATTTGCACGGTGTGACACATATTATTACAAACTTCAGGATCAACACAATAATGAAAAATGGTGCTCCAAAAATATTGTCAGCATTGTTTTATAAGTTGATAGTTTGCAGCCCAAGGCTATAGATATGTGGCCATGGGGTCCTCCTGTTGTGCCCTCTTCAGCTTGTAGGCTTCCATTGCTACTTTAGTGGGTTCCCAACACTTCCCTCTCATCAGTCGCTCCATCTTCCTCTCTCGTTCTCTTCAGCCAGTACTACCTGGGGGGAGGGGAATAGATCAGGTGACCTCATTATTCTATCAAAGCTGAATCATGGTACAGTAAACTCCCCAATGTGTACTCCCTTAATTAAACCCAAACCTGTCTTGAAACAGCCTGACATAGGACCATAATTATTACTATGAACTGCCATAATCAGAGGGAGAACATATGTCACTGAGTGACTGAAACCAGGGGGAAATGATCATGGCACAGTACAACACTTCAATACGTTTCATTTTTGTTATTAATTTTGTTTGGAGGGAAAGCGTATCACTACATGTACAGCTGTTTTCATAACAAAGGAGTCCAGGGAAACCCATCATGTGTTACCCACATTCACATTCCCCACATCAAATATCACTTTTTGAAATCTCATTTGCCTAACAAATTAGAAATGACCTTTCAATTTAGTGTGACCTGATAACTGTAGGACATAGGACAGCTTTTACGATTCCTTACTTGGCAGGCCACAGCTCAGCATGCAACTCATGATCTTCTAACATGGTCTCTCGTGTCTGTCATGTTAGTCATTATATGACATGTCATTGTACACCTGTCTACACTAATACCTTCACCTGACTATCTCCCTCCTTTGCTCAGCATGTGGATCTTTTGGTTTTCCTCCCTTGGTCCGTGTATGGGTGTTTCCCCCTAGGGGTGCAGACAATACACCACTTTAGTACCAGTCCAGTAACCACCAATTAATTCTTAACATAACTCATCAAAGAAATGGTCAGAATTGGTGGGAGCAGGCTAGCATTTCCAAAAGAGAAGTTTAATTGTTTGCACACACTGACAGGTGCAGCTAGTATGATAAGGTACACATGTACTGTATAAATAAAAGTTGAGCTTTGAGGTTGACCATCATGAGCTTGCTACATGCTCCCTTCACAGTACAGAATGAGAGTTGCCATTACCTATGCTTTGATTGATACAGAGCATGAGTCTATTCCCACTTGTATTATTAGATGCATCAAACAGGTGCAAGTCACATGACCATATCAGTGGGATAATTACAAACCAGATGCAAGTCACATGACCATATCAGTGGGATAATTACAAACCAGATGCAAGTCACATGATCATATCAGTGGGATAATTACAAACCAGATCACAGACTGGACCTATAGCCATGGTGAGTGGATGGTAAACAACAATGAGTCATTGTTGACCTGTTATTCAAGTTTTGTGAAGTGGGAATGTGGGTCCTCTCTCCTAACACATGCCTCTCAGAGAAATAAGTTTACATTTTATGTGAAAATGAAAACAATTGAGAGCAATAATCACTACAGGATAACTTTAGTGCTTGTCCAACTGGTATTTTAACCCTAGCAGTTTGCAAGTTGGTTGCATGAGACAGTGGATTGTGTGTGTGTGGGTTGCAACTAGTAAACAATTCACCTCCAGAATTTGTATAAATAAAATAGTAGAGCACATGGTCTATTTCCTATACCAAAGAAAGATCCTCAGGTACATATCTTAAGATTACACTGTGCAATACAACACTGTTTCCTCCAGTATACTAAATGCAGGGAGGGCCACCCTGTTGGGATATAGAACTTCAAAGAAAGTGGGCTGGGTCTATGGCACTAATTGAATTATATTCTCATGAATATACTTAAGCACCCTGTTTGAAAGTACAGCTAGGGGAGACTGCACAGGTAACTGTACGTGTGCTAAACTTACATATTTTAGTGGACGCAATAATAATAGGTAACCAAAGAGAGTCACGTTCTACTATCTAAGAATCCACCAATGTGGCAGCTTACAGACAAGGACTATGTTTGTGGGTTACGTGAGGTAGTACGTGATAGGAAACAGGAAATAGCCTTTCTGATTTCTGATGCTACCGGACTCCATTAGCAGGAGTGGTCCCTCACTTTCCAGGAGCTAGCCATGGGTCGGGAGATTAATGGGACTGAAACTTAGTGTTGATCGGATTGGGTTCTCCCCTGATGGCATAAAAGCCTCTAGACCAGCAAACAGGAGTATTTCACAGTTTTATGTGAAATAGGTTCCATCAGGTAATTGGTCCTAGCCAGTAGAGTGGCGGACAAATGCATTTCCAAAAGTCACTTTTTTCTCAAACACATACACACACTCCACTGAGTACGGTAACCCTTGTGCATGTCCACTGGATCTGTTGTTTTCTTACCACTATTAACAACTTAGGCAATGTTCTGTACTGTGAAGGGAGCTTGTAGCAAGCTCATAATGGTCAACCTCAAAGCTCAAGTTTTATTTGAGAGAAAAGGTACTGTACATGTGTGAGAAAGATCACCTTATCATGTGAGCTAGCTAGCTGCACTTGTGTGCTAACAAATAAGATAGTGTGTAAACAGGTCAACAAGGACTCTGCAATTTCTCATTGTTGTTCATCCACTCTCTCTGCTGGTATTTGAAATTAGGTTAAAAATTAGTGAATGATGAAGGTGCCAGGTGAATGTAAGACCACACACACTGACAGAACTTGCATACTCCATGCATATGCATAACAACTGGTCAACAATGACTCAGTCAGAAATGGTAAGCCATTGTTGCCCATGGACATTGGCTTTCACTTTAATTAATAGTGTACAAATTCCAACAGTTATTTTTAAAGAAACTTATGACCATAGGGATTAGAGATTTTAGCTTATATGGTCAGTCTTCTTGCTGCTAATAATGGCAGGGGCATGTCACATGACTTATTCTACAGAGTTCCCATAGTATAAAAAAGAATGCACAGAGGGGACGGTCCAGATTTGATGGATGTCCATGCAACCTTTGTGGACACTATTTGGATCAGCAAACTGTGACCTGCCAATGGACAATGCACTCAAGCAGTTGCATTGAAGTCTGAGGTACCTAGTACACTAAGGTGTGCATTATTTAAGGTTTGTTCCACTGTGTTATGAACAAACAGACACACACATACACACAGTAGCACCTGGAGATATTCAGTACCTCCATTAACACTCCACGATGCTCTGTTTGGTGGGGTCAGCAAGAGGGTGGATGTCATTGCCATGCTCGTTTGGAAACACTAGTGGGAGAAGGGAGGGGTAAGAGGGAGGGGCAGGAAGGAAAAGGGGAGGGACAGGAGAGGGATTGAGAGATGAAACCCCATATATAGTAGTAGGTTATCTCGACTTCATTACATTAATAATAGTACATACTTTTGAGTCCATCTTTGATTTCACCTGAGGTCCTCACAAAAGTTATCACCAGCAAACTCCAACCTGCACACAATAGATGTCTAAGCACTAAGCAGGCACTATGAGCCAGTGCTGGAAACCTCCTAGAGCCCGGGCTAGGAACTCACAGGAGGACTGAGCACCCGAAGTCCCACCTGGACCACAACTGATATTGGAGAGAGAGCCAGTTTGATTTGACACCCTGGAAATTCCAGGTACCCATTTTCAGCTGGGTGGACTGGTGGCATGGTGTTAGGTGGATATTCACAGCAAATCAATACTGGTGAAAAGGAGGATGGATAAACACCATATGTCACTGGTGGGACTCGAAGAGTGCATGCCAATGACTCCACACATACATACATACATACCTTGATGGAGGTCTCAGAGAGTTTTCCTTCCATGAGTTCAGATTGGAGTCTATCTGCTTTGAGTTGCCTCTTGGCCATCTCCATCTTGGCATACTCCTCCACCACAGCCTGGTGAATGTACCCGTTCCAACGATCCCTCTTCCCGTTGTTAGGGTGCAAGTACTCATCGGGCTTGATGTCCTCAACCATGAACCACTTCATGAGGCCTCTACAAACATGCATACAGCATAAATAATTAAGATCATGTTGCCTTGCTTGCCAGTTGGAACAGACACACTAGAAGTGTCCTAATGGAGTTGCAATTCATCAGATAGTTAATCTTCTAATTCAGCGATTAAAAGAATTTGTATTTGCTATGCATGATGACTATCATATCATAGGTCCATATGGGGCTAAGGTGGGTCCACTTATAAATAATGCCTTTTGTTTTCTGTTGCCATGGTGCTTAGGACTGTATCTCAAAATCCCCAGTGTCCACTGTAACAGGTAAGGGGTCATCATTGGCAGGACTTACATCCACCTTTAGGAATAGCCCTGCTTTACCTTACATGGACCGATAATTATGAGTTCCATTGTAACTTGATGATATGTATGCATGTTGCTACAGAGTGTCTCTATCGGTATTTTGAGAGACCCTCCTTCAGCCATAATTGATCAGTGCAACCCTTACATGAATTTGTTCAAGTTGGAGAGTACCAGCACTCCTGGGCCACAACACTTGCTGCTCCATGAACCTTACATAGTGTGGCTAGAGTTCGAAAAAAAGAATTTTACAGTCAAAGCTGGAATCAACAGTACAGTGAACCTCTGAATCTTGGGACCCATCCTTTCATCCTTAGTATAGAGAGGTTGTCCTCTTTTGGAAGTTATTTTGTATAGAGTGTATAATCATAGAAAGGATGGAGAGGTTTGTCCTCTTTCAGACTGTCCTTTATTCGGAGGTTCCACTGAAGGCAACCAAATCCTTATACTTCTGTAATGCACTTCACTCAACAAAGTATTACGAATTAATTACTTCTTTAAAGAATACTTCAGATTACTCTAAGTATGAAACCTGTATTAAAAGACCACCCAACACCTCTCTTTAAAGACCACTAGGTTATGTCCCAACATTGATTTTGACCTCTATAAAGAGACCACCTCCATTAAAAGACTTTTAGTGGTTGTTATAGACAGGTTGCACTGTATCAGTATGTCTGATTGCTGGAGCTCTCATTGATTTATACCCTGTGACTCAGTGTTATATATGTCCCTATAGTGCTTGTACCATTGATTTTGACCTCTGTAAAGAGACCACCTCTATTAAGAGACCACCTTTTAGTGGTTGCTATAGACACTGTATCAGTATGTCTGATTGCTGGAGCTATCATTGATTTATACCCTGTGACTCAGTGTTATTAATAATACATCTTGGCGAGAACCTTATCGATCACTCACCTCGTACTTGGAAAGTGCATCTTTGAATTTGCTGAATTCCTCTTCGGAGGAGGGGTCCATGGCCTCAATCCCCCCCTTGTTCCCCCCAAACACCCCAAAGGTCTCCATGGCTATTCTCAGGTCTGACTCATGTTGCAGCTTCTCTTTCTTCTCTTTTTCCTCCTGCTGACTCAGCACTGGAGTGGTTTCCTTGGCAATCTCTGCCTCCAGCTCAGCTGCTCTTCTCTTGGCCTTCTTCTCTGCTATTCGATCCTCTTTTGTCTTGGTGGGTTTCACTAAGAGAGAGAGAGAGAGAGGGAGGGAGGGAGGGAGGGAGAGAGAGATTCAACACTATGCATACTATTATCACATCCTAACCTTTTTGTTGGTCTGGGACTGGTTCCTTCACTTCCTGTGTAAGAGGAAGTAAAAATAACATCAGACATGGAACGTCTCATGCACTGCACTCACAGCTAAGTCCAAGTCTTCATCTTCCCCCTCCCACTGCTCCCCCTCTCCTACAAAGCCTTTCTCCACATCAAAGTCATCAGCATCTGAAAATGCCACATAAAACGTAACTCAAGCTGACCAATCAGAACCCTCACTGCTGATATCACCAACCATTCAGTAAACTGAGGGGGCTTTATTTGCAAGACTATGACTAGGGCCAACCCTCTGGTCCACACTGTAATCCACCCTTTATTTAAAACAGTTGGGAGATTGAAGATACTTATATATTATGTAGCAAACCCATTCACACATGACATGTTAGCGGCAAACTAGTTGGCTGGAGATTAGCTAGGAGGCAGCTGATGTCTAAGGTGAGTACTAAAAATAGATCAGTATTGTCACTTACCCCAGGAGTCTTCTGACATCTCTGTAGCCAAGCTAGGTTGTGGTTTTATCAATCGGTAAAGGACGCCGATTCTTATTTGGCGCGCGCGCATATAAACCATAATAATGAATCATTATGTAGCTACAGATTAATAGAACTGTTGATGCCATGGCCAGTCTGAGACCAAGCAGTGGGGTCCTCTTGCTAGGAGTACGCTATCTTCCTCTCTCGCTCCTCCTCTACCAGTGGTGCCTGAGGGAGAGGAACACATACAATTTGAACAAGATGGAACCTCTGATTAAAAATGAACTCGCTGAAATGGAACTTCTGGAGGTTGTTAAGAGGCATACCCATTATACGTAAATTATCCACCACACCAGTCAGACATCATATACCAAATATCAAGTACCATACAGTACTTTTGTTCAATATATACTAGATGCGATATCTTTTGCGGTTGATCAAAGGATCTCTAATTTCTAATTTCTGGAGGTTGTTGAGAGGCATACCCATTATACATTATTTACCCACCACATCACTCACACATCATATGTCTTCCACCTCCTTCTCCCAAATATCAGTACCAACCTACCACACTGTACTTTTGTTCGATACTAGATGCAATATCTTTGCGATTGACCAAAGGGTCTCTGAGGGCTGTGCAGAGACTGCTCCAAGATGGTGGCTGACTTCCCTTCATCTTCAGCCACTGTTTGATGAGTTCCCTCATGCATCCATTGATGTTATTGGGGTTGTCAACTCCTATCTTCTCAACTTCAGCATCTGATAGTCCTAGGACGACTCCAAGGTCCTCCCATTCCTTTACTATGTCAATCAATGCTGTCCTCACATTGCGATAGGCTGCATACAGGCAAACACCCAATGGCATGACTCACAGCTATGTTGCTAGGTAGCTCACTGGGTATAACTATACATGTGCATGAGATATACTAGCCACTCACTCAAGGTGTCATCTTTAACTTGACTTGCTTCAACTGATTTTCTCATTGGTTCACTCTATAGACATACACAATGGAGGTTGTCTTTAAATCATAAAAGATGATGTTCTTTAACTTACATCAGGAGCACTGCTTGTTCCTAGTGGTTGAGGTTTGTTGGTCAAAGATGGTGTGGACCGAGAAGGTGCTGGACTGCTACCAGGTTGAAGATGAGGTGCACTTTGCAACTGATTCAATGCTGAGATGAAAACATTATATTAATAACTACCATCAGTGACAGGTCAGGGAATTTGTGAATACACACCATTAGAGGTATCGGATCTCTGGATCTTTCACTTTCTGTCCTCAATGACAATTTGCATGCTATTTACAATATCTAGTCACACAACCCATCCATACCATGTAACACTGGATGGGCCCCCACTTCAGGAAGCTATAATAACATTAGCATAATTTTTTGAGGACAAACATTTTTGAGCACAATGGTAGCTACCCTCAGTCATCATGTTATAGCTCTGGGCCACGATATAAATATTGTGACTATGACCATTATTCATTGTGCTAGTAATCTACCCTAACACATGCTCTGATCCAATAATTACCTGCATGAGCAAATTGTGAGGATTGATGGTGTCTACTAGACTCTGTCAAAGGTTGTTTGTCTATTAAAGATCGTTTGCCTATCAGAGAATACCAATATAAGATTTATGTGAAAATCATAATGCTCTGTACTGTAGGTAAAGGAAACTGTTAAGACAAAAATTACAAGCTATATTCAACTTTGGGATCAATAATATTGAACTAAGTTATAATCATTTGAAAGATGATTAACCAAATTCCATTTCTGCTCCAAGCAGAATTGATATACTGTCTATGCATAAATAGCTAAACAAGTAGCTATCAACATTGTCAGTGACACAAAATTAAATAGTTAGGGAGATGCAAAAACTCATTTGCCAACATAAAATCAATGTCCCTCTAGGACTAAAATTTTGCTCCCTCCTTGCCATAATGATAATGGGGGTAAAGAGAATGGTCTCCTCCCATTTGCCACAAAATAAGAAAGTCCATAACCACTCAATCCCTCTGAGGTGGTAAAACATGCAAGTATGAATTTCGGACAAACAGCTGCTAGATCAAGACTAGTGATCTCATATAACTCACACCATCCCATAAAAAAGTTACAGGAAGTGTTAGGTACCACCGAGGGAGGGAGGGAGGGAGGGAGGGAGAGAGAGAGAGAGAGAGAGAGAGAGAGAGAGAGAGAGAGAGAGAATAAAAACAAAGAAAAAATGATGAACCTTGTGGAGTGTGTGCTTCTTTTGAAATAGGAAGGGTGGATGCTGAGGTGAATTGCTGTAATACTTCTGAATCTGTATTTAAAAGGTGATACCATAAACTACACATCTATACATGATTCAAAACACCATTGCAATTAAGTACAAAAATCTAAGTTTACCTTCATACTTTCCATGGATGGAACATTTCTCAGCATTGAGAGCTGCTTTGAGATCTGCCGCCAATTCTTCCTGTCGGCCATCTTTCAACAAGTTGTATAAGCCTCTCCATTTCTCTGAGTAGCGTTTGCAGTGGGGCATTTGGGGAGCATTGGCCAGCCATTCTCCAATCACATCTCGTAAGCAATCAACATCTGACCCTTGCTTCGCTATGGACTTGATGCGATAAGGTGGGATGCCAACAAGCTCAGCTATCTTCTTCCAGTAGGGAGCCAAGTCATCCAGGATTCTGATTTCTCTGTGCTTGGCAGTTTCGCAGTCAAAGTACTTGATCAGTTGTAAGCTTTCAATGGTTGCATCTTCATCCCAAAGAGGACTTGTACCAACTGTTGTAATGATAAAAACACATGTTCACATTATACTGTAGTGGATTATAATCATGACTGCATGGCTATAATTATATATGGATGGGGCCCCCACTTTCTGGCACCCCAGGTATATAAATTTAGCATCCCGTTAATTTTTTGAAAACAAACACAATGGTAGCTACCCTCAGTCATCATGTTATAGCTCAAAAGTGGAGTGGATACTGTAGGTACAGGAAACTGTTAAGATAAAAATTACAAGCTGTAAGTTATGATTATTTGAAAGATGATTAACCAAATTCCAATTTCTGTTCCAAGCAGAATTGATATACTGTCTACATGCATAAATAAACATTGATCAATTTATAAAATAAAGGAATTAGTTAATGGGCATATCATGCAAAAATTAGTCCTCACTAATCAGTAATAAAGTTCTTTTGAGATTACTACAATAATTATTGTGATGGAAGAAGACTTCTATATTATAGCTAGTTACTTGAATGTAATATTTATTATACCTTTCTCAATTTCCTTGCCCTTTTTGCTCAGTTGTAGCTACATCATCATGAATCAGTTATTAATACAGTTACATGCAGTAAACTGTGCACTTACGGGAGTACTAAGTGATTGCTGATGAGGTGGACCAGTTGAAGATGCTAACTGGGTCAGTCCAAGACCTGAATTCTGAAGTGAAGGTTGACGCTCTAAAGGTAATGAGGAATGATCTTGATTAAGTATCCATCTAGCTAAGCTACACACTTCACCTTTCTCCAATTCTTTCTTTAACTGATCAATCTCCTTGTTCTTTTCATGTATTTCTCTGTCCTTTAAACTCAGTTGCTGCTCATAGTGTTCCTTGTGAGTCTGTTCAAACTTGTGATAAAACAATCTGGAAAAAAAAAAAAAAAAAAAAAAAAAACCAAGCAAAACCCATGCATGGGTATAGTACAAGTTAGTTAATACAGTCATCACAAGTACTTTTTCTGCATGTCTTGAATGCCTATAGTGCTCAGATGTTGGAGGAGGTGAGGTCTGGATACCATCTCAATCTCTTCCTGCCACAGGTCTAGCAGAATCTTGGCATTATTGTTGATGTACTCCAAGTGTTCTGACATCTCCAAGACTTCTGCCAGTTCTTTCACCTTCTCACACTTCTGAACCTCAATGGCAATAACCTCAAGTTCAGAAGAAGAGACAATAGCAATCTCCTGAAAAAACAACAACAAAAAAAAAACATTAAATAACACCCACTTATCGTAGTTAGCTACTCACCTGTCGAATACTCAACCAGAAGTTTTGGTCAATATTTAATTTTATCCGAACACTTTTTTCACAAACTAGTGTAGGATTAGAAATGGTGGCATCCTCTGGAAGGATGATGAAATGATCTCTCTGTGGACAACCTTCACACTTCAATGCAAAATTGATGCCAATCCCTGGTAGCCATTTCTTGATTTCTGTGAATGACTGTTGAATGATTTCAAGTATGGCATGACATGAACTTATGAAGGTGGGGCATTTATATTTCCTTGAGTCAATACGTTGTACGTCAATTCTCACACTAAACTTTTCCTCTGTAATGAAAAGTCTGTCCAGTTGCTGTCCAGGAGATCCAAACAAGAATTGGATTTGGTTTTGATACATTTTCTTATCAACTGGTAGATGACATTTAGGATACTTTGACATGACTGCTGCCAGTTGAGTGAAGAAGCCTGGAGGTAAGTAGTTGGTGCTGAAAACAAGATGCAATGGAATTGCAGAGTTGATGGCAGTGCTAGTTGAGTGTGGATCATCAACTTTCGGTAAATGAGGTAACATGGATGGAACAAAATACTTCCTACCAGGACCTTTATGCTTTTCAGTACTGATTTTAGCAATAATCAAAAAATGCTCCAATAGATTTATAATCTGTTGAGGTTCCAACTTTTTTTGAGCTCTCAATACTTTTTGGTATAATGATTCTACCAGTATTCCATCCTTACGCAGCAATTTCCAGAGACGACTGTTTCTATATTCTTCTCGGCCTTCCAGTGCCAACAAACGGGCTATTTGCTTGATGAGCCATTGAGGGTCAGCAATGACACAAGACTTCAAGCTGGGGATGTCAGAGTAGTGAAAGAATACGGCAAGATCGTGATAGAATGCAAGAATGCTAGTAAGAGTATCTTCAGGGATTAGACATGCTCTACACAATTCCTTCACTTCCTCTAAAGGAACTACTGGCTTCTTTTGAGATCTGGCATATCTCTGGAACACTTTCCTGAACAGCAACCAAGTGATTGGAGTACGAATAGCTAAATCTTCAGTTGCAAAGTCACTCACAATCGTACGAATGAACTTAAAAGTGTCATCTTCAAGCTCTTCCTTACCAGCTGTTGTGTTATCGACTATTGCTCCATCCAGAACAATGTCAGAAAAGGCTTTACCTGTTAATTCTGAAGAAAGCTTTTCAAGAATCTCATGTTTTCTTTCCTTGACAGAAACATTGTCACCATGTGAACCAACAGGCAGAACGAGAGGATACTTGGGGACTTCTTCATCGTCATCGCTTTCTTTATCAATAATGAGCCTCTTATTCAAGAGAGTAGCATGAATGGTGGATATCCACTGCACCATCAGGTCCAGTGTGGATATATCTTCTAGATGCGCAGTGGCTCTTCCTTTAAAATAGGTAAGACACTGATACCGATCATGGAGATCACACCTGGCATCGAACATTAAGAGAAACAATGTCCTCGCGGTTAGAAATGCAGGAAGAATTTTAAGAAAGACTGGCTGGCCTCCACAATCCCACACATGCAGATAAACTTCCTCTTTGATAAATGGGTCACCAGTGGTTATAACAGAAAGAATCTCTTTCAAAATCCCCTCAATTAATGGGTGGTCAAACTTGGGGGCAGTTTTACTAGGTTGAATCTCACAACTGCTCACATCACTTTCACTGCTTGTATCACTTCCACTGTTCGCATCACTTCCTGTGGCAGAATTGGAATCTTTGTAGTCAAGAATAGTTTGTATCAACTGAGCAAGTCCTTTGATTTCATCAGCATCAGTTATTTTAGTCCAGAATTTTCCTTCCTGGCTGCAGGCCCAGTAACTCTCAGTGGGGCGGAGGGAGAATGTGTCAGCAACCTGGGTGCTGTAGGCTTCACAGGGAAGGGGCAGATTCATCAAGCCATTGAGTAGACTGCTCTTGCCCACACCTCCAGGACCAACGATCATCACACGAGCATATGCAACCTTCGTTTCACCATGCCCCAGGGCATTCAGGTAATCCACTGAAAATCAAAAGTACAAAATAATTAATATCTATCAAAATAAAAATATTACCTTCAGTCCTTGAGGCTCGAATCTAATAAAAAAGAATTCAACATGGAAATTAAACATGGAAACGAAGTTGATTCACAAGTGAATTATGCACAAAAGACATACACTCACCACCTGAAAATATGAACACCACAACAGTGAAAGTATTGTACAGAGAGAAAGCTGACTCTCAGGTCATGACTCAATGTATATGTTATTATTAACAACGCATTAATTTTGGTACACAGCATGTAAGTAACAATGCAGAGAGTGAGTCAGTTCAGAATAACTTACTCGCTGAAGGAATGAAATTAATACGACGACAGCATGAGAGAATAGACAGCATGTAAGGGTAAGAGAATAGACAGCATGTAAGTAACCATGCAGAAAGAGAGTGAAGGAATCATCAAAATACGACAGTGAAGGTACGACAGGGTAAGAGAATAGACAGCATGTAAGTAACAATGCAGAGAGTGAGTCAGTTCAGAATAACTTACATCCTGAAGGAATGAAATTAAGCATCAAAATACGACGTCAGGGTAAGAGAATAGACAGCATGTAAGTAACAATGCAGAGAGTGAGTCTGTACAGAATAACTTACTCGCTGAATGAATGAAATTAAGCATCAAAATACGACAATGAAGGTACGACAGGGTAAGAGAATAGACAGCATGTAAGTAACAATGTAGAGAGTGAGTACGTTCAGAATAACTTACCCCCTAAAGGAATGAAATTAAGCATCAAAATACGACAGTGAAGGTAAGACAGGGTAAGAGAATAGACAGCATGTAAGTAACAATGTAGAGAGTGAGTACGTTCAGAATAACTTACCCCCTGTAGGAATGAAATTAAGCATCAAAATACGACAGTGAAGGTAAGACAGGGTAAGAGAATAGACAGCATGTAAGTAACAATGCAGAGAGTGAGTACGTTCAGAATAACTTACCTTCTGAAGGAATAAAATTAAGCATCAAAATACGACGACAGGGCAAGAGAATAGACAGCATGTAAGTAACAATGCAGAGAGTGAGTCTGTTCAGAATAACTTACCTCCTGAAGGAATGAAATTAAGCAACAAAATATGACAGTGAAGGTACGACAGGGTAAGAGAATAGACAGCATGTAAGTAACCATGCAGAGAGTGAGTCAGTTCATAATAACTTACTCGCTGAAGGAATGAAATTAAGCACGAAATACGACAGTGAAGGTACAACAGGGTAAGAGAATAGACAGCATGTAAGTAACCATGCAGAGAGTGAGTCTGTTCAGAATAACTTACCAACTGAAGGAATGAAATTTAGCATCAAAATACAACAGTGAAGGTACGACAGGGTAAGAGAACAGACAGCATGTAAGTAACAATGCAGAGAGTGAGTACGTTCAGAATAACTTACCAACTGAAGGAATGAAATTTAGCATCAAAATACAACAGTGAAGGTACGACAGGGTAAGAGAATAGACAGCATGTAAGTAACAATGTACAGAGTGAGTCAGTTCAGAATAACTTACCTCCTGAAGGAATGAAATTAAGCATCAAAATACGACAGTGAAGGTACGGCAGGATAAGAGAATAGACAGCATGTAAGTAACAATTCAGAGAGCGAGTCAGTTCAGAATAACTTACTCGCTGAAGGAATGAAATTAAGCATCAAAATACGACGACAGGGTAAGAGAATAGACAGCATGTAAGTAACAATGCAGAGAGTGAGTACGTTCAGAATAACTTACCAACTGAAGGAATGAAATTTAGCATCAAAATACAACAGTGAAGGTACGACAGGGTAAGAGAATAGACAGCATGTAAGTAACAATGTACAGAGTGAGTCAGTTCAGAATAACTTACCTCCTGAAGGAATGAAATTAAGCATCAAAATACGACAGTGAAGGTACGGCAGGGTAAGAGAATAGACAGCATGTAAGTAATAATGCAGAGAGTGAGTCAGTTCAGAATAACTTACTCGCTGAAGGAATGAAATTAAGCATCAAAATACGACAGTGAAGGTAAGACAGGGTAAGAGAATAGACAGCATGTAAGTAACAATGCAGAGAGTGAGTACGTTCAGAATAACTTACAAACTGAAGGAATGAAATTAAGCATCAAAATACGACAGTGAAGGTACGGCAGGGTAAGAGAATAGACAGCATATAAGTAACAATGCAGAGAGTGAGTACGTTCAGAATAACTTACCTCCTGAAGGAATGAAATTAAGCATCAAAATACGACAGTGAAGGTACGGCAGGGTAAGAGAATAGACAGCATGTAAGTAACAATGCAGAGAGTGAGTACGTTCAGAATAACTTACGTCCTGAAGGAATGAAATTAAGCATCAAAATACGACGACAGAGTAAGAGAATAGACAGCATGTAAGCAACAATGCAGAGAGTGAGTACGTTAAGAATAACTTACCAACTGAAGGAATGAAGTTAAGCATCAAAGTACGAGAGTGAAGGTACGACAGGGTAAGAGAATAGACAGCATGTAAGTAACAATGCAGAGAGTGAGTCAGTTCAGAATAACTTACTATCTGAAGGAATGAAATTAAGCATCAAAATACAACAGTGAAGGTAAGACAGGGTAAGAGAATAGACAGCATGTAAGTAACAATGCAGAGAGTGAGTACGTTCAGAATAACTTACCGACTGAAGGAATGAAATTAAGCATCAAAATACGACAGTGAAGGTAAGACAGGGTAAGAGAATAGACAGAATGTAAGTAACAATGCAGAGAGTGAGAACGTTCAGAATAACTTACCCGCTGAAGGAATGAAATTAAGCGTCAAAATACAACAGTGAAGGTAAGACAGGGTAAGAGAATAGACAGCATGTAAGTAACAATGCAGAGAGTGAGTACGTTCAGAATAACTTACATCCTGAAGGAATGAAATTAAGCATCAAAATATGACAGTGAAGGTAAGACAGAGTAAGAGAATAGACAGCATGTAAGTAACAATGCAGAGAGTGAGTACGTTCAGAATAACTTACATCCTGAAGGAATGAAATTAAGCATCAAAATACGACAGTGAAGGTAAGACAGGGTAAGAGAATAGACAGCATGTAAGTAACAATGCAGAGAGTGAGTCAGTTCAGAATAACTTACCGACTGAAGGAATGAAATTAAGCATCAAAATACGACAGTGAAGGTACGGCAGGATAAGAGAATAGACAGCATGTAAGTAACAATGAAGAGAGTGAGTACGTTCAGAATAACTTACATCCTGAAGGAATGAAATTAAGCATCAAAATACGATAGTGAAGGTACGACAGGGTAAGAGAATAGACAGCATGTAAGTAACAATGCAGAGAGTGAGTCAGTTCAGAATAACTTACTGGCTGAAGGAATGGAATTAAGCATCAAAAGATGACAGTGAAGATACAACAGGGTAAGAAAATAGACAGCATGTAAGTAACCATGCAGAGAGTGAATAACTTACCAACTGAAGGAGTGAAATTAAGCACCAAAATACGACAGTGAAGTTATGACAGGATAAGAGAATAGACAGCATGTAAGTAACAATGCAGAGAGTGAGTATGTTTAGGATAACTTACATCCTGAAAGAATGAAATTAAGCATCAAAATATGACAGTGAAGGTACGACAGGGTAAGAGAATAGACAGCATGTAAGTAACAATGCAGAGAGTGAGTCAGTTCAGAATAACTTACTGGCTGAAGGAATGAAATTAAGCATCAAAATACGACAATGAAGGTACGACAGGGTAAGAAAATAGACAGCATGTAAGTAACAATGCAGAGAGTGAATAACTTACCAACTGAAGGAGTGAAATTAAGCACCAAAATACGACAGTGAAGTTATGACAGGATAAGAGAATAGACAGCATGTAAGTAACAATGCAGAGAGTGAGTATGTTTAGGATAACTTACATCCTGAAAGAATGAAATTAAGCATCAAAATATGACAGTGAAGGTACGACAGGGTAAGAGAATAGACAGCATGTAAGTAACAATGCAGAGAGTGAGTCAGTTCAGAATAACTTACTGGCTGAAGGAATAACTTACCTCCTGAAGGAATGAAATTAGGCATCAAAATATGACAATGAAGGTACGACAGGGTAAGAGAATAGACAGCATGTAAGTAACAATGCAGAGAGTGAGTACATTCAGAATAACTTACAAACTGAAGGAATCGCCAAAATACGATAGTGAAGGTACGACAGGGTAAGAGAATAGACAGCATGTAAGTAACAATGCAGAGAGTGAGTCAGTTCAGAATAACTTACTGGCTGAAGGAATGAAATTAAGCATCAAAATACGACAATGAAGGTACGACAGGGTAAGAAAATAGACAGCATGTAAGTAACAATGCAGAGAGTGAATAACTTACCAACTGAAGGAGTGAAATTAAGCACCAAAATACGACAGTGAAGTTATGACAGGATAAGAGAATAGACAGCATGTAAGTAACAATGCAGAGAGTGAGTATGTTTAGGATAACTTACATCCTGAAAGAATGAAATTAAGCATCAAAATATGACAGTGAAGGTACGACAGGGTAAGAGAATAGATAGCATGTAAGTAACAATGCAGAGAGTGAGTCAGTTCAGAATAACTTACTGGCTGAAGGAATAACTTACCTCCTGAAGGAATGAAATTAGGCATCAAAATATGACAATGAAGGTACGACAGGGTAAGAGAATAGACAGCATGTAAGTAACAATGCAGAGAGTGAGTACATTCAGAATAACTTACCGACTGAAGGAATGAAATTAAGTATCAAAAGACGACAGTGAAGGTATGGCAAGGTAAGAGAATAGACAGCATGTAAGTAACAATGCAAAGAGTGAGTCAGTTCAGAATAACTTACTGGCTGAAGGAATAACTTACCTCCTGAAGGAATGAAATTAGGCATCAAAATATGACAACGAAGGTACGACAGGGTAAGAGAATAGACAGCATGTAAGTAACATTGCAGAGAGTGGATCAGTTCAGAATAACTTACAGGCTGAAAGAATGAAATCAAGCATCAAAATATGACAGTGAAGGTAAAAGAAGGTAAGCGAATAGACAGCATGTAAGTAACAATGCAGAGAGTGAGTACGTTCAGAATAACTTACATCCTGAAGGAATGAAATTAAGTATCAAAATACGACAGTGAAGGTACAACAGGGTAAGAGAATAGACAGCATGTAAGTAACAATGTAAAGAGTGAGTCAGTTCAGAATAACTTACAGGCTGAAGGAATGAAATTAAGCATCAAAAGACGACAGTGAAGGTATGGCATGATAAGAGAATAGACAGCATGTAAGTAACCATGCAGAGAAAGAGTACGTTCAGAATAACTTACCAACTGAAGGAATGAAATTAAGCATCAAAATACGACAGTGATGGTACAACAGGGTAAGAGAATAGACAGCATGTAACAAAGTCAGTTCAGAATAACTTACCTCCTGAAGGAATGAAATTAGGCATCAAAACATGACAATGAAGGTACGACAGGGTAAGAGAATAGACAGCATGTAAGTAACATTGCAGAGAGTGGATCAGTTCAGAAGGTAAAAGAAGGTAAGCGAATAGACAGCATGTAAGTAACAATGCAGAGAATGATTCAATTCGAAATAACTTACCTCCTGAAGGAATGAAATTAGGCATCAAAATATGACAATGAAGGTACGACAGGGTAAGAGAATAGACAGCATGTAAGTAACATTGCAGAGAGTGGATCAGTTCAGAATAACTTACAGGCTGAAAGAATGAAATCAAGCATCAAAATAATATGACAGTGAAGGTAAAAGAAGGTAAGCGAATAGACAGCATGTAAGTAACAATGCAGAGAATGATTCAATTCGAAATAACTTACCCACTGAAGGAATGAAATTAAGCATCAAAATACGACAGTGAAGGTACAACAGGGTAAGAGAATAGACAGCATGTAAGTAACCATGCAGAGAGTGAGTACGTTCAGAATAACTTACAAACTGAAGAAATCATCAAAATACGTCAGTGAAGGTACAACAGAGTAAGAGAATAGACAGCATGTAAGTAACAATGTAAAGAGTGAGTCAGTTCAGAATAACTTACTCGCTGAAAGAATGAAATTAAAGCATCGAATACAACAGTGAAGGTACGACAGGATAAGAGAATAAACAGCATGTAAGTAACAATGCAGAGAGTGAGTACGTTCAGAATAACTTACCGACTGAAGGAATGAAATTAAAGCATCGAATACGACAGTGAAGGTACAACAGGATAAGAGAATAGACAGCATGTAAGTAACAATGCAGAGAATGATTCAATTCGAAATAACTTACCCACTGAAGGAATGAAATTAAGCATCAAAATACGACAGTGAAGGTACGACAGGGTAAGAGAATAGACAGCATGTAAGTAACAATGCAGAGAGTGAGTTAGTAAAGAATGACTTACCGGCTGAAGGAGTGAAATTAAGCACCAAAATACGACAGTGAAGTTATGACAGGGTAAGATGTAAGTAACAATGCAGAGAGTGAGTATGTTTAGGATAACTTACATCCTGAAAGAATGAAATTAAGCATCAAAATATGACAGTGAAGGTACGACAGGGTAAGAGAATAGACAGCATGTAAGTAACAATGCAGAGAGTGAGTACATTCAGAATAACTTACCTCCTGAAGGAATGAAATTAAGCATCAAAATACGACAGTGAAGGTACGACAGGGTAAGAGAATAGACAGCATGTAAGTAACAATGCAGAGAGCGAGTACATTCAGAATAACTTACCCGCTGAAGGAATTAAATTAAGTATCAAAAGACGACAGTGAAGGTATGGCAGGGTAAGAGAATAGACAGCATGTAAGTAACGATGCAGAGAGTGAATCAGTTCTGAATGACTTACTTGCTGTAGGAATGAAATTAAGCATCAAAAAATACGACAGTGAAGGTACAACAGGGTAAGAGAATAGACAGCATGTAAGTAACCATGCAGAGAGTGAGTACGTTCAGAATAACTTACAAACTGAAGAAATCATCACAATACGTCAGTGAAGGTACAACAGAGTAAGAGAATAGACAGCATGTAAGTAACAATGCAGAGAATGATTCAATTCGAAATAACTTACCCACTGAAGGAATGAAATTAAGCATCAAAATACGACAGTGAAGGTACAACAGGGTAAGAGAATAGACAGCATGTAAGTAACAATGTAAAGAGTGAGTCAGTTCAGAATAACTTACTGGCTGAAGGAATGGAATTAAGCATCAAAAGATAACAATGAAGATACAACAGGGTAAGAAAATAGACAGCATGTAAGTAACCATGCAGAGAGTGAGTACATTCAGAATAACTTACCCGCTGAAGGAATGAAATTAAGCATCAAAATACGACAGTGAAGGTACAACAGAGTAAGAGAAAAGATAACATGTAAGTAACAATGTAAAGAGTGAGTCAGTTCAGAATAACTTAAGGAATGAAATTAAGCATCAAAATACGACAGTGAAGGTACGACAGGGTAAGAGAATAGACAGCATGTAAGTAATAATGCAGAGAGTGAGTCAGTTCAGAATAACTCACCTCCTGAAGAAGCATCGAAATACGACGACAGGGTAAGAGAATAGACAGCATGTAAGTAACAATGCAGAGAATGAGTACGTTCAGAATAACTTACCTTCTGAAGGAATGAAATTAAGCATCAAAATACGACAGTGAAGGTACGACAGGGTAAGAGAATAGACAGCATGTAAGTAACAATGCAGAGAGCGAGTACATTCAGAATAACTTACCCGCTGAAGGAATTAAATTAAGTATCAAAAGACGACAGTGAAGGTATGGCAGGGTAAGAGAATAGACAGCATGTAAGTAACAATGCAGAGAGTGAATCAGTTCTGAATGACTTACTTGCTGTAGGAATGAAATTAAGCATCAAAATACGACAGTGAAGGTACAACAGGGTAAGAGAATAGACAGCATGTAAGTAATAGTGCTGAAAGTTGTCAAGAATAACTCACATCCTGAAGGATCTAAATATGTCAATGAAGGTATGACAGGGTAAGATAATGAGAAGGGATAAAACAATATGTTTATAAGTAATGACTTACCAGGAGAAGGGGTAATAAGTTCCAACATCAAATTGAGTGTGTATGGTGTGAAAGAACATGATGCCAAATATAATAATGTCAGTC
Organism: Crambe crambe; assembly: GCA_963924555.1. Classification (NCBI taxonomy): domain Eukaryota; kingdom Metazoa; phylum Porifera; class Demospongiae; order Poecilosclerida; family Crambeidae; genus Crambe; species Crambe crambe. Next base: position 9,088,456 of record OZ004581.1, read on the forward strand.
TTAAATGACTCACCTCCTGAAAGAAAACATTGATACACATACCAACTAAAGGTCATGATCATAATTATAATTCATCACTTTTTAATCAATGGTAAAGGGTTGATAATTGAGAATTGGCCCCACCCATACCCATGGGCCACATAGGCACATTGCAGTACAGTGCAAGCTGCACTTCAAATGAGGAAGGAATGAGTTTCCAAGTCATTAACAGTGATGGGTTGCATTGGTACACCCTCTATAATTAATACTCCACAACTAAATGAGCTGGTGTCACACCCTAGCCCCTAGCTACCTTTTTCATGTGAATGCACTCACAAAATATGGTTCAGCTCTGCTAGAAGTAGCCTTCTTCTCTGTCTCTTCATTCTCTTCACCTTTTTTTTTATCACTCATGATGTGATCCAGTAAATATTTCTTACCTGACAAAAAAATCGCATGAGTCGTCGATCCAAAGGTCTGTGGATTCAAAGGTTATAATGATTCACTATGCATGTGCAAGATGCAAATTGTGTACTGTACAGGAGAGAAGTAATGATGGATCAGTGTGTCTATCCACAACACAATAACATAACCTCCTCATAGATTGAAGAAGGCATACACTCACACACAAAAAGGAAAAAAAGAAATCTAAACTCTCACAGTATTGGAATCTGCAACTGTGAAAAGGTCATGTAACCAAGGGTCCAAAGTGATTTATTATGGCATGGAGACAAAGAACGGAGAAATATTGGCCTATTAATAATGAAGCTGAAGATTTTCAGAATTTCTTTTTGAGCTATAAAAATTAATTACATTTGGGAATGCAATGGAAAAAAATGGAGGAAGGCACTTGCGTGCTAGCTAAGCATTAGCTAGCATGCAGGTTCTGTGCGCATGCGAGAGCCTGCATGGGGATGAGGCTAAGCATTAGCTGGATTGTAGCTACTGATCAATTTAATGTAGCTGTATCACATTTTAGTAGTTTATTTCAAGAATATCAGCAATAGCAATAGCTAGAAGATTCACTGGCAGGTAGGTTAACTCTATGTACTTCTGGTAGCAGCACATCTACTAAGGCCACTGGAAACATTCCTATGGTATGAAATGTCTATCACCAAGGTATTGTGTTATCAACTTTAGCTAGCTATGTACTTCATGGCAGCACACATGTTTAGCTTTAGCTAATTAGAGCATGAAATCACCCTTGTCCAAGTTATGCAGGATTTTAATGGTGACTTAAGGTAAGGGGTCTAATACTTGGACAGTACCAAATATTGGCAATGGCAACTTCATTGTGTTAATAATCATTAAAAGCACTGAGCCAGCCCACATGTTTTAAGTTCTAATTAGAGCTCATCCCATAGTCTTCTTGCAGTGTTCAGTTCAAGAGTGAGATTAAGCTTTTGTTTACATAGCTAAGAGAGTGTTGTTCTAAGAATTGATACATGACTAACCACAAATACAAAACATGTCATTTTGTGCTCATTTTGATTTAATGACTCGTATACTTTTTCATTAGCTTACTCCAGAGTAGCTCTGTACCAAATAATGGACAGGTCAAAATTTTTACAGGATATTTGATGGTAGACGGGATTGGACACCTGAAATCTTCAGGCTGCACTTACAGCTATACTAAATGATAAACTCTCCCTTAGAACTACTTTTGGTGTGCCTAAAAGAAATTGGAAGCTGAGTGGAAAAAGATGGAATGACAACATGAACAAGGACAGAGCTGGTAAAGGATATGGTCAGGGATGACGAGGAAAAGCTATGAATCGTGTTGCTTTATACAGAATCCATGTCTTCAAGTGACTCCAGCGATGCCGAGAGTAATGAAAGAGATGAGGGGTGTGGTCTTTTGTCAGCTGACGAGAGCAGTGATGCTGCAGTTGAAAGTTGATTATCAATGCATCATTTGTGGGAATTCAGGATTGTGTTGCCTGTGATGAGTATAGGTTATTGCACGAAGTCGAGGAGTTTCGCTATTTTAGAACCTGAGAGCTGTTGCTATTATGGTGACCGAGGGCGAAGCCCGAGGTCATCATAGGCAACAGCTCGAAGGTCCTAAAATAGTGGAACTCTGAGGCTGAGGGCATTAACCTACTTAGACTATGGCAGCAAGTGGGTTACAACACAATGCAGCTTCAATGAGTCCCTTTTATACTGCCAAATGTTCAGCAGTCTTGTTGTACAGGATGTAATTAGTGATCATGAATATGATTAATTTTTATTTTTTCTGTGCACTTTTCTACACTTTTCAACCAATTCAAGTATGTAGTTTTTGATACCACTATTTATTAGTAAAATTTAAAGCAATGCAAAATATAATCATATTCATTATACAAACAAGTGAGCACAAAAATTTCTTCTAAATAAAAAGTTAAGTAGGGATAGCCTAAAATCGAACTGGGCTGTATAATGTACTGCAGCCTCGTATGAAAACAATCCCTACATTTCACTGGGCCGTTGTAAATAAATGTAGGGATTGTTTTCATATGAGGCTGCAGTACATTATACAGCCCAGTTCGATTTTAGGCTATCCCTACTTAACTTTTTATTTAGAAGAAATTTTTGGTGCTCACTTGTTTCTATCCTTTTTTTGAAAGTAAGTTTGTATAAGTAAAGAATTGAGGGTGGCAGTATTGATCGTCATTTGAACTGAGAGTATGCAGTGATTATTAATGGTACTATAGTCTATACAAAGTCAGCTCTACATAAACCTATCTTTTTTTCTTTTGTAGGCACATACACAGTCTCTGGAAGAATTTATTTAGCTATTTAAGTTTTATCTATTATTTAATATAAGACTTTATAGCAACAGCAATGTAAATGACATGTGCATGGCATGGTAAAGTGAGCTGACTACACTACAGCCAAGTACTGGCTCTATAGGATGAGCATCTGTACTGCAATGCAGCAAGGAGTGTCAGGAAGATCATCAGATAAGAATAAATAGCTAGCTAAACGATTAAACTGAAGACCTGGCTTAGCTACTAAACTGATTAGGCTGCACCGTAGCCCTTATATGTGGCCTCACCCATATGCTCCACCCCCTACTGACGTGCGCTTCAAAATGGCGTAGAAAGATTAGCCGAGTGCTGATTTGTGAAGTAGCGCTTTAGTCAAAACTAATAGCAAAAAGATCAGCCTCTAGGTGCCGCTCTAACAGATGGCCAAAGCAGAATTTTGATGACTAAAGCCAGTAAGTCGGTACATCGATCTGATTATTATTATAAAGAAAAAGAACAAAAGTCAATTTTAGAACTTGTTTTTTTTCTTATGTTAGCGAATGAATTTTTGGTTTTGAACATTCTCCTTTCTTCTTTGTAGATGTAATAATTCACTGTAGCCTTCTGAGAACCAGTAGAGTAAGGGTAGAAGAGAAGGAAGAGTTTTAGTTTATACAGTCTTATGACCTTTGACCCGCCATCCCTACTTAGAGAGTGCTAGCGCACTCTCGATAATTGCATTCTTTTAAAAACACAATGAAACCTATTGAAAGGTCTGAGAGTTTGACACTATAAAAACAGCCCTGGTCATTTATTAGTTTAGAGATGGTAGTTTCACTGTTTTAAAAACCTCATTGTGGTCAAAACTTCAATACCCGAGGGGTGGGAATATTTCACAAGGCCATAGGCCAGACTGAAATAATTATGCCCAACCAAGGGATCTGATATTCAACAAAGGAGTGTGCAATAAATATTTTATTATATATAAGTGGATTCTACAGTTTCCAGCCAGGCAGCTACATATGCGTGTATAGTCTGGCGTAGTGGCGACCCTTACCAACCCAAGGGAAGGAAAAGGGTCTGGGGACATTAGCATCAACGACTTGTCACTTTGGAATTCCAGGAACGTTAATTTACAACCAGATTATCACATGCACGGTATAATCATAATTTTGCGCGCATCAAGAGCCTTGCTCAAATTCTGGTGGATGACCTGTAGTGAAGTTGCTAAATATAACTAGATAGCTTATATTAAAACTTTGACTAGATACGACATAGCTATTAAAGCATTTTCTACATAAATCTATCATCTTCTTGGCCCTTGTCTCTTCCAAATTTTCCATCAAGCGATCTGATTGGTGGCGTCAAAATCTTGACGTGAGACACAAGTCGTTGATGCTAATGTCCCCAGACCCTTTTCCTTCCCTTGGGTTGGTAAGGGTCGCCGCTACGCCAGACTAATGCGTGTAGGAAGTTGTAATGTGAACCTGTAATACATTCGATAAGCCTATCAGCCCACCAGACCTACAAACAACTAAGATAAGCCAATGCACTTTGACAAACCGCTGTAGAATTAAGCTTGCCTATCATCTTCAGAAATGTCTGCCAAAAATGTTGCTAGGCTAGTCTGCGCATCCATAGACAAGGCATTGAATAATGCCATTGCATGAATACCGTGGGTAACGGACCAATCAGATTGCTTGAATCCACATATATTAGGATATTGACTGGTACTGTGTGGATACCAAGGACTAGATATCCTTTCTGAGTATTGACATCACATTGACTATATCAATAGTCAATACAGGGTTCTATCTAGGATTTTTTAATAGGGGGAAGAATATCTGTGTGGGAAAATTTTTGCCTTGGCCATGCCCATTTTTGCCCTTCTCGGATATCAAATCATGCCCACTTGTAAAAATAATACAAACAATGACTTTTAGCTAGCAGCTGCAATTGTTGACATGAGATTAAAGGGTAACTGACATGAAAAAATTATTTCTCAGTTTATTACATTTTTGGGTTGTTTTGTATGCCTACATTACTGGGAAGAAATAATGACAAGCATTGGTTGAAGTTTCACTGAGAAAATAGCAGTAGAAGTTGGCCATTTCATTTACATCCTGTTTGGGGCGGGGCTTACTTGTGACGTCATAGAGGGAACTCATTGTACAATCTCTATTGAAAATAATACAAATGCTGGAGTCTGTATTTCACACATGGTTCAGTGTATTCCCTCCTTTGCACAAGTTAATCTTAGAGTATGCTAAAAGTTATACCAAAATTTGAAGTTCATGACTATTACCAAAGGTGAGATATCCAAAGAATCACTGAAACAAGCTCTCAGAGCTGATGACCAGCTTATCATGCTGTAGGTAGGGGGCTAAAATTCTCAGATAGACCTACTGGAGCATGTGTGAGCTATACAGCACAAGGCATCATACCTACTGGTTGTCAAACTAAGCATACAAGCTGACTAGCCAGCTAGCCTAGCCATTAGGCATCATCTTTGTGCTGTATAGCTCACACATATCTAAGACAGCTCACACATACTCCAGTAAGTCTATCTAAGATTTTTAGGCCCCTACCTACAGCATACTTAGATTGGCCTCAGCTCAGAAAGCCTATTTTTACATCTTGTATGTAGTGAAGGATAGCTCACCTTTGATCAGAGGCATGGACTTTAAATTTTGTTACAGCCTTTAACATACCCTAGCATTTGTTAGCGCAAACTTTGGAATGGAAGTATCAAACCTTATGTGAAACACAGACTCCAACATTTGTATTATTTTCAATAGAGATTGTACAATGAGTTCCCTCTATGACATCACAAGTAAGCCCCGCCCCAAACAGGATATAAATGAAATGGCCAACTTCTACTGCTATTTTCTCAGTGAGACTTCCACCAATGCTTCTCATATTTCTTCCCAGTAATGTAGGCATACAAAACAACTCAAAAATGTAATAAACTGAGAAATAATTTTTTCATGTCAGTTACCCTTTAAGATTACACTCCTAACCCCTAGTCTCGCGGGCCCAACCCTTTACCAACCGCGAGGGAAGGAAAGAGTCTGGTCAAATCCAATACATGATCTTGTTTCAATTGCCCAAAGATTTGGTGGCGGGCATGCGCAAAACGTCACGATACGTCACGGCTCTCAAACAGATTTTTTCGCGCGTGCACTTACAGAGTAGTCCTAGAGTTTAGTCATGTCATAGATATATCTATGGTCATGTTAATGAGCTGCTTGCTTGTATGCAGAGATCTCATTGGTGATCATAGGAAAAAGAAAAGGCTGCATGGTCCAGGGTGTGCATCAGCCAAAGAACTGCTCCAGGTACTTGCAGGAGTTGCACTGGAAAAATTTCCGATACTTTCTGACCAGAAAGCTGTTTCCAAGCCTCCTCCCACTCTCTTGAATAGCCGCCTCCAGTCTGTAATCATATTCCTGCTCAGCCATGTAGCGCTAAGAAATCCAGAGCGCAGATTTTTCCTAAATTCGTGATGTATAATAACGTCATAGTCGCGCCCCTCCTTCCGAAGATTGCTGACTGTGCACAACAAGATCGTGTATTGGATTTGACCAGACTCTTTCCTTCCCTCGTGGTTGGTAAAGGGTCTGGCCCGCGAGACTACCTAACCCCCCAGTAGATAGAACCCTGCAATATTGTTTGTTCAATAGGTATTGGTGTACAATACTCAAACTGTGTGTACAAAAATTAGTTCCAATGTCCAATAATTGGTCCAAATATTTTTTTGTAGAAAAGGGTGGGTTTAAGTTGGAGTCAAAAAATGAGTAAAATTCATTTTGATACTGTTTCCAATACCACTCAGTAAACCTTAAGTGTCCAAAATATGGCCCTTTACATCTGGCTACATCACTCACAAAATATAGTCCAGCCCTACTAGAAGTATAGCCGCCTTCTTTCTCTTTCTTCTTAATTAATCTTTACTTACTGTCGAATGCCAGAGACCGGAAGTTCCATTATAGTTATAGCGCGTACAATGTTACTTTTTATATTATATAAATAACGATTACGTCATTAAACAGCTGATAACAAAATCCACGTGTTTCGTGGGCTATGTTTAGTTCATTTTTTCTAAGTGACTAGGTGATCCTTTGTAAAAGTATCTTGGCAGAAAGGGAGAACAGTGCAAGAAGATCATGAAAGGACAAAACTTATCTCCTAGTGAAAAAGAATAGAGGCATCAGACAGCTTAGAAAAAGGTAGGTTCTGAAAGGATCAGCTTGATATGGTTATAATTCTCTGTTCAAACATTAGTTCCCAAGGCTTCCCATATTAGATAAGCTGGCCTAAGAACATGCAGTCAATGTTTTTAACTAGGGTGCAGTTTGTAGTTTGTTCCCTGTAGGTGGTTACAAGTTATTGTAGCTCAAATTTCAGGAAAATTTCAAGTATAATTAGTGAGGATATTAGTTTTATACATAGAGTTTCATCAATAATACGAGTCTTTCAGTTGATTGTGTTTGTATCTTCATTATAATCGAAGTCACCAAAAACTTCCATCATTATATCATCAACAGACATGCTGCCAAAAGTGTGATCTTCAGTATGGTCATCTTCATCTTCTGAGCTTGAGTCACTGTCAGTTGTCTCCAAATCAGTGTTCGAGGGATGGCTGGTAGCCTGTAAAGGCAGGTTAGTACATCCACTGCATTTGCATCCTACACCACAACATTGATGTCTTTTCTTGCATTTACAGCGGACTGTGTGGCATCCAGTTTTGCAACCACATCCCTTACAAATGAGGTCAACCCTTGATCGTATCTGGGAGACATTACTCTCGCTATCCCAGTCAATGGAGAGCGTGTTTTGGTCAGGCTGTTTCCATCCATGATCGTTTAATGGTGGATATGTGATATGATTTGAAGTTGATTGACTCCATACAGAACGTACCCAGCATGATCGCTTCCAGTGTCTCAGAAGTGCATCGTATGAAGGAATCATTTGATCTTCATACTGTATTCTTGTCCATATTTTTTCCCTTATTGTGTCAAGCCATATGCTGTGATGGGAAGTATGTGGTTGATCGTCTATCACAAGTGAGTTGAAAAGTGTTGTTGGGTTGGGAAATGATGGTAAAAATGCTGCTTTGTGTTTCCTAAAATGGGCACATCCTACTAGTCTAAGGAAAGCCATAAAGCCTGGTGTGTCACTGTTAGTCAATATCCCTGGAGCATGCTCTGTATTTCCACAAATGAATCGGGAATATTCAAATAGTGTGGCTATAAAGGTGGCTTTTCCAAATCCATTAAAAAAGGAAATGAAATCACAACCTGTGCATATATATAATGTTTGCATAACAGGAGAAAGGGCTTGATCCACCACAGCAAGATCTGGGTCATTTCTGAATGCTTTGATGAGAGCTTGCATGTCAAGCAGACAGTGTTCCAATGAGCTAAAGGGGCTCAGTCGTACCACCACATCAAGTTCTGTTCTGGATATGATAGGTAAGCCTATGTGATATACATCAGTATCGGGGCTTAATACCAGTTTCTTTGAACCTGCCGAGTTTAGTACATGCAGCCAGATCCTCATGTCTGCTTCTTCAGCATTACATGATAGTGTACTATCATGCAATGCTGAAATAGTGCTAGTGACAAACTTTTCATAGGACCATCAAACCCCCCCAGCAGTAACAAACTTTTGTTGAGGGCCAAGTTTTAGCTGAATTTTTTCCATAATATACGAAGACAAGAAGTTAACGAGTCTTCTCTTGCAGTTCCTGCAGTTCAATATGTTTTTCCTCCATTTAGGTGGAATTAACATGTCTTGAGAAAAATCAGAACAAGAATGATCATCGGGAACCTGATTTGCTTGGTCACGATGTAGTCTTTCAAAGTGCTTTGGGCTTACTCCATCACAGATTGGATCATCAAAAAGTAAGTGTACTTCTTTTGACATACCTTGGAAGTGGGGAAGGATATGCTGCCTGATTAAAAAATCAGCATAGTGTCCCATGTTTTTGTGTGCACTCCATGGTGTGATGTTTATCAAGAACATGCCCTCCATGACCACTGTGTCAGGTATCCATCCAGATTTTAATGATGTTGTGATAATCTTGGGAGTTGCAGCTGCATACCTTTTCTCCAGAACTGTTGTAGTATTAGATTTATTGCCCTTGACTGGCTTACCATCGATTGTTGCTATTGCTCTAGGTAGTTATAGACACTGTTCGTATGAAGTGTTTACTTGAGCTCCAGTGCTCATAGCAAAAGCAACTCTCTTTTTCCAGCATTCAAGCTGGAGTTTTCTCTATCTCAGACCCTTTCTTTTTCCTTCCTCGCCTTTCAGTAAATGTAAGTAGGCTCTTGCGGTATTTGGGAGGATTTGCACTTGGGTTTCGTAGAATGTGGGATTTTACTCGCAAGTCGTACTCTCTTTGTCCAATACTCCTAAAGTTCATGAGATCATGTACTTGTTCTGAAGATAGTGTTTTTTGATTGAATAGATGACAGAGTTCTGTGGAGTCGTTTGTTGCTAGAGAACTTGAGTCTAGCTTCTTTAGTTGGCAATGGACATTGCCTTCAAGTTTCTTGCTTTCAGGATCTGTAGCATGTATTGTTGTAATTGGTTTGAAGCTAGTATTTTTCCTTTCTGGAAAGAGCTGATTTTTTCATTGCACTGCTCTAATAGGAAGGAAAAGTGCAGTTCGATTGATGTAATCTGCTGATGGTTTGGTTACGAACTCCTTACATTCCCGATTAATGCACATCTCGTGTGCCTCATCTATTCCAAGAGAATGACAAGGCCTCCCAAGGATACTTACTGAAAAGCCTCCTTGCTTCAGATTAGAAAGGACCTCTTCAGGAATTGTAAGCATGTCAAGTAGATGTTGAGGGATTAGCTTTTGATAGTTATGCCTATCAAAGGCTGTAAAAAGTGCTGCCATCTGTTTGATAGCTGCCATTCTTAGGTCCCAGTTGCCACTTCGTATAGCTAAATACAATGCTACATAGGCAAAGCAATCCTCGAAGATAAATTGCAACCAAAATTTGTTCTTCCCAGATTCTTTTTCAGTTAGTCCCAAAAAATGATCTTGGAAGCCGCTATATTTTTCTGTCATATCTGTTATCATTTCATTCAGATTCCTGAATGCACTCTCTTGGTTTTGTGATGAAGGAAATATCCGGTCAGCACTATACCTTAAAAAATCTGGTGGAGCTTTCTTTGAGAGAAATTGAGAGAGAAAAAACCGGTAGATGGACTCCCATGCTTCTAAAAGAAAGTGGTGAGTTCTTTTCTTTTAAAGTTAGAATCAACTGAGTTGGGCTGGTATCCACTAGCTTTGGCCAAGTCTCTAAGACCTGCATCCAAATAAATCTTCAGTAAAACCTCTTGATAATTTTTGAGAAAATGTCAGTCTCCTGGAAAAGGAACCATCCAGGATAGGTCATTTCCACATATAATGCCTTAATGGACTGAAGCCTTTCGTATGTGGCTTGGTCACCCTCCAATAAAACAAATTTTTTCTTTCCAACTCTACAAACATATCATTGATGACATTAAGGAGTGTTTCCTTATCCTCACACCTCTGATCTAAGACCTTGAAGAAGATGATATTTGACTGCTCTGGTTGTGGTACTTGGTTTGATAAGGAAAAGTAAGTGGTGAAGTCGATCAAGGTGTTTTCATGAGTTGTGCTAGCAACTTTTAATTGGTGCTCATTTTTTTTTGAATTCTGTGAGAGCTTTGTTCTCATTGCTTTTTAGTTGAAAAGCTGTGATATTCACTTTAGGCTTTTCTAATGCTTCCCTTAGAGTGGAGACTCTGTCAATTGAGGGTAAACTGTCCATTTCATCACCTGGACCACCTTCCATACCTGTCCTTGAGTGCCTTTTTTTTTAGGGCATGGAGAACAGGTTAGAGTTGTTTTTCTGGGAGACAATGTTAAGTGTGGCCTCTTTGAAAGGGTATCAGGTAACATGTTAAAGACCTCATTCTCTGAGTTAGTGACGTCTGTCATTGAGACAGTTACATTCATGTCAGTAGGACTGCTGAGATTATGAGGTTGTGGGTGTATAATTTGAATAGTGGTCCCATGCCAACTTGATTGTTGTTCTCCACAATAAACTCTTGCATAACCATGAATAAAGTCTAGGTGACACAAACATGAAAGTGTTATTAGGGAATGCGGCCATGGGTCCTTCACTTTTTCTTTTCTGATTCCTATACTGAAGGTACCTAGCATGTGTTTCTGGACTAACACACACACCGAAGCGGTTTAACAATCTCATTAATCTGTTTGATCCTCCACAAGTCTCTACAGCATCTGCTATGAGGGTGTGGAGTGGGAAGGAACATTGACTATTTATGGTAAAAAGAAGTGTACATATGCAAAAAAAGTCTTTGAACTTTGCGAACATGTGATGAGTCCCTTTTAATTGCTTTTGTGGATGATGGTTTTGTTATTATGCACACTGCTTTCCATAAAATGGGGTCAATGCTATCAATAAATTCATCAACTTCAAAATTTTCAATGAGATGAGGACTTTCAGCATCCTGAGCTATAAGCTTCTTGATGTGGGCATGGCATTTTAAGGAACAAATTTCGGAAAGTGAATCATTTTCCCTGGGATTTTCAGTATGACTTTGGCTTCCTAAAGCCACACTAAGTGCATGCACCAGGTCACCCCCAAATCGATATAGAAGTGTACCATATCTCATAATTGAACATTGATAAGACATGTGGTGGTCTAGGTGTGTAGAAAGCTGGCTTCTAAGCCAAGCATGACTGGGAAGTTCTTCACTCGGTATTCCCTGTTCACTGGTGATTTTTACCAGGGTATCTTTAAAGATGGCATAAACTTTTGGAAGTAGCATAGCTGTTTGTTTTAACAGTGCTTCACCCAAGTGTATGGCTGATACACTGGAAGCATAGTGAAGAGCACTATTAAAAGTATGTAGATCTGTAACATGTGATAGTCCCTTATTGATTTCTTCTAATAATGCATGAAGATCTGTATCTGTACTATTCACCATTTTTTTTAGATGCTTTATAATGATTAAATATGATTTGTAGCAAGTATAACAGTCTATCTTGAGGGTGGATTTTGCTGGTATAATCTTCATTTTCTTTCAAAAAGGTCTCAATCAATGCTGGTTCTGGAAAACAACGACTCTTATTTTCAGTGATACTTCTATTGCATGTTTTACATTTCAAGTGTTGTGATGGGTGGAGATGCCTGTACCATTCCCCATAGTGAGAAGTACAAAGAGGTGTACCCCCCATGTGATACTCTGATTGCTCAGGTGAATCACCACAGAAAAATATTTGTGGTGTTTCACTGTCAACAATTTTGGTGATTTTAGTATCAGTACTGTTACATCCAGGCACATAGCATGCTGTACTTATATTGGATTTCCTCCACCTAGGGATGAAGCCATCAATACCGATGCTACTTACATCATTTCGACATGGTCGACAGATGCAGCTTTCAGGTTTGATGTCTAGAGATGGCTTGTATTCCTGAAGACATTTCATGCGTGAGTCCTTCCATGATTTAGGGTGGAGATACAGTTCCCCTTTTTGCAGAGGACACATGGACTGCATGGCTGTCCATGATGAATGCTGGAAGTGACTTCTGGGACAGGGGTGTTGCTGGTTCTGGTAGAATGACTCATTATCTGTAATGTTTCGTATTAATTTTTATGATAATTATCTATAGGTGGTATTCTAAGTTGGTGTTACCTAAGCTTTCACTTTTGTTAATTCCACTTCCTAAATTGCCAATCTTATGCAAGTGGTGAATAACTTCATTCAGCTAATTTTTTGGTATACATGTAGTACATAATAACTGGTCAACTACAGTTGTTTGTTTACATACCTCAAACCTCAAGCTAAAGTTGTTGAAACCACTAACAGTGTACCTTCTCCTTCTGTGGACCATTCAACAGCAGTACAGTGCAGGCAGCTGGATCTTGTGCGCCAGAATTAGAATTATACAAGTAACATGTAGATCATGTAACCATGCATGATGCAGCTCAGCATAGCAGAACTAGAACTAGATGCAATCCTTTTATAAGCTAAGGCCACATGCAATGGTAGGCATATACTTAAGCTGACATGCTTAGTTACTGTGATGGTTATTTCTCTGTATAAATTTGTGAGGCTAACCAGGGTAATGATTACTTTCACATCTAGTTAGTTCATATTAATTTTCTCAATTTTTAATGGTATGAAAATATAATCGTTATAAAAGAACAACTTAATTTTTTGATGAATGGAAACAACAACTATCGTTCTACTGGTACAGTAAGTTTGAGAGTGTAAAAGTCCTGGAAACTGATGTTTAACGGTAGATACACGGCCACTATGATATGTACATGATGAAGTACTGCCAATGGATCTGCTGTCAAACTTGCAATGGCATTCTTAGCTGCTTTCATTTTTATATCATTATAATCTATAGGAAGTGAAAAACAATTTCATGTAATTTCTTAAACATCTTTGCCAAAATGACGGAGATATGATGGGTATAAAAAATGACAAAATATTGTCTAAAAAATGAGCGAGCGAATAATTAACAGGAAGCACTTCCGGTCTGCAACTAAATTTGGATGCTGGCCGTTCCATGATCATCGACGACACAAACAAATCGTTCATGATGCTAGGCCGAGGAGCTTTTATTCCAACAGGAGGAGCTTGCAATTAATCAACTGAAAGTGAAAATTCGATTTTAAAAAAGATTAACCTTTGTGAGTCCAATTAGCATAATAATGTACTACTTCATACTCTGATGACTAGGGACAAGGCCGTTATCAAAGTAGCTAGTACAAGAGGCCTAGACCAGGGAGAAATAGATGGAGATCATGAAGCTGAGATAGAAAGAGTTCCACAACTATTATCTACTATATCATTATAAAGTTTATTTACAAGTAGAATCGGTGTCTCCTCCCGAGAGCAGTGATAATGAAGAAGCCAAACAAAGAACATTGAGAATTTAGCAAAGGCTAGGCAGGAAAAGAAAAGAAAGAAGCAAACAAAATGCAACTATGACTTCATATAATAATTATGTTATATTTCATAATGTCATTGACTAAATTTGCCACAATTTTTTTAGATTTCCATGAGGGAGGGAGTTCAATATCAGTTTTAACTACTGTACTTTGGATAACCAAACCAACTTGAATTAAGGGGGAATGCTGTGGCCTTTACATGTACCAATTTCTTGGTGATTATAATTTTTGTCTGAAATGCCTCATCAAAATTCAATATTTTGCTGACTAAATGAGGAAGGTGACGATAACTCAGTATTTAGTTTGCTTAGCCTAATGAGACATCATGATCCTCTTAATAAAGAAATTGCATGTAGGCTACATCACATGGTTGTATGGCTTCATCAGACTACTCGGGTTGACTATGTTAGCTAGCTAGGTATTGATCTATTAAATTTAGGAAGATGATTATGGACTCCAGCCACGTGGGGCACTGGTTGCTTAATTAGGAAAGACCACTCAGGTAACATATTCTAAATCTTGACTCTGAGATATATAGGAACTAGTTACTGCATTCATGCTATACCATTTTCAGGAAGAGGGAATGTTGTCACCATTACTCTTCCACAGTAATGATGAGGAAGACCCTGCATGATGCAACACAATTACCTCCAGAGACTGTGCTCCAAGCAGAACATCATAAGAACTATATTATGTAGCTAACTCCATAATGACTGACTTACTATTATCATGGAACTATAGCAATAGATAATTATGTATTTGTAACAATGGATCAAATAAAGTATTGTTAATGATTTCCCTTTTAAATCTTTCATGGATACAATACAGAAATCAAAAATGAATTGCCCTCATTAAATCAGTTATGAAATACAAGAAGACAATTTCCAGAAGATTCGTCTATTGATGACACCATAATAATGATTACTCTATTGAACATACAATGAAACTGTAAATGATAAAATCAATAGCAAATCATGCAATTATTTCATAGAAAGTTTACCAGTGTGACCATGAGAGCCTCAAACATTTTCAACCACTTTACAGTGGTCACCATCAATGTGAATGATACAGAAAAACAAGTTAGGCCCTGAAGGAGATTACCTTTGGGTCATTCTTGGTGTCAGATCAATGTTTACAGTACAATCCAGATATTCCAACACTCTTCATGGATGACCACGAAACTGAATTCTTGACCATAAGCTTGTTGGTTTATAAGAAGCCAACAGACACCCATGAACAGGGACAACATGCATTGCCATGAGTGTGCAATAGTTTTGATATAGTTAGCTATCACACATGAAGCACCCTATTATTAGAGTCCTGTCCTCTTCTCTCACCTTAAGCCCATATTTCCTGTTTCTATTATTAGACCCCTGTCCTCTTCTTTCCTCTTGAGCCCATATTACCTGTTTCTGACCTACTAATGTGCCTTTATTATTTATTTCATAGTCCATAGCCTGTGATAGGAACACAACCAGCTAATCCACCCGAGTCCTAGCTACAGAGATGCTCAAAGGTGCTCCACTAGCTAGCTCATGATTGATTGAGGTGATAAACAAGATGCCTGCATGTACTGTGTAATAAAGAAAACCAAGCCACATGCATCAATTCTGTGGTCGTTTCCTGTTACGCAATGATTGCCTTATCATCTGTCACTTGACACAGGATTTCAGCACTGTCTGCCATTGCTTATTTGCACGGTGTGACACACATACCATTACAAACTTCAGGATCAACACAATAATAAAATTTAAAGTGGTGCTCCAAAAATATTGTCAGCATTGTTTTGTAGGTTGATAGTTTCCAGCCCAAGGCTATAGATATGTGGCCATGTGTGCCCTCTTCAGCATGTAGGCTTCCATCACTATTTTGCTGGGTTCCCAACACTTCCCTCTCATCCATGGCCAGCAGTCTATCCATCTTCCTCTCTCGTTCTCTTCAGCCAGTACTGCCTGGGGGAGGGGAATAGATCAGGTGATCTCATTATTCTAAATGTGTTATTTTGTTTAAAACATGTACAGCTGTTTTCATAACAAAGTGGCCAGGGAAACCCCCATGTGTTACCCACAATCACATTCCCCATATCAAATATTCCTCATTTGCCTAACAAATTGGAAATGACCTTTCAATTTAGTGTGACCTGATAACTGTAGGACACAGGACAGTTTTTATGATTAAATGCAGCCAGAACGCAATTTCTATTACTTTCCTTATTTGGCAGGCCACAGCTCAGTATGCAACCATATAAGTGTCTGTCATGTTTGTCATTATACGACATGTCATTGTACTACACTAATACCTTCACCTGACTGTCTGACAGTGATAACCTTTCTTCCATCACTATTGAATAGGTGGGAGCACAGCAGAGCATGAGTCTATTCCCGCTTGTATCACTAGATACATCATTAGCTGATTATCTTCACCGTTGTTGTTATTATTACACCATGTACCAAAACAGGTGCAAGTCACATGACCATATCAGTGGGATAATTACAAACCAGATGCAAGTCACATGACCACATCAGTGGGATAATTACAAACCAGATGACAGACTGGAGCTAGCCACGGTGAGTGGATGGAGAGGAGTGCCCACTACAGGAGAAGGGGTAGACATTATGTATTCTCTTATCCATGTTGTGACCTCGCTCACTAAGAACCAGAACCTGGGTAGACTTAGTGCTGCTAGAGGCCATCAGGGTTTCTTTCAGGGGGAGGGATCTTTCGCCCCCTGGAATTTCAGTATATTGACATAGTGCATGTGAGGCACATGCAGCCACCAATTTCCTTATAATGACATTGTTACTATAATAATGATAGCCACTGTAAAAGTGCTGCCAGCCTGCCCATGCTATAGCTAGCTGCCAGTTGCCCACCATTTTACTTCATAAGTAGACAGAATCAACAAGCTGTGCAACCATTTGCACACTCCATCAGCTTAACTAGCTACTCCAACTTCAGAATAAGTTTGCCATCATGAACTACTTGACCTCAAAGACAGTTATTATATTCATGCACAGCTACTAAAGTCTAGCTATTTGCAGTCACTGGGTCCCTTAAATGATCATTCACTGTTTGCTCTAACTTCGACCACACCAGCTGCAGCTGCATGGTTTAAAAATTGAGAGAAAATTTATAGCAGTGCATGATCAAGGGAGTAGGTACTGCTAATTGAACTTCATTATTTTAAATATTGTACAGGAACAGAAGGGGATCAGCTGAGTCCTGTTCAGTTATTTTCACTAGCTAGTACAGACAGTTTTTATATGCAGGCTTGTGAGTACACAGTTGCTAGCTAGCACCAACTTATGTAGCTAGCTGCCTTTTCATGTGAATGTACTTACGGTTTAGCTCTGCTAGAAGTAGATAACTGCTCTTCTTCTAATATTGATCATAATTATCATATCATGTAGTCTCGCGTGGCCAGACCCTTTACCAACTGCAGCGCAGCACGGATGTGTATTACATCATCCGCACGCAGTACGATTGGTTAGACACACTATGATAGCTCTACTGGTCACTGGCTAGGCACTGTGATTCAGGGCCATGCCGTAAGTTTGAATATCTGATGCTGGAGAAAGCAGGCTCCTGTCACTCTTAGACACACCACCCTTCTTTCCTCCAAGATGGCAACAAGACTGCACTGTATATGCAATGGGTCTATATCGCAAAATGAATTCTGGACAGCATAGCCAATAGGCATAAGTAAGAGTAGATTATTCCTATGATTATGTAAATAATATTATTCACAATAGCAATAGTTACTTATGACTACATCAAGGAACATTGATTCAGCAAGAAGCTTTTGCAATTTCTTTTAACTTGCATACCAATCACTGACAGTTTCATTTATTTCTTCTGCAAGTGTTTTCAATCCGATATCATTTAAGACTTTGACAAGACTCTTCCACGAAACTTCCACTCCTTTTCCTTCCAACCAGTTGTTGAGTATTCTTGTGGTGATGTCCACTGGAACCCCACGAAGTTCTTTTTGAATGGCCTTCACATGACCACCTGTTTCATCCTTCAGCAGTGATATACCAAAACTGGAATAATCTGCTCCAATCTCGTTTGGAATATTGATGTTACGCTTGAGGCCAGGGAAGTTGAGTAAACAGGGCATAGTGGGCTTCAAACCTGGAAGAGTAAGTGACAACCAAAACTGTTAATGATGAGTGAAGGTGTATTATGCATGAGTTATCACATTCATTAAAGTAATATTGCCCCTGAAGGAACTGCAATCAGTGCTTCACATATGTAGTACCCTAAGGGGACATGCTTGGACAATGACTAACTAGCTATTCTAGTTCGTGTTTGTATTCGTTGATGACCAGGTCCACTGGCTATCACAGTCAACCACTTTTTTTTTACTATTCTTACATTTTGAAGTGCTCATCCCTCCCTGAGATGACGGGTAGACCTTTAAATCAGCTGCACCTAATGATTGAGTGTGTACATACAGCATCACATGGAGAGTACATTGGCACTATGTAGCTTACCAGGCATCCAATTTGGCATAAAGATAGCTAAAATGATGGCTAGGAGGGCAATAACAATTGCGATGATGGTGGTAGCTGCAATGGGTCCAAATAATTATTACTAAAACATAATAATAATTATGTTGTATGTGTATACATACAACACTGCATGTATGGAGAGCACATTGGCACTACATAGCTTACCAGGCATCCACTTTGGCATAAAGATAGCTGAAATGATGGCTAGGAGGACAATAACAATTGCGATGATGGTGGTTCTGGTTGCTGTTGTGGTAGCTGTAATGGGTCCAAATAATTATTACTAAAACAATTTCATGGAATGAGCTAGTGCTAGTGACAAGCACTATAACTTAAATCACATACCAACCACACTAACAATACTAACACCCCACTTTCAGGCACTCCAGGTATATAACATTTGCATCCCATAAAATTTTGTGTAAACAAACATTTTGAGCACAATGGTAGTACCCTCAGTCATCATGTTATAGCTCAAAAGTGGGTTAGGAGGCGATATAAATAACTTTGCAACTGGTTCAATGCTGAGATGAAAACATTATCATAATAATATTAGCTAATAGCTACCATCAGTGACGGGTCAGGGAATAGACCTATATTATTTTACCTTTCTCCAATTCTTTCTTTAACTGATCAATCTCCTTGTTCTTTTCGAGTATTTCTCTGTCCTTTAAACTCAGTTGCTGCTCATAGTGTTCCTTGTGAGTCTGTTCATACTTGTGGAAAAAAAATCTGAAAAAAAAAGTGATATTAGCCTATTATGTCAATACAGTCATCACAAGTACTTTTCCTGCATGTCTTGCATGCCTATACTGTTCAGATGCTGGAGGAGGTGATGTCTGGATACTATCTCCATCTCTTCCTGCCAGAGGTCTAGTAGAATCTGGGCATTATTGTTGATGTATTCCATCTCCAAGGCTTCTGCCAGTTCCTTCACCTTCTCACACTTCTGAACCTCCATGGCAATAACCTCAAGTTCAGAAGGAGAGACAATAGCAATCTCCTAAAAAAATAAAAACTGTTAAAATTACACCCACTTACTATATAACTACTCACTTGTCGAATACTCAACCAAAAGTTTTGATCAATACTTAATTTTGTCCGAACACTTTTTTCACAAACTAGTGCAGGATTAGAAATGGTGGTGTCTGCTGGAAGGATAACGAAATGATCTCTCTGTGGACAACCTTCACACTTTAATGCAAAATTGATGCCGATCCCAGGCAGCCATTTCTTGATTTCTATGAAAGACTGTTGAATGATTTCAAGTATGGCATGACATGAACTTATGAAGGTGGGACATTTATATGTCCTTGAATCAATACGTTGTACATCAATTCTCACACTAAACTTTTCTTCTGTAATAAAAAGTCGGTCCAGTTGCTGTCCAGGAGATCCAAACAAGAATTGGATTTGATTTCGATATATTTTCTTATCGACTGGTAGATGACATTTAGGGTGCTTTGACATGACTGCTGCCAGTTGAGTGAAGAAGCCTGGAGGTAAGTAGTTGGTGCTGAAAACAAGATGCAATGGAATTGCAAACTTGATGGAAGTGCTAGTTGAGTGTGGATCATCAACATTCGGTAAATTAGGTAGCATGGATGGAACGAAATATTTCCTACCATGACCCTTGTATTTTTTAATACTGATTTTAGCAATGATCAAGAAATGCTCCAATAGATCCACAATCTGTTGAGGTTGCAACTCTTTTTGAGCTCTCAATACTTTTTGGTATAATGATTCTACCAATACTCCATCCTCACGCAACAACTTCCAGAGACGGCTGTTTCTATATTCTTCTCGCCCTTCCAGTGCCAACAAACGGGCTATTTGCTTGATGAGCCATTGAGGGTCAGCAATGACACAAGACTTCAAGCTGGGGATGTCAGAGTAGTGAAAGAACACGGCAAGATCGTGATAGAATGTAAGGATGCTAGTAAGAGTATCTTCAGGGATTAAACATACTCTACATAATTCCTTCACTTCCTCTAAAGGAACTACTGGCTTCTTTTGAGTTCTGGCATATCTCTGGAACACTTTCCTGAACAGCAACCAAGTGATTGGAGTACGAATAGCTAAATCTTCTGTTGCAAAGTCATTCACAATCGTACGAACAAGCTTAAAAGTGTCATCTTCAAGCTCTCCCTTACCAGCTGTTGTATTATCAACTATTGCTCCATCAAGAACAACGTCAGAAAAGGCTTTACCTGCAATTTCTGAAGAAAGTTTTTCAAGAATCTCATGTTTACTTTCCTTGACAGAAATATCATCACCATGTGAACCAATTGGCAGAATGCGAGGATATTTGGGGACTTCTTCATCTTTGTCATTTTCTTTATCGATAATGAGCCTCTTATTCAAGAGAGTAGCATGAATGGTGGATATCCACTGCACCATCAGGTCCAGTGTGGATATATCTTCTAGATGCTCAGTGGCTCTTCCTTTCAAATACGTGAGTGACCGACACTGATCATGGAGATCACATCTGGCATCGAACATTAAGAGAAACAATGTCCTCGCTGTTAGGAATGCAGGAAGAATTTTAAGAAAAACTGGCTGGCCTCCACAATCCCACACATGCAGATAAACTTCCTCTTCGATAAATGGGTGATCAGTGGTTATAACAGAAAGAATCTCTTTCAAAATCCCCTCAATCAATGGGTGGTCAAACTTGGGGGCAGTTTTACTAGGTTGACTTTTGTCACTGCTCACATCACTTCCTGTGGCAGAAATGGAATCTTTGTGGTCAAGAATAGCTTGTATCAACTGAGCAAGTCTTTTGATTTCATCAGCATCAGTTATTTTAGTCCAGAACTTTCCTTCCTGGCTGCAGGCCCAGTAACTCTCAGTGGGGCGGAGGGAGAACGTGTCAGCCATGTGGGTGCTATAGGCTTCACAGGGAAGGGGCAGATTCATCAAGCCATTGAGTAGACTGCTCTTGCCCACACCTCCAGGACCAACGATCATCACACGAGCATATGCAACCTTTGTTTCACCATGCCCCAGGGCATTCAGGTAATCCACTGAAAATCAAACGTACAAAATAATTAATATCTATCAAAAAAAAAATATTACCTTCAGTCCTTGAGGCTCGAATCTCAATAAAAAAGAATTCAATATGGAAACGAAGTTGATTCACAAGTGAATTATGCACAAAAGACATACACTCACCACCTGAAAATATGAATACCACAACAGTGAAAGTATTATGAGATTCAGTGAGCGAGCACAGGGAGAAAACTCATTCTCAACAACACATTAATTTTGGTAGACAGCATGTAAGTAACAATGCAGAGAATAAGTCTGTTCAGGATAACTTACTCGCTGAAGGAATGAAATTGATCAAAATACGAGAGTGAAGGTACGACAGGGTAAGAGAATAGACAGCATGTAAGTAACAATGCAGAGAGTACGTAAGTCAATTAAGAATAACTTACCCGCTGAAGGAATGAAATTAAGCATCAAAATACGACAGTGAAGGTACGACAGGGTAAGAGAACAGACAGCATGTAAGTAACAATGCAGAGAGTAAGTACATTCAGAATAACTTACTTTCTGAAAGAATAAAATAAAGCAACAGTGAAGGTACAACAGGGTAAGAGAATAGACAGCATGTAAGTAACAATGCAGAGAGTGAGTACGTTCAGAATAACTTACCTCCTGAAGGAATGAAATTAAGCATCAAAATACGACAGTGAAGGTAAGAGAATAGACAGCATGTAAGTAACGATGCAGAGAGTGAGTAGATTCAGAATAACTTACTTTCTGAAAGAATAAAATTAAGCATCGAAATACGACAGTGAAGGTACGACAGGGAAAGAGAATAGACAGCATGTAAGTAACAATGCAGAGAGTGAGTCTGTTAGAATAACTTACCTCCTGAAGGAATGAATTAAGCATCAAAATATGAAAATATGAATGAAGTTACAACAGGGTAAGAGAACAGACAGCATGTAAGTTACAATGCAGAGAGTGAGTAAGTTCAGAATAACTTACCTCCTGAAGGAATGAAATTAAGCATCGAAATACGACAGTGAAGGTAAGAGAATAGACAGCATGTAAGTAACCATGCAGAGAGTGAGTACGTTCAGAATAACTTACTGACTGAAGGAATGAAATTAAAGCATCGAATACGACAGTGAAGGTACAACAGGGTAAGAAAATAGACAGCATTTAAGCAACTATGCAGAGAGTGAGTACGTTCAGAATAACTTACTGACTGAAGGAATGAAATTAAGCATTAAAATACGACAGTGAAGGTACAACAGGGTAAGAGAATAGACAGCATGTAAGTAACGATGCAGAGAGTGAGTACATTCAGAATAACTTACTTTCTGAAAGAATAAAATTAAGCAACAGTGAAGGTACAACAGGGTAAGAGAATAGACAGCATGTAAGTAACAATGCAGAGAGTGAGTACGTTCAGAATAACTTACCTCCTGAAGGAATGAAATTAAGCATCAAAATACGACAGTGAAGGTAAGAGAATAGACAGCATGTAAGTAACAATGCAGAGAGTGAGTAGATTCAGAATAACTTACTTTCTGAAAGAATAAAATTAAGCATCAAAATACGACAGTGAAGGTAAGAGAACAGACAGCATGTAAGTTACAATGCAGAGAGTGAGTAAGTTCAGAATAACTTACCTCCTGAAAGAATGAAATTAAGCATCGAAATACGACAGTGAAGGTAAGAAAGGGTAAGAGAATAGACAGCATGTAAGTAACCATGCAGAGAGTGAGTACATTCAGAATAACTTACTGACTGAAGGAATGAAATTAAAGCATCGAATACGACAGTGAAGGTACAACAGGGTAAGAAAATAGACAGCATTTAAGCAACCATGCAGAGAGTGAGTACGTTCAGAATAACTTACTGACTGAAGGAATGAAATTAAAGCATCGAATACGACAGTGAAGGTACAACAGGGTAAGAAAATAGACAGCATTTAAGCAACCATGCAGAGAGTGAGTACGTTCAGAATAACTTACTGACTGAAGGAATGAAATTAAGCATCAAAATACGACAGTGAAGGTACAACAGGGTAAGAGAATAGACAGCATGTAAGTAACCATGCAGAGAGTGAGTACGTTCAGAATAACTTACCAACTGAAATTAAAGCATCGAATACGACAGTGAATGTACAACAGGGTAAGAAAATAGACAGCATGTAAGCAACCATGCAGAGAGTGAGTACATTCAGAATAACTTACTGACTGAAGGAATGAAATTAAGCATCAAAATACGACAGTGAAGGTACAACAGGGTAAGAGAATAGACAGCATGTAAGTAACAATGCAGAGAGTGAGTATGTTCAGGATAACTTACAAACTGAAGGAATGAAATTAAGCATCAAAATACGACAGTGAAGGTATGGCATGGTAAGAGAATAGACAGCATGTAAGTAACCATGCAGAGAGTGAGTACGTTCAGGATAACTTACCAACTGAAGGAATGAAATTAAGCATCAAAATACGACAGTGAAGGTATGGCATGGTAAGAGAATAGACAGCATGTAAGTAACCATGCAGAGAGTAGAATAACTTACCGACTGAAGGAATGAAATTAAGCATCAAAATACGACAGTGAAGGTACAACAGGGTAAGAGAATAGACAGTATGTAAGTAACCATGCAGAGAGTGAGTACGTTCAGAATAACTTACCGACTGAAGGAATGAAATTAAGCATCAAAATACGACAGTGGAGGTACAACAGGGTAAGAAAATAGACAGCATGTAAGCAACCATGCAGAGAGTGAGTACGTTCAGAATAACTTACTAACTGAAGGAATGAAATTAAGCATCAAAATACGACAGTGAAGGTACGACAGGGTAAGAGAATAGACAGCATGTAAGCAACCATGCAGAGAGTGATTACGTTCAGAATAACTTACCGACTGAAGGAATGAAATTAAGCATCAAAATATGACAGTGAAGGTACAACAGGGTAAGAGAATAGACAGCATGTAAGTAACCATGCAGAGCAGTTCAGAATAACTTACAATCTGAAGGAATCATCAAAATACGACAGTGAAGGTACGACAGGGTAAGAGAATAGACAGCATGTAAGTAACAATGTAAAGATTGAGTCTGTTCAGAATAACTTACCTCCTGAAGGAATGAAATTAAGCATCAAAATACGACAGTGAAGGTACGACAGGGTAAGAGAATAGACAGCATGTAAGTAACAATGTAAAGATTGAGTCTGTTCAGAATAACTTACCTCCTGAAGGAATGAAATTAAGCATCAAAATACGACAGTGAAGGTACGACAGGGTAAGAGAATAGACAGCATGTAAGTAACCATGCAGAGAGTGAGTACGTTCAGAATAACTTACTGACTGAAAAAATCATCAAAATACGTGAGTAAAGGTACGACAGAATAAGAGAATAGACAGCATGTAAGTAACAATGCAGAGGGTATGTTAAGAATAACTTACCTCCTGAAGGAATGAAATTAAGCATCAAAATACGACAGTGAAGATACAACAGGGTAAGAGAATAGACAGCATGTAAGTAACAATGCAGAGAGTGAGTCAGTTCAGAGTAACTTACAAACTGAAGGAATGGAATTAAGCATCAAAAGACGACAGTGAAGATACAACAGGGTAAGAGAATAGACAGCATGTAAGTAACAATGCAGAGAGTGAGTACATTAAGAATAACTTACTGACTGAAGGAATCATCAAAATACGACAGTGAAGGTACGACAGGGTAAGAGAGTAGACAGCATGTAAGTAACAATGTAAAGAGTGAGTCAGTTCAGAATAACTTACTGGCTGAAGGAATGAAATTAAGCATCAAAAGACGACAGTGAAGGTACAACAGGGTAAGAAAATAGACAGCATGTAAGTAACCATGCAGAGAGTGAGTACGTTCAGAATAACTTACCGACTGAAGGAATGAAATTAAGCATCAAAATACGACAGTGACGGTACAACAGGGTAAGAGAATAGACAGCATGTAAGTAACAATGCAGAGAGTGAGTACATTCAGAATAACTTACCTCCTGAAGGAATGAAATTAAGCATCAAAATACGACAGTGAAGGTACAACAGGGTAAGAGAATAGACAGCATGTAAGTAACCATGCAGAGAGTGAGTACGTTCAGAATAACTTACCAACTGAAATTAAAGCATCGAATACGACAGTGAATGTACAACAGGGTAAGAAAATAGACAGCATGTAAGCAACCATGCAGAGAGTGAGTACATTCAGAATAACTTACTGACTGAAGGAATGAAATTAAGCATCAAAATACGACAGTGAAGGTACAACAGGGTAAGAGAATAGACAGCATGTAAGTAACAATGCAGAGAGTGAGTATGTTCAGGATAACTTACCAACTGAAGGAATGAAATTAAGCATCAAAATACGACAGTGAAGGTATGGCATGGTAAGAGAATAGACAGCATGTAAGTAACCATGCAGAGAGTGAGTCAGTTCAGAGTAACTTACAAACTGAAGGAATGGAATTAAGCATCAAAAGACGACAGTGAAGATACAACAGGGTAAGAGAATAGACAGCATGTAAGTAACAATGCAGAGAGTGAGTACATTAAGAATAACTTACTGACTGAAGGAATCATCAAAATACGACAGTGAAGGTACGACAGGGTAAGAGAGTAGACAGCATGTAAGTAACAATGTAAAGAGTGAGTCAGTTCAGAATAACTTACTGGCTGAAGGAATGAAATTAAGCATCAAAAGACGACAGTGAAGGTACAACAGGGTAAGAAAATAGACAGCATGTAAGTAACCATGCAGAGAGTGAGTACGTTCAGAATAACTTACCGACTGAAGGAATGAAATTAAGCATCAAAATACGACAGTGACGGTACAACAGGGTAAGAGAATAGACAGCATGTAAGTAACAATGCAGAGAGTGAGTACATTCAGAATAACTTACTGACTGAAGGAATGAAATTAAGCATCAAAATACGACAGTGAAGGTACAACAGGGTAAGAGAATAGACAGCATGTAAGTAACAATGCAGAGAGTGAGTATGTTCAGGATAACTTACCAACTGAAGGAATGAAATTAAGCATCAAAATACGACA
Organism: Crambe crambe; assembly: GCA_963924555.1. Lineage (NCBI taxonomy): Eukaryota > Metazoa > Porifera > Demospongiae > Poecilosclerida > Crambeidae > Crambe > Crambe crambe. The sequence goes on from OZ004581.1 coordinate 9,114,724, forward strand.
GTGAAGGTATGGCATGGTAAGAGAATAGACAGCATGTAAGTAACCATGCAGAGAGTGAGTACGTTCAGGATAACTTACCAACTGAAGGAATGAAATTAAGCATCAAAATACGACAGTGAAGGTATGGCATGGTAAGAGAATAGACAGCATGTAAGTAACCATGCAGAGAGTAGAATAACTTACCGACTGAAGGAATGAAATTAAGCATCAAAATACGACAGTGAAGGTACAACAGGGTAAGAGAATAGACAGTATGTAAGTAACCATGCAGAGAGTGAGTACGTTCAGAATAACTTACCGACTGAAGGAATGAAATTAAGCATCAAAATACGACAGTGGAGGTACAACAGGGTAAGAAAATAGACAGCATGTAAGCAACCATGCAGAGAGTGAGTACGTTCAGAATAACTTACTAACTGAAGGAATGAAATTAAGCATCAAAATACGACAGTGAAGGTACGACAGGGTAAGAGAATAGACAGCATGTAAGCAACCATGCAGAGAGTGATTACGTTCAGAATAACTTACCGACTGAAGGAATGAAATTAAGCATCAAAATATGACAGTGAAGGTACAACAGGGTAAGAGAATAGACAGCATGTAAGTAACCATGCAGAGCAGTTCAGAATAACTTACAATCTGAAGGAATCATCAAAATACGACAGTGAAGGTACGACAGGGTAAGAGAATAGACAGCATGTAAGTAACAATGTAAAGATTGAGTCTGTTCAGAATAACTTACCTCCTGAAGGAATGAAATTAAGCATCAAAATACGACAGTGAAGGTACGACAGGGTAAGAGAATAGACAGCATGTAAGTAACAATGTAAAGATTGAGTCTGTTCAGAATAACTTACCTCCTGAAGGAATGAAATTAAGCATCAAAATACGACAGTGAAGGTACGACAGGGTAAGAGAATAGACAGCATGTAAGTAACCATGCAGAGAGTGAGTACGTTCAGAATAACTTACTGACTGAAAAAATCATCAAAATACGTGAGTAAAGGTACGACAGAATAAGAGAATAGACAGCATGTAAGTAACAATGCAGAGGGTATGTTAAGAATAACTTACCTCCTGAAGGAATGAAATTAAGCATCAAAATACGACAGTGAAGATACAACAGGGTAAGAGAATAGACAGCATGTAAGTAACAATGCAGAGAGTGAGTCAGTTCAGAGTAACTTACAAACTGAAGGAATGGAATTAAGCATCAAAAGACAACAGTGAAGATACAACAGGGTAAGAGAATAGACAGCATGTAAGTAACAATGCAGAGAGTGAGTACATTAAGAATAACTTACTGACTGAAGGAATCATCAAAATACGACAGTGAAGGTACGACAGGGTAAGAGAGTAGACAGCATGTAAGTAACAATGTAAAGAGTGAGTCAGTTCAGAATAACTTACTGGCTGAAGGAATGAAATTAAGCATCAAAAGACGACAGTGAAGGTACAACAGGGTAAGAAAATAGACAGCATGTAAGTAACCATGCAGAGAGTGAGTACGTTCAGAATAACTTACCGACTGAAGGAATGAAATTAAGCATCAAAATACGACAGTGACGGTACAACAGGGTAAGAGAATAGACAGCATGTAAGTAACAATGCAGAGAGTGAGTACATTCAGAATAACTTACCTCCTGAAGGAATGAAATTAAGCATCAAAATACGACAGTGAAGATACAACAGGGTAAGAGAATAGACAGCATGTAAGTAACAATGCAGAGAGTGAGTCAGTTCAGAGTAACTTACAAACTGAAGGAATGGAATTAAGCATCAAAAGACGACAGTGAAGATACAACAGGGTAAGAGAATAGACAGCATGTAAGTAACCATGCAGAGAGTGAGTACGTTCAGAATAACTTACTGACTGAAAAAATCATCAAAATACGTGAGTAAAGGTACGACAGAATAAGAGAATAGACAGCATGTAAGTAACAATGCAGAGAGTATGTTAAGAATAATTTACCTCCTGAAGGAATGAAATTAAGCATCAAAATACGACAGTGAAGATACAACAGGGTAAGAGAATAGACAGCATGTAAGTAACAATGCAGAGAGTGAGTCAGTTCAGAGTAACTTACAAACTGAAGGAATGGAATTAAGCATCAAAAGACAACAGTGAAGATACAACAGGGTAAGAGAATAGACAGCATGTAAGTAACCATGCAGAGAGTGAGTACATTCAGAATAACTTACTGACTGAAGGAATCATCAAAATACGACAGTGAAGGTACGACAGGGTAAGAGAGTAGACAGCATGTAAGTAACAATGTAAAGAGTGAGTCAGTTCAGAATAACTTACTGGCTGAAGGAATGAAATTAAGCATCAAAAGACGACAGTGAAGGTACAACAGGGTAAGAGAATAGACAGCATGTGAGTAACAATGTAGAGTGTGAGTTGGTTCAGAATAACTTACCAGCTGAAGGCATCAAAATACGACAGGGTAAGAGAATAGACAGCATGTAAGTAACAATGCAGAGAGTGAGTTTATTCAGAATAACTTACCCGCTGAAGGAATGAAATTAATCATCAAAATACGACAATGAAGGTATGACAGGGTAAGAGAATAGACAGCATGTGAGTAACAATGTAGAGTGTGAGTTGGTTCAGAATAACTTACCAGCTGAAGGCATCAAAATACGACAGGGTAAGAGAATAGACAGCATGTAAGTAACAATGCAGAGAGTGAGTTTATTCAGAATAACTTACCCGCTGAAGGAATGAAATTAATCATCAAAATACGACAATGAAGGTATGACAGGGTAAGAGAATAGACAGCATGTAAGTAACAATGCAGAGAGTGAGTTTATTCAGAATAACTTACCAACTGAAGGAATGAGATTAAGCATCAAAATATGACAGTGAAGGTACGACAGGGTAAGAGAATAGACAGCATATAAGTAATAATGTTGAAAGTTGTCAAGAATAACTCACATCCTGAAGGATCTAAATATGTCAATGAAGGTATGACAGGGTAAGATAATGAGAAGTGATAAAACAATATGTTAATGAAGTATAAGTAATGACTTACCAGGAGAAGGGGTAATAAGTTCCAACATCAAATTGAGTGTGTATGGTGTGAAAGAACATGATGCCAAATATAATAATGTCAGTCTTGAATGACTCACCTCCTGAAAGAAAACATTGATACACATACTAACTAAAGGTCATGATCATAACATAATTCAGCACTTTCTAATCAATAAATATTCCAGACACAATCCTTCCTTTTTTGGTAAAGGGTTGACAAGTGAGAATTGGCCCCACCCGGTACCCGTACCCGGTACCTGTACACATGGGCCACATAGGCACAGCACAAGCTGCACTTCAGCATGTCAAGCATGTTTAACTAGCCATACTATCTTTAATTACGAGCATGAAGTCACCCTTGTCCTAATTTAATACAGGACTTTGATAAATAATGGTGCTACATCTATTAAACTAGATTAGCACTCACAAAAAATGGTGCAGCCCTACTAGAAGTAACCTCCTTCTTTCTCTCTTTCTCTTTCTTCTTCTTCTTGTCGCTCATGGTTGATATTTCTTACCAAAAATTTCTTACCTGAGCTTTAACTATCGGTTTACGCCCCCTTTTTGGTCACGCCCGGCACGGCCCTTACACGCCTGTTTTGTGCAGACTGCGCATGCGCATAATGCACACTTTCGTTATTTGACTATTTTTATCTCCAATCTTTACCTCTATTTAATTACCTATTAATTTAAGTCTGTAGGCCTACTCTATATGCCCACATGGGACTTGACTTTGACTTTGACTTTGACTTTATGAGCTGCACATGAAAAAAAAAAAAAAGGAATCCTACAGCATTATGAATAGAAGTGATTGTGATTGGTGGGGAGTCACTGAGGACGATGGTAAAAGAGCCAATGTATGGTTTGAGCAAGGGAGTGATAGAAGTGAATGTGACCTGTGATGTACCTGCAAATGAAAAACGGGAAAGGGAAGTAGCAAAAGTAATTTCATCTTGTGTGATCATTTTGAGGAAGGATGCAATTACAAAGCTAACAAGTATACCTGTGTAATAAAGTATTGAGAGAAACATTCACTCAAGTCAGATGGTCAAACGAAAGAAATATTCAGTGAGGTCTCTTCCAAATGCAATGTACTGAGGTTGTAGTATAGGTGAGGTTCTGTCATGCAAAGTGTATATGGAGGTAGTTCTGAATGGTAGGGTAACTATGAACAGTTTGTAGAAATTGAACTGTTCTGAGTTCTATGAACACTGTTCGTACTTTATTATAACTGTTTGGTCCACCATACCTTAGCTACCCCACCATACCTTAACTATCATGTGCCCATTTCTTAAACATCCTCATATAGCACCTTTCCCCTCTCCATTCTCTCTCTCAATCTCCTCTTCTCTTCCAACTTCATTTCTCACCCTACCTGGTACAAACTCCTTCCTCCTCCCTGTTGTTGTGAAATGCTGCAGTGCAAAGACAGATACCCACATGCACATCGCGTGTGTTTCACATCCACATGGATAAAGTGCCCCAAAAATATAACATTGAGAACATTGTCAGAATGGGAATGAAAACTGTATGTTGATAGATGGCCAGCCTATATGGCTAAGAAGAAGTGGTGGGGTCTTCTTGTCGTGCCCTCTTCATCTCATGGACCTTTTCCCGACACTTCCTCAGAGGTCTCTTCCTCTTGCCCATGGCCAGCTTCTCTTCTTCCTCTGCTGGTAGTGTCTGAAGGAGGGGACATACATAACTAGCTAATTATACTATTCACCAACAAAAATTAATCTCCTTTTAAGGAGGGAATATGTATATGTACCTGTAGCACCTGTGTGATAAATAGAAGTTATTAAAGAGGGATGGATCAGTGTGTCTATTCACAACACACTAACATAGAACCTCATTTATTTACTCATAGATGGACTAGGGCATACATTCATACACAAAACGTAATTTCCCAGTGGACAAACTACTGCTTCTAATCAATGTTGTGAGTTTATAATTATCTAAATCACTTGATACATCCTACAACTACTTCACCAGACTACAACAATTCAATCTTCTTCCCCTGATGTACCACTTTGAAATAAATGACATCATGTTTATTGTGTGTCGACTCCTGTCTAAGCACGTTTCATTCAGTTCAGCTTCTGCTAGGTCATCATCCAAGATGTCTCACACAAGAGTAGACACTTCTATTTTAATCACCTGCCACATGTATGGAACACCCTTCCTCCTATTGACCTGAACTTATCTTTTCCCTCTATCAAATGACATTTGTTAGAATATTTCTATAGCTAATCACTTTTTGATTCTTTTTTCAGTCGACAACTCTTGCAGCTATCATTTTATGTGCCCATGAGTGAACTCCCAATGTCACTTTTCAATTTAATTGCATGTCATGGCTGCCAGTTTACCTGGTTTTACCCTGCACAACCATGCACAGAAAGGGGTTATATTTTTAGTAATAGCTTTGAAATAGCTTTAATAGCTTTCATACTAGAGGGATAGATCAGGTACAGCTGCAGAACCTCTCTAACTACTAGGACTGGTGTGCATGGGTGAAAGATAGTAGAAACCATATTTTCTTTGCATAGTCTACCCTTTACCATACCCCAAATAAGGAAATATGGTAAAGGGTTGCTACGTCAGACTAGGGTTGCTACGTCAGACTAGGGTTCTGTGTACATGCATACTTATCATGCACCCTTTCAGAAATTTTCAACCACTAACATTGTGATGGCATTTTCCCTCTCCATTTCCTCTTTCTACCTCCCCCTAGCACAAACCTTCCCTCTTCCACCCCACACAAAACAATTCTTCAAGGAGTCCACCTCTCCCTCACAATGTGCTGGTAGATGAATCTACCCCTTTTGCGGTCAGCACACAGGAAATAGTGGGTTATCAGTAATGGCTAGACATTTCAGATCTCCACCCGAGTCCTAGCTACAGAGTCAGAGGTTTACAAACATACCATTACAAACTTCAGGATCAACACAATAATAAAAAGTGGTGCTCCAAAAAAATTGTTAGCATTGTTTTGTAAGTTGATAGTTTCCAGCCCAAGGCTATAGATATGTGGCCATGGGGTCCTCTTGTTGTGCCCTCTTCAGCTTGTAGGCTTCCATCCCTATTCTGCTGGGTTCCCAACACTTCCTTCTCATCCATGGCCAGCAGTCTATCCATCTTCCTCTCTCGTTCTCTTCAGCCAGTACTGCCTGGGGGGAGGGGAATAGATCAGGTGATCTCATGTGTTATTTGTTTGGAGGTACAGCTGTTTTCATAACAAAGTGGCCAGGGAAACCCCCACGTGTTACCCACAATCACATTCCCATATCAAATATTCCTCATTTGCCTAACCAATTGAAAATGACCTTTCAATTTAGTGTGACCTGATAACTGTAGGACATAGGACAGTTTTACGATTAAATGCAGTCAGAATGCAATTTCTATTACTTTCAGGCCACAGCTCAGTATGCAACCATATAAGTATCTGTTATGTTTGTCATTATACGACAGTCATTGTACTCACTAATACCTTCACCCGACTGTCTGACAGTGATAACCTTTCTTCCATCACTATTGAATAGGTGGGAGCACAGCAGAGCATGAGTCTATTCCCGCTTGTATCATTAGATACATCATTAGCTGATTATCTTCACCGTTGTTATTATTGTTACACCATGTACCAAACCAGATGCAAGTCACATGACCATATCAGTGGGATAATTACAAACCAGATGCAAGTCACATGACCATATCAGTGGGATAATTACAAACCAGATGCAAGTCACATGACCATATCAGTGGGATAATTACAAACCAGATGCAAGTTACATGACCATATCAGTGGGATAATTACAAACCAGATGCAAGTCACATGACCATATCAGTGGGATAATTACAAACCAGATCACAGACTGGAGCTAGCCACGGTGAGTGGATGGAGAGGAGTGCCCACTACAGGAGAAGGGGTAGACATTATGTATTCTCTCATCCATGTTGTGACCTCGCTCATTAAGGCGGCGGGTATGCGTTTGCTCATGAATAATTCATAAGTTAATGAGGCGAGTAGTTGCACCGACTATGAGATGGTATAGTTGAAAACTACAGTTTCATACTGACTAGCACTTCCTACTCTACATCTGAGGGCAAACCAGACACTCGAGAACACTACCGTTGCAGAGAAACTCAACCGCTAAGCAGCCATACCTCGATCGATTCTTTGACGTCAATTTTCTCGAACTACAGGCTTGTGATGACTGCCTTTTGTGCTCATTCCAGTTGTATAAACCAAGATGCAGGGCGGCACGGAGAGGTTTTAGCCAGAAAAGCCAACACTCCTGAATTTTGATCGCTTTTAGCCGTCGATCGAACGATCGATGGGCCATAGCTCTCGCGTACAGTGGCTTCTTTTCAAAATCTCTCCGTCTGGCCCTGCCCACTGGTTCATATAATAAGAAAAAGTACAAAATACGGTCAGCACGTGGCTGCAGTTTGACGTCAAAAAATCGATCGAGGTATGGCTGCTTAGTGGTTGAGTTTCTCTGCAACGGTAGTGATCTCGAGTGTCTGGTCTGCCCTCAGTTGTAGAGTAGGAAGTGTTAGTCAGTATTAAACTGTAGTTTTCAACTGTAGCATCTCATAGTCGGTGCAACTACTCGCCTCATTAACTCATGAATTATTCATGAGCAAATACCTACCCGCCACCTTAAGAACCAGAACCTGGGTAGACTTAGTGCTGCTAGAAGCCATCAGGGTTTCTTTCAGGGGGAGGGATCTTTCGCCCCCTGGAATTTCAGTATATTGACATAGTTACTAGCTATACAATAAGCCTTCCACTGACTTTGAGTTCCCATACTGTAATATTGTGTTGCTGGGGCAACTGATACAGCAAATTCCTCCTGCGGTATGATACATATGAAGTACGGTCCAACCCCACAATAAATTCTAAATAAATACCACAAGCTTGACCCTTTCAGATTGTTCAAGCTCTGTATACAATAGCAGGGAAGTAACTTAGCAACTGAGAAAGGTGAAACTTAATGAAGCAATTAACTAGTACCACATACGAGTAGTTAGAAACTTAGAAGGAAGTAAGTTAGAACTTAGTAAACAACCAAGAAAGTGGCAATGCCTTAATAGACTATAGTAGACTATAGTACTGAATGTACCCAAGGAAGCGGACCAGTTCATTAATAAGATTCAATTTTTTTATTTTCATATATAAATATTCTTGCGCTGTTTGCCTGAATTTGGTTTTGGGATCTTGATGGGGTTATGAAATACAAGTGCTGTCATGTGTACAAGTATTCCCAATGCTATAGCATAGAAGTGTTGATTGCGTATGGGGAACAGCTTCTCATCAAAGTGTGCACTAAAAGGTTGGCAAATTCTTAGCTGGAATTCTAACTGTGTAAACTTATTTCTCTGAGACCACATTCCTAAATGCAGGGAGGACCACCCTGTTTGGATATAGAACTTCAAAGAAAGTGGGCTGGGTCTACGGCACTAATTGAATTATATTCTCATGAATATACTTAAGCACCCTGTTTGAAAGTGGAGACTCTGCACAGGTAACTGTGTGCTAAACTTACATATTTTAGTGGACACAATAATAATAGGTAACCAAAGAGAGTCACGTTCTGCTATCTAAGAATCAACCAATGTGGCAGTTTACAGACAAGGACTATGTTTGTGGGTTACATGAGGTAGTAGTACGTGATAGGAAACAGGAAATAGCCTTTCTGATGCTACCGACTCCATTACACTCTCTCTGCTGGTATTTGAAATTTGGTTAAAAATTAGTGAATGATCAAGGTGCCAGGTGAATGTAAGACCACACACATCACACTGACAGAACTTGCATACCCCATATGCATACCTGGTCAACAATGACTCGTACTCAGCAGTTTTCAGTCAGAAATGTTGCCCATGCACATTGGCTTTCACTCTAATAGTGCACAAATTCCAACAGTTATTTTTAAAGAAACTTATGACCATAAGGATTAGAGATTTTAGCTCATATAGTCAGTCTTCTTGCTGCTAATAATGGCAGGGTCATGTCACATGACTTATTCTACAGAGTTCCCATAGTATAAAAAAGAATGCAACTCAGTAGACTGATAGCCCAGCTGCCATGCCTGAAACAATAACAGTGAAGATTAACAGACCATTCAGAGAATTGTTATATAGGTTATTTGGTATTGGTGGTCAGATATCAGAGTGAGACACTTCAGTGATGTTGAACTTAAAAGAAAAAGTTTACAGCAATTAGCCACATAGTCTGCACAACTTGTCTGTCTGTATGACCAGTCAAGAGTGACAGTTTAGTGACCAGTGACCAGCTGTTATGATCCACTCTGAATAATGACAGGGGCAATCATATGACTCATATATGACCTTATTCTATAGAGTTCTCATAGTATAGAAAAGGACTGTAATATTGTGTTACCTTGGAGACCCAAGGGTTTATAGGTATAATAGCCTGGGCTGCCTGAAGCTGGAGTGTACCTGATGTTACCAAGGCTGGCAACACATGAATACACCCCCTTCCAGAAAATGCTGAATTGCTGATAACATGTGGAGCGCCATGTCTGTCCCAACCACACAAATTAGAAGGTGCTTGTGCAACTTTAGCACAAACCTGACACAGTTGTGACAAACTGGCCAGTTTAAACGCAAATTGCCACAGGCCCTCCACCTGTTGACCACTGTGATAAGTTGACCTTCAGGCTTCAGCTACATGTCAGACATGCTGTCAGACATGCCAGGGACAAGATGATTATAATTATGGTGGACAGTAGGTATTTGTGAATCCCTGGTTGGTCATAGAACGAGATATAAATCACTGGTAGAATACTGTGTTTCCATCATACATTATGCTCATGACAACACTTGGAATTTCAGAACACACCATTACTTCCTAGTTCATCTAGACTCACTTTTCCCAGTCTTGTTTTTGGCAACCAAGCTATGAACATGTGATGGTTAAAAGGACCAGAGGACTATTATAAAGTAAGTTCCTTGCATCAGCTAGTATCTATCATTTGTGTTAGTTGTATTGTGATGGGCACATAATGGTGACCCACTTTGGTTCATACACACTCATAAAACTCTTCAGTGAAGTGGCACTGACTGAAGAGTTTTATGAGTGTGTATAAACCAAAGAGTGCCAAGATTAAGAATTGTTCCATGTGTCTAGAGCATAGTCTGCATGGAAATAACACCAGGACTTCCTCTAATCTGATTAGAGTGGATGGTCCAGATTTGATGGATGTCCATGCAACCTTTGTGGACACTATTTGGATCAGCAAACTGATTAAAGAAAAGTGACCTGCCAATGGACAATGCACCCAAGCAGTTCCATTGATTGAATAGAAGTCTGTGGTACCTAGTATACTAAGGTGTGCATTATTTAAGGTTTGTTTCACTGTGTTACGAACACACACACAGTAGTACTCAGCACCTCCATAACACTCCAGGATGCTCTAAGAGGGTGGATGTCATTGTCATGCTTGTATGCAAGCACTAGTGGGAGGAGGGAGGGGCAAGGGGGAGGGGCAGGAGAGGAAAAGAGGAAGGGGAAGAAGAAGGGTAAGGGGGAGGGGAAGCATAGGGATTGAGAGATGAAACCCCACATACTCCAGGATGCTCTGAGAGGGTGGATGTCATTGCCATGCTTGTGTGCAAAGAGGGAGGGGCAGGAGAAAGGGAAGGAGGAGGGAAAAGAGGAGAAAAAGGGGGAGGGGCAGGAGAGGGATTGAGAGATGAAACCCCATATATAGTAGTAGGTTATCTCAACTTCATTACATTTAGTACGTACTTTTGAGTCCAAGCAAAATCTTTGATTTCACCTTCAGGAGCTGATGTCCTCACAAAGTTATCACCAGCAAACTCCAACCTGCACACATAACACACATCAGATGACTGAGTGAAGTCAGTGAACACTATTGCAATGATGCACGGGTACTGCATTAGGTAAAGGGTATTCACATGGATACATTTCAGGTGAGCATTAAATGTGAATAGCACACCATTATGGATTTACAGTGAAGGGTCTTTGTTGGTGGGATTGTCCCTCATGGAATGAGTCTTGGGGTTGCATTACTGTCAGGTACTTGGCAGTGTCTTGCTATCTGCCGCTGAGCGGTCACGGCGCACCAGGATGCCTGTGCACTAAGCAGGCACTAAGAGCCAGTGCTGGCAACCTCCTGGAACCCGGGCTAGGAACTTGCAGGAGGACTGACTACCTCTACTCGGCAAGTGGTGCGGGCACCCAAAGTCCCACCTGGACCACAGCTGGTATTGGAGTTTGATTTGCACCCTGGAAATTCCAGGTACCCATTTTCAGCTGGGTGGACTGGTGGCATGGTGTTAGGTGGATAGTCACAGCAAATTAATGCTGGTGAAAAGGAGGATGGATAAACACCATATATCACTGGTGGGACTCGAACTCACGGTCTCCCGCTTACAAGCCCAGAGTGCAAACCAGTGACTCCACACATACATACATACATACAATTTTACATACATACCTTGATGGAGTCTATCTGCTTTGAGTTGCCTCTTGACCATCTTCATCTTGGCATACTCCTCCACCACAGCCTGGTGAATGTCATTCCAACAATCCCTCTTCTTGCCGTATGTCAGGGTCAAGTTAGGATGCAGGTACTCATCAAGCATGATGTCCTCACCCGTGAACCACTTAATGAGGCCTCTACAAAATGCATGAATATGATCATGCTGCCTTGCTCGCCAGTGCATATCAGTTGGGACAGACACACTAGAAGTGTCCTAATGCTCATCACAGCATAACTAGTTAATCTTCATTAAAATTGGGATTTGCCATGCTGACTATTATAACGCCATAATATTGGATCCACTTATTTTTGCCCCTTTTTTGTTACCATGGTGTACTCAGGTGTCTCAAGTCCACTGTAACAGGTAAAGGGTCGTCATTGTGATAAACTCATAATACATGCAGGACTTATAAGCAGCTACTCCATGAACCTTACATAGTGTGGTGATGTCTGGATAGAGTTCAATAAAAAGAACTTTACAGTCAAAGCTGGAATCAACAGTACAGTGAAACCTCCATCCTTTCATCCTTAGTATAGAGAGGTTGTCCTCTTTTGGAAGTTATTTTGTATAGAGTGTATAATCATACAAAGGATGGAGAGGTTTATCCTCTTTCAGACTGTCCTTTATTAAGAGGTTCCACTGAACTATATCACTGAAGGCAACCAGCCAAATCCTTATACTTCTATAATGCACATCACTCAACAAAGTATTAAGAGATTACTTCTTTAAAGAATACTTCAGGTTACTCTTACATATGAAACCAAGAGACCACCCAACACTTCTCTTTAAAGACCACTTGGTTATGTCCCAATAGTGCTTATACTATTGATTTTGACCTCCATAAAGAGACCACCTCCATTAAGAGACCACCTTTTGGTTGCTATAGACAGGTTGCACTGTATCAGTATGTCTGATTGCTGGAGCGCTCATTGATTTATACTCTGTGACTCAGTGTTATCAATGATACATCTTGGGGAGAACCTTATCGATCACTCACCTCATACTTAGAGATCTTTTCTGAAAGTGCATCTTTGAATTTGCTGAATTCCTCTTCGGAGGAGGGGTCCATGGCTTCGATCCTCCCTGTGTTCCCCCCAGACACCTCCATAGCTATTCTCAGGTCTGACTCATGTTGCAGCTTCTCTTTCTTCTTCTTTTCCTCCTGCTGACTCAGCACTGGAGCAATTTCCTTGGCAACCTCTGCCTCCAGCTCAGCTGCTCTTCTCTTGGCCTTCTTCTCTGCTATTCACTCCTCTTTTGTCTTGGTGGGTTTCACTAAGGGGGAGGGAGAGAGGGTGGAAGAGAGGAGGAAGAGGGGAGAAGGGAGGAGAGAGAGAGAAAACTTAACACTATGCATACTATTATCACATCCTAACCTTCCTTTTTTTTGTGGTTTCTTCACTTCCTGTGTAGGAGGAAGTAAAAAAAACAACTTCCTTTCTGCCATGCCATCTCATCAGACATGGAACATGCATGTTTCATGCACTGCACTCACGGTTAAGTCCAAGTCCTCATCTTCCCCCTCTCTTACAAAGCCTTTCTCCACATTAAAGTCATCAGCATCTGAAAATGCCACATAAAAACATAACTCCTCACTGCTGATACCACCCAGGGTTTAATTCAGAATTTTGCATGAGGGGGGTCAAATGCCTAGTGAAAAAGGGGGTTTTATTTGCAAGACTAGGACCAACCCTCTGGCTCACACTGTAATCCACCCTTTATTTAAAATAGTTGGGGCTAGTGATTGAAGATACTTGTAGCAAAGCCATTCACATGACATGTTAGAAGGCAACTGATGTCTAAGGTGAGTAGATCAGTATTGTCACTTACCCCAGGAGTCCTCAGACATCTCTGTAGCCAAGCTAGGTTGTGGTTTTATCAATCGGTAAAGGATCGCTTTTCGCGCCGATTCTTATTTGGCGCGCGCGCATATAAACAATAATGAATCATATACAGTACATAAATGTAGCTAGATCAATAGAACTGTTGATGCCATGGCCAGTCTGAGACCAAGCAGTAGGGTTCTCTTGCTAGGAGTACACTATCTTCCTCTCTCGCTCCTCCTCTGCCAGTGGTTCCTGAGGGAGAGGAACACACATAATTTAAACAAGATGGAAGTTGATGGAACCTCTGATTGAAATAGACTGGAATTTCTGGAGGTTGTTGAGAGATATACCCATTATACTTAAATTACCCACCACATCAATCACACATCATATACCAAATATCAGTACCAACCTACCATACAGTACTTTTGTTTGATTCTAGATTCAATATCTTTGCGGTTGATCAAAGGGTCTCTGAGAGCTGTGCAGAGACTGTTCCAAGATGGTGGCTCACTTCCCTTCATCTTCAGCCACTGTTTGATGAGTTCCCTCATGCATCCATTGATGTCATTGGGGTTGTCAACTCCAATCTTCTCAACTTCAGCATCTGATAGTCCTAGGACGACTCCAAGGTCCTCCCATTCCTTCACTATGTCAATCAATGCTGTCCTCACATTGCGATAGGCTGCATGCAGGCAAACACCCAATGGCATGACTCACAGCTATGTTGCTAGGTAGCTCACTGAGTATAACTATACATGTGCATGACATATACTATCCACTCACTCAAGGTGTCATCATCATGAAAATTTTGACCCACAAAATTTTTGCGCTATATGGTAGTCCACTTAGAGACCCTTTGCTCACTAGTGGATTATCAATTATAGCAACCACCTCTGGGCCACCAAAAGGTGGTCTCTTAATGGAGATGGTTTCTTAACTTTAAAGAAGTTCAAATCAATGGTACAAGCACTATATATTGGGACATAACCAAGTGATCCTCAAACAAACATACTATATAGCACTCACTCAAGGTGTCATCTTTAACTTGACTTGCTTTGACTGATTTACTCTATACAAATATACACAATGGAGGTTATCTCATTAAAATAACATTCTTTAGTCATAGCTACTTACATCAGGAGCACTACTTGTTCCTAGTGGTTGAGGTTTGCTGGTCAAAGATGTAGACTGAGTAGAGGGATTAGGTTGAGGTTGAGATACACCCAAGGGCTGTGACTGGTTCAATGCTGAATTAAAATTGGAGTAATGAACTATGGAAGTACAAATATGCATGCATAATATAGTTGTAGAGCTAGTCAGCTATACCTTTCTTCAATTCTTGTTTCAACCAATCATTTTCCTTGATCCTTTCATGCATTTCTCTGTCCTTTTCACGTATTTCTCTGTCCTTTTCACGTATTTCTCTGTCCTTTTCACTCAGATGAATCTACAATAGCTATATACTATAAGTGTATTAATGATCCAGCTATAAACTTACAGCTGCAGCAAGTATCATAGATGTCACTGCATATGAATGTTGTGGTATAGTAATAATCATCCATTATCAATCATTATTATGTAACACTGTGCCAGTATTGTTTATTCACTTCTGTGTAAAAGCTAGTGCATGTGTTATTCATTAGCTATTCAGTGATAAAGTTCTTTTGAGATTACTACAATAGCTAATTATTGTAATGGAAGGAGACTTATTGATTTTTAGCTAGTTACTTGAATATGTACCTTTCTTAAACTCTTTTTTCAACTGATCAATTTCTTTGCCCTCTTTGCTCAGTTGTAGCTGCATCATCATGAGTCAGTTATTAATACAGTTACATGCAGTAAACTCTGCACTTACGGGAGTACTAAGTGATTGCTGATGAGGTGGACCAGTTGAAGATGCTGACTGGGTCAGTCCAAGACCTGAATTCTGATGTGAAGTTTGATGCTCTAAAGATAAGAAGGAATGATCTTGATTGAGTATCCATCTAGCTAAGCTACACTTCACCTTTCTTCTTTAACTGATCAATCTCCTTGTTCTTTTCGTGTATTTCTCTGTCCTTTAAACTCTCGTAGTGTTCCTTGTGAGTCTGTTCAAACTTACGATAAATCAATCTGGAAAAAAAACAAAAAACAAAACCCATGCATGGGTATAGTACAAGTTAGCTAATATACAATCATCACAAGTACTTTTTCTGCATGTCTTGTATGCCTATGCTGTTCAGATGCTGGAGGAGGTGATGTCTGGATACTATCTCCATCTCTTCCTGCCAGAGGTCTAGCAGAATCTTGGCATCGTTGTTGATGAACAATAAGTGTTCTGACATCTCCAAGGCTTTTGCCAGTTCCTTCACCTTCTCACACTTCTGAACCTCCATGGCAATAACCTCAAGTTCAGAAGAAGAGACAGTAGCAATCTCCTAAAAAAAAAAACATAAAAAAAACAAACAAAAAAAAACAACATTAAATAACACCCACTTATCGTAGTTAGCTACTCACCTGTCGAATACTCAACCAGAAGTTTTGGTCAATATTTAATTTTATCCGAACACTTTTTTCACAAACTAGTGTAGGATTAGAAATGGTGGCATCCTCTGGAAGGATGATGAAATGATCTCTCTGTGGACAACCTTCACACTTCAATGCAAAATTGATGCCAATCCCTGGCAGCCATTTCTTGATTTCTGTGAAAGACTGTTGAATGATTTCAAGTATGGCATGACATGAACTTATGAAGGTGGGACATTTATATTTCCTTGAGTCAATACGTTGTACGTCAATTCTCACACTAAACTTTTCCTCTGTAATGAAAAGTCTGTCCAGTTGCTGTCCAGGAGATCCAAACAAGAATTGGATTTGATTTTGATACATTTTCTTATCAACTGGTAGATGACATTTAGGATGCTTTGACATGACTGCTGCCAGTTGAGTGAAGAAGCCTGGAGGTAAGTAGTTGGTGCTGAAAACAAGATGCAATGGAATTGCAGAGTTGATGGCAGTGCTAGTTGAGTATGGATCATCAACTTTCGGTAAATGAGGTAACATGGATGGAACAAAATACTTCCTACCAGGACCCTTATGTTTTTCAGTACTGATTTTAGCAATAATCAAAAAATGCTCCAATAGATCCACAATCTGTTGAGGTTCCAACTTTTTTTGAGCTCTCAATACTTTTTGGTATAATGATTCTACCAGTATTCCATCCTTACGCAGCAATTTCCAGAGACGACTGTTTCTATATTCTTCTCGCCCTTCCAGTGCCAACAAACGGGCTATTTGTTTGACAAGCCATTGAGGGTCAGCAATGACACAAGACTTCAAGCTGGGGATGTCAGAGTAGTGAAAGAACACGGCAAGATCGTGATAGAATGTGAGAATGCTAGTAAGAGTATCTTCAGGGATTAGACATGCTCTACATAATTCCTTCACTTCCTCTAAAGGAACTACTGGCTTCTTTTGAGATCTGGCATATCTCTGGAACACTTTCCTGAACAGCAACCAAGTGATTGGAGTACGAATAGCTAAATCTTCTGTTGCAAAGTTACTCACAGTTTCACGAATGAGCTTAAAAGTGGGATCTTCTTTCATCTCTCCTTTACCAGCTGTCGTGTTATCGACTATTGCTCCATCCAAAACAATATCAGAAAAAACTTTATCTGCAATTTCTGAAGAAAGCTTTTCAAGAATCTCGTGTTTCCTTTCCTTAACAGAAATATCATCACCATGTGAACCAACTGGCAGAATGCGAGGATATTTGGGGACTTCTTCATCTTCTACAATTTCTTTATCAATAATGAGCCTCTTATTCAAGAGAGTAGCATGAATGGTGGATATCCACTGCACCATCAGGTCAAGGGTCGATATATCTTCTAGATGCTCAGTGGCTCTTCCTTTCAAATACGTGAGTGACCGACACTGATCGTGGAGATCACATCTGGCATCGAACATTAAGAGAAACAATGTCCTCGCTGTTAGGAATGCAGGAAGAATTTTAAGAAAAACTGGCTGGCCTCCACAATCCCACACATGCAGATAAACTTCCTCTTCAATAAATGGGTCATCAGTGGTTATAACAGAAAGAATCTCTTTCAAAATCCCCTCAATCAATGGGTGGTCAAATTTGGGGGCAGTTTTACTAGGTTGATTTTTGTCACTGCTCACATCACTTCCTGTGGCAGAAATGGAATCTTTGTGGCCAAGAATAGTTTGTATCAACTGAGCAAGTCCTTTGATTTCATCAGCATCAGTTATTTTAGTCCAGAACTTTCCTTCCTGGCTGCAGGCCCAGTAAATCTCAGTGGGGCGGAGGGAGAACGTGTCAGCCACCTGGGTGCTGTAGGCTTCACAGGGAAGGGGCAGATTCATCAAGCCATTGAGTAGACTGCTCTTGCCCACACCTCCAGGACCAACGATCATCACACGAGCATATGCAACCTTCGTTTCACCCTGCCCCAGGGCATTCAGGTAATCCACTGAAGATCAAACGTACAAAATAATTAATATCTATCAAAATTAAAATATTACCTTCAGTCCTTGAGGCTCGAGTCTCAATAAAAAAGAATTCAACATGGAAATTCAACATGGAAATAAAGTTGATTCACAAGTGAATTATGCACAAAAGACATACACTCACCACCTGAAAATATGAACACCACAACAGTGAAAGTATTGTACAGAGAGAAAGCTGACTCTCAGGTCATGACTCAATGTACGTGTTATGATTAACAATGCATTAATTTTGGTAGACATCATGTAAGTAACAATGCAGAGAGTGAGTACGTTCAGAATAACTTACTCGCTGAAGGAATGAAATTAAGCATCAAAAGACGACAGTGAAGGTACAACAGGGTAAGAGAATAGACAGCATGTAAGTAACAATGCAGAGAGTGAGTACGTTCAGAATAACTTACCACCTGAAGGAATGAAATTAAGCATCAATATACGATGACAGGGTAAGAGAATAGACAGCATGTAAGTAACAATGCAGAGATTGAGTACGTTCAGAATAACTTACATCCTGAAGGAATGGAATTAAGCGTCAAAATACAACAGTGAAGGTACCACAGGGTAAGAGAATAGACAGCATGTAAGTAACAATGCAGAGAGTGAGTACGTTCAGAATAACTTACCCCCTGAAGGAATGAATTTAAGCATCAAAATACGACGACAGGGTAAGAGAATAGACAGCATGTAAGTAACAATGCAGAGAGTGAGTACGTTCAGAATAACTTACCACCTGAAGGAATGAAATTAAGCATCAATATACGACGACAGGGTAAGAGAATAGACAGCATGTAAGTAACAATGCAGAGAGTGAGTACGTTCAGAATAACTTACCTCCTGAAGGAATGAAATTAAGCGTCAAAATACAACAGTGAAGGTACGGCAGGGTAAGAGAAAAGACAACATGTAAGTAACAATGCAGAGAGTGAGTCAGTTAAGAATAACTTACTCGCTGAAGGATGAAATTAAGCATCAAAATACGATGACAGGGTAAGAGAATAGACAGCATGTAAGTAACAATGCAGAGAGTGAGTACATTCAGAATAACTTACCAACTGAAGGAATGAAATTAAGCATCAAAACATGATCATGATAGTGAAGGTAAGAGAATAGACAGCATGTAAGTAACAATGCAGAGAGTGAATATGTTCAGAATAACTTACAAACTGAAGGAATGAAATTAAGCATCAAAACATGATCATGATAGTGAAGATAAGACAGGGTAAGAGAATAGACAGCATGTAAGTAACAATGCAGAGAGTGAGTCAGTTCAGAATAACTTACCTCCTGAAGGAATGAAATTAAGCGTCAAAATACAACAGTGAAGGTACAGCAGGGTAAGAGAATAGACAGCATGTAAGTAATGCTGCAGAGAGTGAGTCAGTTCAGAATAACTTACTGACTAAAGGAATGAAATTAAGCATCAAAAGACGACAGTGAAGGTACAACAGGGTAAGAGAATAGACAGCATGTAAGTAACAATGCAGAGAGTGAGTACGTTCAGAATAACTTACCAGCTGAAGGAATGAAATTAAGCATCAATATACGACGACAGGGTAAGAGAATAGACAGCATGTAAGTAACAATGCAGAGAGTGAGTACGTTCAGAATAACTTACCTCCTGAAGGAATGAAATTAAGCGTCAAAATACAACAGTGAAGGTACGGCAGGGTAAGAGAATAGACAGCATGTAAGTATCAATGCAGAGAGTGAGTACGTTCAGAATAACTTACCCCCTGAAGGAATGAAATTAAGCATCAAAATACGACAACAGGGTAAGAGAATAGACAGCATGTAAGTAACAATGCAGAGAGTGAGTCAGTTCAGAATAACTTACCAGCTGAAGGAATGAAATTAAGCATCAATATACGACGACAGGGTAAGAGAATAGACAGCATGTAAGTAACAATGCAGAGAGTGAGTACGTTCAGAATAACTTACCTCCTGAAGGAATGAAATTAAGCGTCAAAATACAACAGTGAAGGTACGGCAGGGTAAGAGAATAGACAGCATGTAAGTAACAATGCAGAGAGTGAGTCAGTTCAGAATAACTTACTCGCTGAAGGAATGAAATTAAGCATCAAAGTACGACGACAGGGTAAGAGAATAGACAGCATGTAAGTAACAATGCAGAGAGTGAGTACGTTCAGAATAACTTACCAACTGAAGGAATGAAATTAAGCATCAAAACATGATCATGATAGTGAAGGTAAGACAGGGTAAGAGAATAGACAGCATGTAAGTAACAATGCAGAGAGTGAGTCAGTTCAGAATAACTTACCTCATGAAGGAATAAAATTAAGCGTCAAAATACAACAGTGAAGGTACGGCAGGGTAAGAGAATAGACAGCATGTAAGTAACAATGCAGAGAGTGAATATGTTCAGAATAACTTACAAACTGAAGGAATGAAATTAAGCATCAAAATACGACAGTGAAGGTACAGCAGGGTAAGAGAATAGACAGCATGTAAGTAACAATGCAGAGAGTGAGTCAGTTCAGAATAACTTACTCGCTGAAGGAATGAAATTAAGCATCAAAATACAACAACAGGGTAAAAGAATAGACAGCATGTAAGTAACAATGCAGAGAGTGAGTACGTTCAGAATAACTTACCTCCTGAAGGAATGAAATTAAGCATCAAAATACAACAGTGAAGGTACGGCAGGGTAAGAGAATAGACAGCATGTAAGTAACAATGCAGAGAGTGAATATGTTCAGAATAACTTACAAACTGAAGGAATGAAATTAAGCATCAAAATACGACAGTGAAGGTACAGCAGGGTAAGAGAATAGACAGCATGTAAGTAACAATGCAGAGAGTGAGTCAGTTCAGAATAACTTACTCGCTGAAGGAATGAAATTAAGCATCAAAATACGACGACAGGGTAAGAGAATAGACAGCATGTAAGTAACAATGCAGAGAGTGAGTACGTTCAGAATAACTTACCAACTGAAGGAATGAAATTAAGCATCAAAATACGACGACAGGGTAAGAGAATAGACAGCATGTAAGTAACAATGCAGAGAGTGAGTATGTTCAGAATAACTTACCGACTGAAGGAATGAAATTAAGCATCAAAATACGACAGTGAAGGTAAGACAGGGTAAGAGAAGAGACAGCATGTAAGTAACAATGCAGAGAGTGAGTACGTTCAGAATAACTTACCTCCTGAAGGAATGAAATTAAGCATCAAAATACGACAGTAAAAGTATGGCAAGAGAACAGACAGCATGTAAGTAACAAAATGCAGAGAGTGAGTTTATTCAGAATAACTTACCCGCTGAAGGAATAAATTAAGCATCAGTGACAGTATGACAGGGTAAGAGAATAGACAGCATGTGAGTAACAATGTAGAGTATGAGTTGGTTCAGAATAACTTACCATCTGAAGCATCAAAAACAACAATGAAGGTATGACAGAGTAAGAGAATAAACAGCATGTAAGTAACAATGCAGAGAGTGAGTACGTTCAGAATAACTTACCTCCTAAAGGAATGAAATTAAGCATCAAACAAGGAATGAAATTAAGCATCAAAATACGACAGTGAAGGTAAGACAGGGTAAGAGAATAGACAGCATGTAAGTAACAATGCAGAGAGTAAGTACGTTCAGAATAACTTACCAACTGAAGGAATGAAATTAAGCATCAAAATACGACAGTGAAGGTATGACAGGGTAAGAGAATAGACAGCATGTAAGTAACAATGCAGAGAGTGAGTATAACTTACCAACTGAATGAATGAAATTAAGCATCAAAATACAACAGTGAATGTAAGACAGGGTAAGAGAATAGACAGCATGTAAGTAACAATGCAGAGAGTGAGTACGTTCAGAATAACTTACCTCCTGAAGGAATGAAATTAAACATCAAAATACGACAATGAAGGTATGACAGGGTAAGAAAATAGACAGCATGTGAGTAACAATGTAGAGTGTGAGTTGGTTCAGAATAACTTACCGGCTGAAGGCATCAAAATACGACAGGGTAAGAGAATAGACAGCATGTAAGTAACAATGCAGAGAGTAAGTACTTTCAGAATAACTTACCAACTGAAGGAATGAAATTAAGCATCAAAATACGACAATGAAGGTATGACAGGGTAAGAAAATAGACAGCATGTGAGTAACAATGTAGAGTGTGAGTTGGTTCAGAATAAAGCATCAAAATACAACAATGAAGGTACGACAGGGTAAGAGAATAGACAGCATGTAAGTAATAGTGCTGAAAGTTGTCAAGAATAACTCACATCCTGAAGGATCTAAATATGTCAATGAAGGTATGACAGGGTAAGATAATGAGAAGTGATAAAACAATATGTTAATGAAGTATAAGTAATGACTTACCAGGAGAAGGGGTAATAAGTTCCAACATCAAATTGAGTGTGTATGGTGTGAAAGAACATGATGCCAAATATAATGTCAGTCTTGAATGACTCACCTCCTGAAAGAAAACATTGATACACATAATTCAGCACTTTCTAATCAATAAATATTCCAGACACAATCTTGAAACTTCCTTCCTTTTTTGGTAAAGGGTTGACAAGTGAGAATTGGCCCCACCCGGACACATGGGCCACATAGGCACACTGCAGTACAGCACAAGCTGCACTTCAGGTGAGGAAAGAATGAGCTTCCAAGTCATTACCAGTGGTGGGTTGCATTGGTACACTCTCTATAATCAATACTCCACAACTAAATGAGCTGTCACACCCTAGTCCCTAGTCCCTAATCCCTAGCTACCTTTTTCATGTGAATACACTCACAAAATATGGTTCAGCTCTGCTAGAAGTAGCCTTCTTCTCTGCTTCTTCATTCTCTTCACCTTTTTTATCACTCATGATGTGATCCAGTAAATATTTCTTACCTGATCCAAAAGTCTGTGGGTTCAAAGGTTATAATGATTCATTACGCATGCGCAGGATGCAAGTGGTTTCTGCACATAAATAAATAAATCTGAAATGGTCTCAAAATTAATGTCTAACCTAGATGAGTGAATGGTTTTAAGAAAGCATAAGTGAAGAGATTAGACAACATGATAAGCATTAAGTGATACCTGCACGTGAAAAGGGGAAAGTCATTCAGCCTGCAGTGTGAAATAATGTCACACTGATCCGTCCTTCTTTACTTCTCTCTATTTATTACACAGGTGCACATGTCTGCATCCTTCTCAATATAATTATCAGTCTGTAAAGGATGCAGTCATGTATATGTACCTGTAGCACCTGTGTGATAGAGAGAAGTTATTAAAGAGGGATGGATCAGTGTCTATTCACAACACGCTAACAAAGAACCTCATTTATTTACTCATAGATTGAAGAGCCTGAGTGAATACATTCACACACTTCTTCTCTATCTGACCTCTCACCCACTTCTCTCTCATCCACCATCTAACCGCTCACCCACTTAATTCCTTCTTCTCCATTTAACCTCTCACCCACTTAATTCCTTCTTCTCCATTTAACCTCTCACCCACTTCTCCATGCATCCTCCACTTTTTCTCCATCAAACCTTGCACCCACTTCTTCTCCACCTGACCTCTCACCCACTTCTTCTATCCTGTCACATACTTCCTCTCCACCTAGCCTGTCCCACAATTTTTAGCCTGCCGCCCACTTGATGGAGGAACTCTTTCAGAGTTCTGACCGTGACCAAAGATGTCAGTCAACAACATTCAATGCACTGGAATATGAGCACTTTGACAAAGCATGTGACGTATCACTCAAGTCATGTGTTGAGGACAGACTCCTGTACAATTCAGTAATGTTTCTGCAAGAAAAGGTTAGCTAACTATACAATTATTATGGGGGGGACAGGGGGGGGGGGGTGCACCCCCTCTGATTTCAATAAAAAAATAACTAGCAGAATAACACTGAGGCAATGACTTATCCTGTTTTTGCTTCCCAAATACCAGATGCAATAATATAAGAAAACTCTAAAATTTTCCCAGGGGAGCATACCCTAGTTGGCGGGCCTTGCATGCTGTGTAGCCTACCTTCAATTCCTCAATGGAACCCAGATTTGGTACCCCCCAATATTTCGTAGTGGATTTTGTACCCATGCAAAATATCATAGTTGATTTTGCACCCCCACACCAAATATCCTTGAATTCTCCAGTGATTTTGGTTTGGTATCCCCATGGGTGCAAAAATCCCTAAGTAGATTCAAAATCCACTACCACATCTTTTTTGTGGATTGGTATGGGGGTGCATAATAATTCACTGGTGGATTAGGTAGGGGGTACGAAAAAAGGGGTGCTGAATTTCCTGTGACACCATACCTGGTCTTACACCTTAAGTTACAGTATACATGGGCATCATGCCCCCCCCCCCCCCCTTTCAAATTCCTAGATCCACCCCTGTACATAAGCAAGAAGATTTTTCTGTTGTAAAGGTAATTTCTATGTCATATATCTAATGGTACAGTACATATGTACATGTTAACCTCCTTTTTCTCGAGGGTGGGCATAGACGCCGCCAGACTAGACGTGCAATGTGGTCTTAATAATGTTATAATAATACCATGAAGCATTTAAATACACAACTCCTGATCTGAAATGAAGTGAGACGCTAAAGGCATCTCAGGAACAATCAGTTCACAAGGTTGTGGCCCAGCCCCCACCATTTCTTTCACAGCTAAATACTGTGAATGCGATGAGCTGTAATCTGATGAAGGAAACATCAAATTCATTCCCAGAATACTCTTCATCGGAGCTGGCAGTAGAGTTGATACTCCCCTCATGATTGGAAGCGGTTTCAGTGGTTCCACTCATCTCAGGAGGTACTTCGTGGGACGGCTGGTAAGTGGTGCGAGCACGAAGAGAAAATGACATTGCAATGACAAACTCGTCTCCCTCGACAGCATCTGCTTCGGGGAGAAGTGGCATAGCGTAGTTGCCATCTTCTGTCTCAGTGGCCTCATCACTCACATCACCAGCTGCTTCAATAATCGCTATGGCATTGTTTGGACCAAGACCAAATAAAAAGTGCAAATATTTGTAAAGACGTGAAAAAAAAGAAAAAAAAAAAAAAAAAAAAGGCTGATAAGGATAGTGATTCTCCATCTGTTCTGATTCAATGGAATTTGGAATTCAGATGATGCAGAATCGACTAATGAGGTGTAACCTCATCAGCATCGTAAACTGGGCTTAATCCTTGAGGACATCTCTTACATATGGAGCAAAATTTTGTGACTTGGATCTACCTGAAGATTTGGAATGTGTTGAAGTCTGTGATCATCAGTGGATCAATAATATAGAGAAGCTATATCATTCAGCCTATCCTACAGATACACTGTGGAGGCATTGAAAACAATCTTGAAGATGGTGTTTATCCTTTTTGGAACAATTGTAATAAAGAGAAGGCACATGTATAGCTAAGAGAGGAGCTCGAGAGAAAACATAATTATTTTGTTTATAGTTTAGCCAGCCATAGCTAGCTAGTGTGTATTTTACTGTTGTTTTTTGATCATTTGTGTTTTATTAAATTTAGAAATCTTGTGACGATAAACAGTGAATTTAGTTTGCATGGCCTAACCAGTTACACTCACATTTATTTTAACTTTGGTAAGTCACTACTCATATGGACCATAAAAGTTATCACTATCTATGGTTATCATTACAACGCACCTGTAAGTAATTTGGCCATGTTTTTGCACTGTTGAAATAACTGACATGGGTTGATGGTTGCTTTGACTTTTGTATTATGAGAGGAACTAAACTGTTAAGATAGAAATATTGAAGTGGGGGTAGCTAGTTGCTGGATTTTAACTCAAAAGGTCAACACATAGTTATAATGGATATCATAATTTAAAAAGTCAACACACTAACTGAACAATAACACAATGAGAAGCTTAATAAGAACACAACAAATAGCATGTATCATACCTATACAGTAGTAGTGACAAAAGGGGGAGGGGGTACAAAAATAACTATGACAATGACCTCAAATCAAACACAGGAAAAACCATAGCTACATAGCAAAAATAGAGGGGGAAAATTATAATATAGAAAAGGCATCACATTTTTCCATTCGGTGGAATGTCTCTCATGATGTCCTGGTATTTTTCTTTACTTTTTGGTTTGTCCTGCCCCCCCAGCATTTCCTTGTGGTAGTTTTTATTCAGCCCACCACTGAGAATGGTACCATCACTTGCATTCTTTGTCCAAAGCAATCCACCCTCCTTCGTCTTCATGTGAGTATAGTATGCACCACTGTCTATACCCCGCTGATCCATTTTGACTTCACCCTCTGTGAGGCCAGTAAAATTTGAACGCCTTCCATTTTTTGAAACAGATAAAAATACCTCCTTCCAGCGCTCCCTCTCTTCTCCAGTTTTAGGAAAAACATGGCCCTTTTTGGGGGTAAATACATGATTCCAACGATGACTTGGTTTGCCACCATCACTATTGCTACCACCACCCCTGCCACCACTCCTATTGTTGCCATCACCCCTGCCACCACTCCTATTGTTGCGCTGACTTGAGAATGATGTGGAACAGTTATGTGCACCAATATATTGTGCAGGTCTAGAAAATCTGCCTACCCTTCCTTGAGTGATTTTCGGTGCTACTAGCACTCCTCCATAGCAGATAGATCTAGAATCAAGGTCATCTTTAATCAGTTGAGCAGCAGGTACCCAATCACTAAACTTCAAATGACTAGAAGGCAATGGAGAAGTTTTCAGCGATTGAATAAAATGGTTAAAAGCAGCATACTTGCTTACATAGGATCGAGTAATACTCTGTCGAATTTCTGAAGCTGTTGGAAGAGGCATAGAAGAACATATAAAATCTCTCAGTTCTCTAACAGAAGAAGGATTTCGAGTAGAAAGCCATGCTCTAACATACCTTTCTAATGAATACCTTGACAACTGACTGTTGCTAGACTGCACAAAAACATCAACAATCTGGGACAGAACAGACTGGTCTTTTTTACGCAATCCCTCTTTTACTATAGGCTCTACATCAGACCGATAGGCAACGACATTATAGGGCAAATTACGAATCAATTTATCAACTTCATTTGAAACTGTAGTGTAATCTTCAGCTTCAGGCCAGATTCCAATTTCTCTACTCATACTGTTTAGAGCCTTTTCGATATTGCTCTGGTATTGCTGTCTAGCATCAGTCTGTACTTCTGTAAGCAGCTCCCTACTCACAGTAATACCACTACCATCAGCTTTTGTTTTTAGATCCTTCAATACTGAATGCACCAATGCACCATAAACTTGCAGCTTACAGAGTTCACGTAAGCGCAAAAATATAGGAAAGTATAGGCCAAGCTCGTCATAATGTTTAGTCAAATCTGATGCAAATGTTGCTTCAGGGCTATTAGGGTCATCTTCATGAAGTGTATCCTGAAGCCTACCATCAGAATCAGGGAGTAAGGGATGGCTGCGGACAGACATTTTCATTTCCCCAAAGCGGAATTCAATTTCTGATCCTGATTGATGTTGATCACAAGTAAGTTCTTCTGCCTGGATCCAAAAACGATGAACTCTGGATAGGCTTGGACCTCGTTCAGCAACTGGGCGAATTTTATGCCTTAATCTGGAAGGAAGGTTCTTTGTCAATCCATTACTGCATGATCGTTGAACAAAGGGAGGCTTTGATGACACTTCTGCTCCAACACTGAATGATTTAAGTAAGTAATCAGTTTGGAATAAAGTGTGTAAGAGATCAGTATTGTGGAGTTTGTCAGAGGACATTCTCATGCATTGAAAAGGATGAAATCTTTCGTGCACACTTGGGGGGTCAAGACTAAAGTAAACAGGAAGAATATCTGAAAAGTCCAATTGCAGCACTGCAGCAATGTCTGCCCGAGAGAAGAGACCCACTTTTCCCTGACTAGGATTTGCAGGTATGACTACAGCTTTTATGGAAGGATTGTTTTCACTCAGATCTACCACAAAACCTTTCAATTCAGCATACTCCAAATTGCTCATACAAAATTGACCATTTCGTGATTCAAGCCAACCTTCAGAATCACGTGGACTGAGATGAGAGGTCAAATTTTGAGAAATATCTTCCCAAGAGTATCCCTTTTCACGCAGTAACAATTCCATAGCTCTTTCACGTGCACTAGCTGAATCAGGAAGTGTAGTGACATGGCGAAGATCATTTTCATACAGCTGATACTTGAGTTCAGCCTCACGCAAGGGACTATTGAGTGGATTGACATTTTGAAGACCAAGGAGAAAGTTGCTGTGTATATTGCCAGAGGTAATGTGCATAATCATGGCTTCAGATACAGGAACAGTGTGTGCCTGCCAAAATGGATTCATCCTGCCAGTTTTGATTATGGTTTTTACCAACTCTTTAAAGAACTCACAGTCTTCATGGCAAACTATCTGACTAGAATTCTTCAATTGAAAGACAGATATCAAGACCCTTAAAGCCAAACGTGATGCATACAATTGCATACCTGGATGAAGAGCGATTGAAGCTATGCCATAAGATTGCTTCAAGATATCAATAATCAGCTTACTATGAGCATATATATCACTTATTGGAAGTCTTGGTTTCTTCTCCAAGTCATCAAACAACCAAAAAGCAGCATGAAGAAAGCACAATACAAATTCAGAAGGATGGCTACAAGATGGCACGAGATCAAGATAAGCTAAACCAGCTTCCCAAGCTGTCCATTTCTTCTCTGCAATTTGTTTATGAATTCCCATTTCATACTTCCGATGGCTTCTGGCATTGTGCCCTTGAAATGAAAATTCAGGCCATATTTGAGAAAAGGGGGGTTTTATATCTGAAGAAGGTGGAAGAAGTTGAAAATTATTCCCATCACCACCAAAAATAAGTTCTGGTGAATCAATAAAATGCTCAGCAGCTGTGCAAGCTTCTCTGATACCACTCAACAAAAATAGGTTATTAGCCGGATCATTTAAGATATCCAAAAAGACCTGGATAATTTCTTTGCTCAAGAAATCATCTGGAAGACCATGCCATGCTGCAAGCTCAATATCAGCTAAGCCATGTCTTACCTGTTTTTGCACAATTTTTGATATACCTCTGAGGAAAATGATAGGATAGCGATCAGAATGAAGCATCTTGTCGATATAGCATTCCTTGTTCTTTATGAATGCCTCAAGTGCACTGATATAGAAGCTATCTCCTGAAGTTATTGCTGCTATCATTCCCTTCAGATCTCGTGACTGCCACAACTTTTCTAATTCAGTAGTATAAAGAAACAACCTCATTTCATCTTCATGAATCTTCTCTTCTGATAGAGCACGAAGGGAAGACTTGATTTCTTCACGAGTATGTTTGAAGCTTGGGATTTCTATGGAATCTTGAATTGAGCTTTCTAATTCCATTACGTGACAAGAAATTTCATTCACAGCCAACATCAAATCCCATTTCTCGTTTAGGATCAGATGAGGATCCTCTGTCATTTTTTGCAAAGCATCTGTGGCAAGTCTTGTTATTTTCAACATGTCAATTGAATTTTCAGGAGTTTGGTTCATCAAATATACAATCAGAATCAAAGCTAATTCAGGATACCCACTAAGCAGAGAACGAACTATCTTCTTAACAGGCTCTGCTGTGCTACCAATTTCTGAACCCACACTTATGGCCATGGTAAGACATCCAATACTTGCCTTCAAATCATTCTTGCTCAAAAAATCGATGCTAGTTTCAGTCCAACTCTGAACATCAAGTGCGTGAAAGTGGTGGATACACTTAGGGCACAGTAGTTGAGTTTTAGAACTCAATCTTGGAAAGACTTTTGAGTCAATATTTGATTGGCATGGCTTGCAAATCATTGTACCACACCAGTAGCAGTTGTGCTGCTTGGAGAATCTAGACAACTTCTTTTCACATATGGAGCAGTTTCTGTTTCTGGTTTGCTCTACAGCAGTGAAGTCTGGTGTTTCAGTGGATACAAGTGGAATGTACTTCAAGAGGATTTGCAACTTTTCGTCACGTGATTTTCCATTGATTTCAATGTCAGAGAATAAGCTCAGAAGTGTAGTTATGTCTTTATCACGCGCTTTTGTTAAGGTGATAACAGGCACCATACTTGAAGATGAGGAGCTAGTATTTTTCAAACTGTTCTTTACACAAGCTGTGACTTCATCGATATTAGCACGGTGTAAGACAAAGTGTGGATCACTTACAACGTTTGTACAAGCATCTTTCAGTATTTCATAACTTGATTTCACTACAGCTTTCTTATAAGGTTTTGGGCTTGTCTTGTTTAACAGTATATGCTGGGAAAACATCTGCGAATCACATGACAATTTGTTTAACTCCTCTTGAAGACTACATATAACATTTATTGTCTTATGTGATCTGAACATCATTTTATATGTATGCAATTCCTCCAAGTAATCTTCAGATAATCTTTTTGCTGCATAACAAAAATGAAGTCATATACTTACATATTAATACATTAAATAGTTCTTATTTTCAACAGATATACATTTCATCTATCATTTTAAACCCTATTATACTCATTAACACATACATGGGTTCAGCAGATTTTACCTATAATAGTCTCACACACACTTTTTAATATTTGGTGAGGATACGCTTGAAATTCATTTCAATATAGCATGCGACATATTACATATCATAATTTTATGCATGCTTTTATTCTTTGACATAGCTATGTTTTTTAAGGGCAACTGAAATGATACATGGTGTTTAGCAACGTGAACATCAGTGTTTGCACAAGGAGCGGAGTTTGAACTAGAGTCAGATAGAAGTACGCGCCAAAGTACCAACTAAACCCAGAGAAGAGCAACAAGGTACCAAGGCAGCATAATTAGCAAACTTTTGTGGATTGCCATCCAAGGACTTTCGTGGAAATAACTTTCACAGAATCAGCTAGCCAGCTACCACACCCACTCCACGATCCTGTAGCTAGTATATGCACTGTAATGTATGTATCTTGACCTTTTTTAGCGGGTCAATAACTTTAGCTTTAGCAGCAAAAGATGATGAAGGTTAGCTAGATCTTTATAGATCTTTGACAGGGACTAGGGCTACTTTAGAGTCAGCGCTTGCTCCCGGATGGAAAAATAGCTCCAGTATGATCAATTGCCATGCTGCCAGACTTGAGGTCAAAGGTAAATTTTATTTGGTTTCAAATTTTTGCCACGAAGTAGAGGAAACACAGTATCTTTAGAAGCTAAAAATCAATATTAGCTAAAATATCTAAGGGGCAGTTTCAAACTAGAATCAGAGAGAAGTTAGTATCTAGCTCTATGGTGTAGCTCCCTGGTGCTACAAATGAGGGAAATAACCAGCTTAGACTATGGCATCATAAATCAGGATCTTGCTGCATTGCAGGAAGTTAGCACGCACATGGCCATTGGATAATGAGCACATTTTTTCTCCAGTGCTCAGAAACATGGAGCTCATAGTATCCATTAAGATCACTGAATAGATCCTCCAGCAATCTTTATTGAAGTGCATTCAACTTCCAGAAGTTTCCTGAAAAAGAACAACCTCAAGAAGCCACTATCAAGGAAGAGATCTCCAAAGCTGCCCCTGAAAAAACTCTTGATGAATAAGCTCCATCAATGTACTGAAATGTGAAGACAGTAGAGTTGATACATTATTATGTAATCAAGTGAATACAAAGAATGGAGAGATCAATCAGAACTAATTTGGAGTATACATAGAAAGCACTCAAGCTACGTACCAAAAAACAATACACATAGCTAACTGCCAAGTTCTACTTACGATCGAAAACCAGTATGAAGTACCCTCATACTTGGTATCAAACTGCGGATCAACTGAACTACACGGACCAGTATTATAATTAATAGTGCACGCTATTTATGACGTCATCGGGTCGAAGGTCAATTATTATAATAATTTTTTTAATAATTGGCGGGAAACACGCGGGAAGAGAAATGTCCCTGCTAGATCTTGGGCCTGTTGCCTTTGGGGGGACCCCTGCCATCATCACTTTTCTCCAGAGCAAAAATGTCCTTGCCAGGCAGAAAGAGTGTCCCTGTGGAGCCATGATGGAGTTGCAGAAGAGATCTGATGTCAGTGATGGCTGTCGTTGGCGATGCCCTGATTGCCGTAAGGCAATTTCAATCAGAAAGGGAAGCTTTTTTGAAAAATCAAAAATAACCCTCTAGAAATGGCTCCTCTCTTGATGCACTGGTGGGCAAAGTAGTATCCTGTAAAGGATGCTGCAGATGAGACTGAAGTTTCTCTGCATACAGCAATCCAAGTGTATTCTTGGATGAGGGACGTATGCAGCTACAGACTATGCACACTTGATCCTCAGATCAAACTTGGAGGGGCAGGAAAAATTGTAGCCATTGATGAGTCCCTCTTCTCTCATAAACAAAAGGTAAATTTGATGAAGTGGTTACTGTTAACTCACAGAGGCCGGCCAGCACAGCAAGATGTTTGGGTTTTTGGAATGTGTGATATCAGCACAAATCCAGCACTTGGCTACATGGAGATTGTAACTGCAAGGGATTCCGCCACACTCCTACCAATAATTCAAGCCCATGTGAACCCAGGAACAGTCATATGGTCGTATTGCTGGGCTGCTTACAACAGTATTATTGCCTTGCCTTCTGTCCAGGCTCATGACACTGTTAATCATTCAATAGAGTTTGTTGCTCCTTCAGGCGTGCACACCAACCACATCGAGTCCTACTGGAACAGAGCAAAAATCAAGCTGAAGAGAATGCGAGGCTGCCATCGTTCTCAGCTCCCATCTTATTTGGATGAATTTATGTGGAGGGAAAGGTATGGGAAGAACGACATTCTAACCAACATATATAGAGACATAGCTCTTTGGTATCCAGTCTAGACACTAGCAATAAATATGCCATGAATTATACCTAAATAACCTACCACAATAGCTAACCTTTCATTTTGATTCCTCTTCCATAAATTAATGACGTATTATAGACATACTTCAGACACTGAGTCAGCAGAGAGAAGTAGGCCAGGTCAACACGAGGTCTTTAGTCTAAAGGATGACCTTCGACCCAATGACGTCATAAATAGCGCACACTATTAATTATAGTACTGGTCCGTGTAGTTCAGTTGATCCTCAAACTGCAGCATACTCTATTTGATGCTGCCGTACAAAGACGGATTCTCCCTTCTATATCATGATGTAACTGTTTTGATAGACACTATTGCTAAGTAGGCAAACACACAATACTTTAACAATACAAGCAAACTGGCCTCTTTCCCAGGCCTTCCTCTCTCACTGGTATCATAGATACTAAATACGGATTTAGTATCTATGCTGGTATAGTCTCTCACGAAGAAAAAGGTAAAGTATCACAGGAGGAAAAGAAGAAGAAGAAGAAAAATAAGAGAGCCTGGTAAAACTTATCACATACGTGAGGATACAAGCGTAATGCAAACCACACCATGACAATGGTTAGTCTCGCGCGCGCCCCTCCAAAATAAAATCGGAGTGTCTGGTGTCACGCATATATCAAACTCGTTCTCTCCTCCAGATTCTGGAGGACATACTTTGAGCTGTATAGCTTATGTAGCAGGTGTGGTTTCATACGTAAAGCATGGGTGGGAATAAGCTTAGCGCGCTATTAATTCGGCTCGTTCAGGCGGGATCATCATTGCATTCTGGTCAGCAATTAATAGCGCGCAAGTTTAGTAATCAATTCAATGGTATTCATGCATTCTATCAGGCGCGCGTGCGATACTAATCAAGAATGAGTTTGATATACACGTGCCCTCCGATTCTATTTTGGAGGGGCGGGCGTGCAAGACTGGACAATGGTGACATCCGCCTTTCTACCCTCACAATAAGTTTTACCAGGCCTTCCTCTCTCTTATTTTTTTTCTTCTTCCTCTTCTTTTTCTTTTCCTCCTGTGTGATACTTTACTTTAGAGACTATAGCAGTGAGAGAGGAAGGCCTGGGGATGAGGCTACAAGCAAACTACATAGTACATGCAGATTGCGATCGAAAAGCAGTTACTTCCGTTCAAATACTGCCGACTTTTTGGTATCAGCTGAAAAAGTAAGCTCTACAAAAGTAGAGTATGACCATTAATTTATAAATGTGGCAGTGACTTGGAGTCATTTTTCAGGGTTGGAGCTCCTACAACATAGTACTTAGTAGACTTGTAGTCATGTACAAGACAAAGACTGGTACCCAAGGTCAAAATGGAATGTTGTCTAATTGACCACAAACAAGCCCACATGAGCACCAATAATTTACAATGCAATCTTCAATGCAGAGTGCATTAGTGTTAGATAAGTTGCGATAATTAATGTGCATTATTTACTCTTGATCACACCCACTTATGACGTAGCAAGACTCCAGTTAAAGCCATTTCAGCCATGGATATCTCAGGTCAGGTAAGGAGTAGCCTCAGTATATCAAGCCTAGAGGTCAAGGATGATGTCATCAAAAAAAAAGTGTCACTGACCTTTTGCTGCATGCTGCACAGTCTGGGAATATGGACGGAGAAGAAGAAGGGCATGTAGTCTTGGAAGGAAAACTATTGTATGCAGTGATACTAGTGGGACTGCTGTGGCCATAAAACATTTGAAGTTAGTTTTGAGTGTGCTAGTTCACGGTTAAAAAGCGGTGTTTCTCACCTTTTGTGACCATGCATCTCGAAGCACAAAGCATGAGTACGTTGAAATATCAAATCTCTCAGCAAAGAGTCAAGATTAGGAAAGCGTTTGCTGCAGCTTGCACAGTCAACCCAAATCACCTCTAGACCTGCCTCATTTTTCAATGAATTGTTCAAGTTTATTTTAAGCGGCATAGGTTATAAATCGACTATTGCTTTTGTTAGAAACAAAGTTATAATATAAAAAATATCATGGCTAATTTTAAGTAGCAAAACATGCAGAAAATCTGCTTGATCTAGAGTATGATGCCTGCCTAGCATACCCACTGAAACTTTGTGCATGCAGGATGATAAATATCAAAGCCTCAGCCTGCAGGTGTTACCACAGATCACTTAAAAGAAGGAGCCGTTTTTGTACCTGCACTTAGCCTGCCGGTGTTTGATAAATCAATTTACTCTACTGGCATGCACACTTCATGTATGAACGTGACCTTTGACTGTTACATACACACCAGCATTAGCCTTGGCCACAGACCCTCCTTTTTAATTTATGCTTGTGGAGGGCCTGGTATGCGAAGTCACGTGGGGGTAGAACTGGGTAGAACTGGCAGTTGTATTAAAATAAAATGCTGGTAACTCTGCCTACGCACTGCAGGAGCGAGGAGTCAGTTCCTAGGGTAGCAAGAATGCCACATCTCTCGGAATCTCTGGCTACTTGCAACTAGCTAGAACAGTTAGAAGTGTAGAAACATGTACGTATACCCAATAGTGTTTTGTTTCATAGACATATTCTACATTACTCAGCCAGGTGCAAATGGAGTTTTGTTGGCTAGAAAATCGGGAGCGATAGTTATCTAGCTATACTCTGTGAAAATTTCTACCTAGCAGCTATCTAGTAGCCAAACAACTCAACCAGCAGCTGAACCAGCTAGCTTACTGTATAACATGCGTTCCATAATGATGTCATGGTGATGTGGCCAATGGCAAAGCAGTCGCCCACGTTCATGTATTGTGACATCACTTCTGGTAACTTCGCATACCAGAAACATAAAGGAGGGCCTGGGGTCGAGGCTACAAAACGTATCATTAAATAAAAGATAAAGCAATCTCAATAACTTTTCGAAGCATAATTAACTAGAGCAGTCCTAGACCTCATACCAGCACGCACTAACTGTTGATGATTTATGGGCGGGGTGTGGGGGCAGAGCATAATGGCAAATAATAATAGATTCTAGCTGGTCAACAGCGAGCTGGTGTTTTGCACGCTGCCTTCTTTGATCTTCGGATTGGGCAGACACAAAATACTTATATCCCTGAGTATCCGGATTTAAAGCTCTTGACCCTCGGGTGCTGCGTGCCCTTGGGCCTCAAGTTTTAAATCCCTCACACTCAGGATATAACTATTACAAATGGACCCATATTACAAAAAAAACTGTAGACACAGAAAATTTAGAATACATGCATGTACTAAGTACTACTATACCTGAAGGTAATGCAAATTCTGGACAAATTTTCAAGTCATGATCATTCACCTCTTCCTCATCATACTTGTTTCTCTTGATACGATCAGTAAGAATGCTTTTAGCTTCATTTATTCTCTTCATTGCTTCTTCTGAGCTTGGGTTGAGAGTTTTATCTGGATGAAACTGGCGAGCTTTAGCATGGTAGGCTTTTTTGATTTCTTCTTCAGTAGCATTAAAACTCACTCCCAATACATCATAGTGGCTACCATGAGTTGACAGTTGAGGAGGAACAAAAGATTCCATTATCAAACCTGTAATTATAATGCCAGAAATAATTATAATTATGAAAAGTAGGGATCACTGTCTCAAGTTAAAAAAAAGGATGGAATAACAATAATGCACAAGTGAGTAGTCACTCAGTATGTATAAATTTCTATAATACTGACCCACTGGGTGAAGGGTACTTGCTACAGGATTTTTTTTTTTTTTCCAGGAGGGGGAGAGTGTGCATGGCGAGGAGAATTATGTGGGCCGGAGGCTAAAAATGAACTACACTGAATAAGAGCAGTTCTCAGTGTATGTGGAAAACTTCAGCCAGGGGAGGAGGGATAAATGAATCCCCCCCACCCCCCGTATACATCCCTGCCAGGGTTCATTCGTAGTTTGGGTAGAGGAGAAAGGAAATAGAGGAGGATAGCATTACTATATTATTATAGCTTCTTTATTATTCAGTACTGCAACTCACTAATATGATATCTCAGAGCATGCAAACTAGCCATCATAACATAACCCACAATACATAATACTCATTATAGTACCACATACTCCAGTCTCACTTCCTACATAGCTGTGCTGTCACATGATGTGTATCTATAATTATTGAGTGGAACTAACCCATTTCAACAAGGAATTTAAGTATTACAGTCAGTGTACAACAAATCAAAAGTTGCTATGAGAAAGAAATAACTACTTGCAAATACAATTGAGAACAGAGCAAGCTGAGATAAACAAATACTACAGTGATTACTCACTCTACTAAGAACTTTGGTCAAGTTTTCGATGAGTAATCAAAGTGTCAAAATAATAGATTTTTAGTAGCTATGCAGGCACAGTTCATGCAATCATGAAAAAAATCACTTGCTGTGTACTACCAGCTCATTAGTGTGGAAGCCAGAATAGAGCAGCCATTAAAGCTTGCTGGCATACTGGTCCTGCTATAAGTGTAACCACTAGCTATGGAGCTAGCTACAAATAATATACTGAGTAGCTATGACTTAGATAGCAGTTATGTATAAAAAAAAAGGGGGGGGGGGGGGAGGGGTTGCACTGGAGCTACACAAAAATCAGATACAGTGGAAAAGGATACTCTGAAAGAGGACAAACCTCTCAACAAAGGACAATCTTTGTATATGCACTCAAAGTACTGATAAACTCTCTACAAAGGACAAAAACTGGGTCCCAAGTGCATCTATTATTCGGAAGTTCCACTCTAGACCTAAAATGTCACGTTCACTGCATCTAAAATAATACACTGATAGTCAGAGTTCCTCATGATCTAAGACACGTTTCCTAGAATAGCTTGGATATAGTCAGATCTCCACTATTAAGTGAACTCAGAGTTTTAGTATATCTGTGATGGTTATTCCTCTAATGACCTCTTGAACGGTCAAAGCGAAGCAGTGGGATGAGCCCCACCCTCAAACAATAGCCTCTGACAAGCAGACTAGCTAGCTAGCAACTTTGACAATTCATGGCTAAATAAGAATCAAATTAGCCTGCTTTATACTACAATATAGTCTAACCACTGTGTAAAGTTGAACAAACTACTTTGGAAAAAATGTGGGAGTAATGTTTTTCAGTCTTCCTTTTCTAGAGTGCTGCTTACGGTGTTGTGTAGATTTCCTTGGATTTCAAGTCTTGGTGATGGCATAGATCGAACACTGCGATTCCAATACCCCTTTACGATTATGATCCATGTCACGGGACCGGAACCGGACCCATGACACGCCCATTGCACGTGATATTATTCTAGCGCAGACGAGCCCCGCCCCCAATCTAGAGATCAGAACTGGCCAGAGCTGTACATTAATGATAAAGTGCAATACAAAAATTGTACCTGGCATCCATTAGATCTATACCTATTAGAGGTGTCAGGGTCATGATAATCCTCCACCAACTGTCCCAAGAAGTCCTGGGATAAACATTTGGTTCAAGCCACACTAAACCACCTTTTCCACACATGATTCAGATCTAGCTGCTACTGAAAAGGATGGGGCATGGCTACATGCTTTTCCAATATCGTCTCTTGGACTGAGACTTGATGACCATCGTAGTATCCAACTGATTTGTTTATGCCAATTTTTTGTACCTTGCACTCATTCCTATTTTCATTGTTAAAATTATTATCATGGTCATGTTAACAAAAAATAAACAAAGTTCAAAAATACCAATCACGGATAGTTTCGTTTATTTCTTCTGCAAGTGTTTTCAATCCAATATCATTTAAGACTTTGACAAGACTCTTCCACGAAACTTCCACTCCCTTTCCTTCCAACCAGTTGTTGAGTATTCTGGTGGTGATGTCCACTGGAACCCCACGAAGTTCTTTTTGAATGGCCTTCACATGAGCACCTGTTTCATCCTTCAGCAGTGATATCCCAAAACTGGTATAATCTGCTCCAATCTTGTTTGGAATGTTGATGTTACGCTTGAGGCCAGGGAAGTTGAGTAAACAGGGCATAGTGGGCTTCAAACCTGGAAGAGTAAGTGACAACCAAAACTTTCATTAATATTGCCCCTGAAGGAACTGCAATCAAAAGGGGACATGCTTGGACAATGACTGCAAGTAACTAGCTATTCTAGTAATAGTTAAGTAACATAATAATATTATTATGGTGGCTAGACTTGTTCATGTTTGGATTTCTTTAATGACCAGGTCCACTGGCTATCACAGTCAATAGCTTTAGGCTTTTTTATTTTTTAGTATTCTTACATTCTGAAGTGCTCATCCCTCCCTGAGATGATGGGTAGACCTTTAAATCAGCTGCACCTAATGATTGAGTGCGCATATAAAACACTGTATGGAGAGCACATTGGCACTACGTAGCTTACCAGGCATCCATTTTGGCATAAAGATGGCTAGGAGGGCAATAACAATTGTGATGATGGTGGTAGCTGCAATGGGTCCAAATAATTATTACTAAAACATAATAATAATTATGTTGTATGTGTGTACATACAACACTGCATGCATGGAGAGTACATTGGCACTACGTAGCTCACCAGGCATCCACTTTGGCATAAAGATAGCTGAAATGATGGCTACTAGAAGGATAATAACAATTGTGATGATGGTGGTTCTGGATGCTGTTGTGGTAGCTGTAATGGGTCCAAATAACAATTTCATGGAATGAGCTAGTGCTAGTGACAAGCACTATAACTTATGCTACTAAATCACATACTAACCACACTAATAATACTAACACCCCACTTTCAGGCACCCCACATTTGCATCCTATAAAATTTTGTGTAAATAAACATTTTTGAACACAATGGTAGCTACCCTCAGTCATCATGTTAAAGAATTTTGCAGAATCTTTGCAACAAGAATATCGTTTTGATAGAGCTATACTGCTGTGGTCCAGACCTATTGTTCTAGCTACCACTACTCTGCTACTACTTCCAAATAAGGAACGGTCTTGGGTCCTTCCGTCTGTTGCAAAGATTCTGCAAAACCCTGTAAATATTGTGACTATACTATGCTAGTAACACACACTTTGATCCAATGATTACCTGTATGAGGAAATTGTGAGGATTGATGGTGTCTATTAGCCTCTGTCAAAGGTTGTTCATCTATTAAAGATCGTTTGCCTATCAGAGAATACCAATACAAGATTTATGTGAAAATCATAATGCTCTATACTGTAGGTAAAGGAAACTGTTAAGATAAAAATTACAAGCTATATTCAACTTTGGGATCAATAATATTGAACTAAGTAATAATTATTTGAAAGATGATTAACCAAATTCCACTTTCTGCTCCAAACAGAATTGATATACCGTCTATGCATAACATGTATCAGAAAATTTATAAAGAGGGGAAGAATAGAATTAGTTAATGGGCATAAAATTAAATAGTTATGGAGACGCAAAAATTCATCTGCTGACATAAAAATTAATGTCCCTCTTGGACTAAAACTTGCTCCCTCCTTGCCATAATGATAATGGGGGTAAAAAGGATGGTCTCCTCCCATTTGCCACAAAATAATAAAGTACATAACCACTCAATCCCTCTGAGGTGGTAAAACATGCAAGTATGAATTTCTTGCTTGTATGAATACACAGTGATGCAGGTGTCACACTGTGGTGGTGGACCATTGATGATATCTAATTACCTTTCCATGAGCAGGACAAACAGCTGCTAGATCAAGACTAGTGATCTCATTATATAACTCACACCATCCCATAAAAAAGTTATACCGAATCACAATGACACACAGGAAGTGTTAGGTGAGAGAGAGAGAGAGAGAGAGAGAGAGAGAGAGAGAGAGAGAGAGAGAGAGAGAGAGAGAGAGAGAGAATAATATTGCTGCTAAGGACGCATTAAGAAGGACTAGCTTGCAACCTCCTGAATTCTGGTTAGGAACTCACAGGAGGACTGCTTATATATCTCTTTTCAGCATGTAGTGTGGATACCCAAAGTCCCAGCTGAAGCTATAACTAGTGTTGTGTCAGATAAAATTAATAAGTTTGTTTCTGACAGAGCTAAATGAATGAAGTGCACTGCCTTTTCTTCACACTCTCTACTTTAAATAATAAAATGGGCTGGGCTTCTGTTAGTTATCGTACCTGGATCAATGTTGATGGTAAAAAAATTATTATTCAAAGTGCCATATATTTCCACAATGTATTCAAGTGGCTGTACTTTCTGTCCCTCCTTTATCCACTTTGCCACTAATTCACAATGCGGTACTACTTGACTTTCTGGTTTATGAAGATCCACTCGTTTCTTATCAATCTATAAGATAGTCAGTGCAATACTAGCTAGCTAATATGTACACATACATTTATTACCTCTGGTAATACTGAGGGGAAAATCTTCCATTTTTCTTGTAGAGTAACACCTTCTCTCTCAATGCTTAAGTTGATTTTATTGTCTCTGAAGTAAAATGATTGTTCTGGACCAGTTGCAGCTTTTTTAGATGAATACTGTTTCCGGACAGTCTATAATTATATTATTATGAATGGACTGGTCATAATAATTATGATATAAAAGCTACATGTAGACAGTTACTATCAAAGTTCCTAAAAGTAGCTGAGTCAGCAAAACGTGACAAGCCATGTCAATATTAGCACCTATGAACTTCAATTTTACACACCTTGGAATATTATTCTATGATTAACTCACTTTTACATGTGCATCATCACTCCATGTAACAGCAAAGTGTATATCTTTGTTGGTATGCTTTCCCATATAAAATACACCAAACCAATATACACGTTCATCAGATCCATTTTCTACTACTGCTATTCTACAAAATTGGTTTAAAGTTATCATTCCATAGGTGGTGTGTTCATTAAAGGTCCCTCCATGGATGATATTGAAGGAAACTGGAAGATCCTCTTTGGTATTTGAAGATGATGGTTGTAGGTATGTGGTATGTGAAGCCCTAGCAAAGGAGAGGCGGAAGCTGTTCTTACGTGGAGCACAGTGCTGAATTTCTAGACTCAATTGAACTTGAAATTTACACTTTGGGTTAGATCGAAACCAAAAAACAGGACTGACCAGTTCAGTATTTACTGGGAATACATAGTGGCCAGAAAGTGAAGCAATGATAGTAATAGTGCAGCTGCTCAAGTTGCTAGGTAGGGATCCTGGTGGAATATTGAGTCTCAATCCATATCCTTTCCAATCAAAGAATTGAGAAGAATTAGTCACCTGGATTTCCGTAACTTGTATTCCTGTACCAAATGAATCAGATATGCATGATACTGTGTTCACTTGCATATGGAATAGAGCATTATGTTATGATGTGGTTTTATAGAGCCACATAAAAGATAGGTTGGTATAATGCTCGACATTTAATTATGATATTAATAACTATACCTTTATAAACAGTAAGGACAGCAACAGTGCTATTTACAGAATGTCCACCACCAGAGATAGTACAAGAATACTTTCCACTTGATTCCACAGATACGTTGTAAATTCTCAAAGTAGCAAGATTGGAACCTTCAATATTGATCTTGTTTGATAGTGATGTGCCATTCTTATACCACTTGTAGACCAAGTCCATTCCATCTGCTCTCACTTTAAAACTCACATCACTTCTTTCGGCAATACTTATGTTTGATGGTTGCTTCTTAATTAGTGGTTGCTTCTTATTTAGAGGAATGACTACAATGAATGTTGTTACAAAAGTCAGTGAATGCATGCACACAAGAATATAATAAATTATTCTGGTGTATGAATGTATAGCCAGATATAAATCCTATACTAAAGGACTGCATTCAGTGCTTCAAAGGACATAATATTATGTTCCAACCAATCTTCTTATTTTTGTTTAACTATAGTAGGCACTGCAGGGGTGGGTGGCTGTGGGGGAAGGGCTCTCCACTGTTAGAAGCCTGATATCTTGAATGTGTAGTCATGAGTCACATCCTTATGTGTAGACAGCTTTGTAGCATGCTGTGCTGAAGGAACACTGCCAGCTTTCTGTAGCAACCTGCTTTCCCTTCCTTAAGCAGGCAGGATCTACTATATATAAGCACTATAGAGAGGCGATGTTAGGGCCAGTCCATCATCTCGAGGAGGAATGAGCACATTTCAAGAATGCTAAAAAAGCCTAAAGCCATACACTATAAAAACGAAATGGTGAACATCACTACATTGTAGTGATGTTCACCATTTCGCTTTTACAGCGTAGCAGTAGGACTGCTCTATGGTGTCTGTTAAATGCCTGCTCTATAGTAACTGCTCTATAGTCTATAGTGCCTTCTATTGCTTGCTCTAATGGTAGCATACTCTGTGCCTCCTCTATAGTGGTAGCATACTCTGTGCCTCCTCTATAGTGGTAGCATACTCTGTGCCTCCTCTATAGTGGTAGCATACTCTGTGCCTCCTCTATAGTGGTAGCATACTCTGTGCCTCCTCTATAGTGGTAGCATACTCTGTGCCTCTTCTATAGTGGTAGCATACTCTATAGTGCCTTAATGATTGAGTGTGTACAATACATGCATCACTGCATGGAAAACATGCACACATGATCATATATATTATCTTACCAAACATCAATATAATAACAACGATGGCTAGGAGGGCAATAACTGTTGCAGTACAATACTGGCAAGGAGAAGGTACGGCAGGGTAAGAAAATAGCAAGTAAGTAACAATGCAGAGAGTGAGTCAGTTCAGAATAACTTACTCGCTGAAGGAATGAAATAAAGCATCAAAATATGACGACAGGGTAAGAGAATAGACAGCATGTAAGTAACAATGCAGAGAGTGTGTTCAGAATAACTTACCGACTGAAGAATCATCAAAATACGTCAGTGAAGGTATGACAGAGTAAGAGAATAGAAAGCATGTAAGTAACCATGCAGAGAGTGAGTACGTTCAGAATAACTTACCGACTGAAGGAATGAAATTAAAGCATCGAATACGACAGTGAAGGTACAATAGGGTAAGAGAATAGACAGCATGTAAGTAAC
The DNA here is from genome assembly GCA_963924555.1 of Crambe crambe. Classification (NCBI taxonomy): domain Eukaryota; kingdom Metazoa; phylum Porifera; class Demospongiae; order Poecilosclerida; family Crambeidae; genus Crambe; species Crambe crambe. The sequence continues at coordinate 9,158,346 of OZ004581.1, forward strand.
AATGCAGAGAGAGTATTTTCAGAATAACTTACCCGCTGAAGGAATGAAATTAAGCATCAAAATATGACAGTGAAGGTACAACAGGGTAAGAGAATAGACAGCATGTAAGTAACCATGCAGAAAGTGAGTACGCTCAGAATAACTTACTGACTGAAGAAAATACGTCAGTGAAGGTACGACAGAGTAAGAGAATAGACAGCATGTAAGTAACAATGTAAAGAGTGAGTCAGTTCAGAATAACTTACTGGCTAAAGGAATGAAATTAAGCATCAAAATAGGACAGTGAAGGTACAACAGGGTAAGAGAATAGACAGCATGTAAGTAACCATGCAGAGAGTGAGTACGTTCAGAATAACTTACCCTCTGAAGGAATGAAATTAAGCATCAAAATATGACAGTGAAGGTACAACAGGGTAAGAGAATAGACAGCATGTAAGTAACCATGCAGAGAGTGAGTACGTACAGGATAACTTACCGACTGAAGGAATGAAATTAAGCATCAAAATACGACAGTGAAGGTACAACAGGGTAAGAGAATAGACAGCATGTAAGTAACAATGCAGAGAGTGAGTACGTTCAGAATAACTTACCGACTGAAGAAAATACGTCAGTGAAGGTACGACAGAGTAAGAGAATAGACAGCATGTAAGTAACAATGCAGAGTTCAGAGTAACTTACCGCTTGAAGGAATGAAATTAAGCATCAAAATACGACAGTTAAGGTACAACAGGGTAAGAGAATAGACAGCATGTAAGTAACCATGCAGAGAGTGAGTCTGTTCAGAATAACTTACCGACTGAAGGAATGAAATTAAAGCATCGAATACGACAGTGAAGGTACAATAGGGTAAGAGAATAGACAGCATGTAAGTAACAATGCAGAGAGTGAGTCAGTTCAGGATAACATACCAGCTAAAGGAATGAAATTAAGCATCAAAATATAACAGTGAAGATACAACAGGATAAGAGAATAGACAGCATGTAAGTAACAATGCAGAGAGTGAGTCAGTTCAGAATAACTTACATACTGAAGGAATGAAATTAAGCATCAAATACGACAGTGAAGGTACGACAGGGTAAGAGTATAGACAGCATGTAAGTAACAATGCGGAGAGTATTTTTAGAATAACTTACCAGCTGAAGGAATGAAATTAAGCATCAAAATATGACAGTGAAGGTACAACAGGGTAAGAGAATAGACAGCATGTAAGTAACCATGCAGAGAGTGAGTACGTACAGAATAACTTACCGACTGAAGGAATGACATAAAAGCATCGAATACGACAGTGAAGGTACAACAGGGTAAGAGAATAGACAGCATGTAAGTAACAATGCGGAGAGTGAGTACGTTCAGAATAACTTACCGACTGAAGGAATGAAATTAAAGCATCGAATACGACAGTGAAGGTACAATAGGGTAAGAGAATAGACAGCATGTAAGTAACCATGCAGAGAGTGAGTCAGTTCAGAATAACTTACATACTGAAGGAATGAAATTAAGCATCAAATATGACAGTGAAGGTACGACAGGGTAAGAGTATAGACAGCATGTAAGTAAAAATGCAGAGAGTGAGTATTTTCAGAATAACTTACCAGCTGAAGGAATGAAATTAAGCATCAAAATACGACAGTGAAGGTACAACAGGGTAAGAGAATAGACAGCATGTAAGTAACCATGCAGAGAGTGAGTACGTACAGAATAACTTACCGACTGAAGGAATGAAATTAAAGCATCGAATACGACAGTGAAGGTACAATAGGGTAAGAGAATAGACAGCATGTAAGTAACAATGCGGAGAGTGAGTCAGTTCAAAATAACTTACATACTGAAGGAATGAATTTAAGCATCGAATACGACAGTGAAGGTACAACAGGGTAAGAGAATAGACAGCATGTAAGTAACCATGCAGAGAGTGAGTCAGTTCAAAATAACTTACATACTGAAGGAATGAATTTAAGCATCAAAATATGACAGTGAAGGTACAACAGGGTAAGAGAATAGACAGCATGTAAGTAACCATGCAGAGAGTGAGTACGCTCAGAATAACTTACCGACTGAAGAAAATAAGTCAGTGAAGGTACGACAGAGTAAGAGAATAGACAGCATGTAAGTAACAATGTAAAGAGTGAGTCAGTTCAGAATAACTTACTGGCTAAAGGAATGAAATTAAGCATCAAAATACGACAGTGAAGGTACAACAGGGTAAGAGAATAGACAGCATGTAAGTAACCATGCAGAGAGTGAGTACGTTCAGAATAACTTACCCTCTGAAGGAATGAAATTAAGCATCAAAATATGACAGTGAAGGTACAACAGGGTAAGAGAATAGACAGCATGTAAGTAACCATGCAGAGAGTGAGTACGTACAGGATAACTTACCGACTGAAGGAATGAAATTAAGCATCAAAATACGACAGTGAAGGTACAACAGGGTAAGAGAATAGACAGCATGTAAGTAACCATGCAGAGAGTGAGTACGCTCAGAATAACTTACAGACTGAAGAAAATACGTCAGTGAAGGTACGACAGAGTAAGAGAATAGACAGCATGTAAGTAACAATGTAAAGAGTGAGTCAGTTCAGAATAACTTACTGGCTAAAGGAAAGAAATTAAGCATCAAAATACGACAGTGAAGGTACAACAGGGTAAGAAAATAGACAGCATGTAAGTAACAATGCAGAGTTCAGAGTAACTTACCCCCTGAAGGAATGAAATTAAGCATCAAAATACGACAGTGAAGGTATAAACAGGGTAAGAGAATAGACAGCATGTAAGTAACCATGCAGAGAGTGAGTACGCTCAGAATAACTTACCGACTGAAGAAAATACGTCAGTGAAGGTATGACAGAGTAAGAGAATAGACAGCATGTAAGTAACAATGTAAAGAGTGAGTCAGTTAAGTTTAACTTACTGGCTAAAGGAATGAAATTAAGCATCAAAATACGACAGTGAAGGTACAACAGGGTAAGAGAATAGACATCATGTAAGTAACCATGCAGAGAGTGAGTACGTTCAGAATAACTTACCGACTGAAGGAATGAAATTAAGCATCAAAATACGACAGTGAAGGTACAACAGGGTAAGAGAATAGACAGCATGTAAGTAACCATGCAGAGAGTGAGTACGTTCAGAATAACTTACCTCCTGAAGGAATGAAATTAAGCATCAAAATACGACAGTGAAGGTACAACAGGGTAAGAGAATAGACAGCATGTAAGTAACCATGCAGAGAGTGAGTACGTTCAGAATAACTTACCGACTGAAGGAATGAAATTAAGCATCAAAATACGACAGTGAAGGTACAATAGGGTAAGAGAATAGACAGCATGTAAGTAACCATGCAGAGAGTGAGTACGTTCAGAATAACTTACCGACTGAAGGAATGAAATTAAGCATCAAAATACGACAGTGAAGGTACAACAGGGTAAGAGAATAGACAGCATGTAAGTAACCATGCAGAGAGTGAGTACGTTCAGAATAACTTACCTCCTGAAGGAATGAGATTAAGCATCAAAATACGACAGTGAAGGTACAACAGGGTAAGAGAATAGACAGCATGTAAGTAACCATGCAGAGAGTGAGTACGTTCAGAATAACTTACCGACTGAAGGAATGAAATTAAGCATCAAAATACGACAGTGAAGGTACAACAAGGTAAGAGAATAGACAGCATGTAAGTAACCATGCAGAGAGTGAGTACGTTCAGAATAACTTACCGACTGAAGGAATGAAATTAAGCATCAAAATACGACAGTGAAGGTACAACAGGGTAAGAGAATAGACAGCATGTAAGTAACCATGCAGAGAGTGAGTACGTTCAGAATAACTTACCGACTGAAGGAATGAAATTAAGCATCAAAATACGACAGTGAAGGTACAACAGGGTAAGAGAATAGACAGCATGTAAGTAACCATGCAGAGAGTGAGTACGTTCAAAATAACTTACCTCCTGAAGGAATGAGATTAAGCATCAAAATACGACAGTGAAGGTACAACAGGGTAAGAGAATAGACAGCATGTAAGTAACCATGCAGAGAGTGAGTACGTTCAGAATAACTTACCTCCTGAAGGAATGAAATTAAGCATCAAAATACGACAGTGAAGGTACAACAGGGTAAGAGAATAGACAGCATGTAAGTAACCATGCAGAGAGTGAGTACGTTCAGAATAACTTACTGACTGAAGGAATGAAATTAAGCATCAAAATACGACAGTGAAGGTACAACAGGATAAGAGAATAGACAGCATGTAAGTAACAATGCAGAGAGTGAGTACGTTCAGAATAACTTACTGACTGAAGGAATGAAATTAAGCATCAAAATACGACAGTGAAGGTACGACAGAGTAAGAGAATAGACAGCATGTAAGTAACCATGCAGAGAGTGAGTCAATTCAGAATAACTTACCAACTGAAGGAATGAAATTAAGCATCAAAATACGACAGTGAATGTACAACAGGGTAAGAGAATAGACAGCATGTAATTGACAATGCAGAGAGTGAGTCAGTTCAGAATAACTTACCTGCTGAAGGAATTAAATTAAGAATCAAAAGACGACAGTGAAGGTATGGCAGGGTAAGAGAATAGGCAGCATGTAAGTAACAATGCAGAGAGTGAGTCAGTTCAGAATAACTTACATACTGAAGGAATGAAATTAAGCATCAAATACGACAGTAAAGGTACGACAGGGTAAGATTATAGACAGCATGTAAGTAACAATGCAGAGAGTGAGTATTTTCAGAATAACTTACTTTCTGAAGGAATAAAATTAAGTATCGAATACGACAGTGAAGGTACAACAGGGTAAGAGAATAGACAGCATGTAATTGACAATGCAGAGAGTGAGTCAGTTCAGAATAACTTACGCGCTGAAGGAATTAAATTAAGCATCAAAAGACAACAGTGAAGGTACGACAGGGTAAGAGTATAGACAGCATGTAAGTAACAATGCAGAGAGTGAGTCAGTTCAGGATAACTTACCGGCTAAAGGAATGAAATTAAGCATCAAATACGACAGTGAAGGTACGACAGGGTAAGAGTATAGACAGCATGTAAGTAACCATGCAGAGAGTGAGTCAGTTCAGGATAACTTACCAGCTAAAGGAATGAAATTAAGCATCAAATACGACAGTGAAGGTACGACAGGGTAAGAGTATAGACAGCATGTAAGTAACCATGCAGAGAGTGAGTACGTTCAGAATAACTTACCGACTGAAGGAATGACATTAAAGCATCGAATACGACAGTGAAGGTACAACAGGGTAAGAGAATAGACAGCATGTAAGTAACAATGCAGAGAGTGAGTGCGTTCAGAATAACTTACATACTGAAGGAATGAAATTAAGCATCAAATACGACAGTGAAGGTACGACAGGGTAAGAGTATAGACAGCATGTAAGTAACAATGCAGAGAGTGTGTATTTTCAGAATAACTTACACGCTGAAGGAATGAAATTAAGCATCAAAATATGACAGTGAAGGTACAACAGGGTAAGAGAATAGACAGCATGTAAGTAACCATGCAGAGAGTGAGTACGTTCAGAATAACTTACCAACTGAAGGAATGACATTAAAGCATCGAATACGACAGTGAAGGTACAACAGGGTAAGAGAATAGACAGCATGTAAGTAACCATGCAGAGAGTGAGTACGTTCAGAATAACTTACCGCCTGAAGGAATGAAATTAAAGCATCGAATACGACAGTGAAGGTACAATAGGGTAAGAGAATAGACAGCATGTAAGTAACCATGCAGAGAGTGAGTCAGTTCAGAATAACTTACTCGCTGAAGGAATGAAATAAAGCATCAAAATATGACGACAGGGTAAGAGAATAGACAGCATGTAAGTAACCATGCAGAGAGTGAGTATATTCAGAATAACTTACCGACTGAAGAAATCATCAAAATACGTCAGTGAAGGTATGACAGAGTAAGGGAATAGACAGCATGTAAGTAACCATGCAGAGAGTGAGTACGTTCAGAATAACTTACCGACTGAAGGAATGAAATTAAAGCATCAAAATACGACAGTGAAGGTACAACAGGGTAAGAGAATAGACAGCATGTAAGTAACCATGCAGAGAGTGAGTACGTTCAGAATAACTTACCGACTGAAGGAATGAAATTAAGCATCGAATACGACAGTGAAGGTACAATAGGGTAAGAGAATAGACAGCATGTAAGTAACAATGCAGAGAGTGAGTCAGTTCAGAATAACTTACATACTGAAGGAATGAAATTAAGCATCAAAATATGACAGTGAAGGTACAACAGGGTAAGAGAATAGACAGCATGTAAGTAACCATGCAGAGAGTGAGTACGCTCAGAATAACTTACCAACTGAAGAAAATAAGTCAGTGAAGGTACGACAGAGTAAGAGAATAGACAGCATGTAAGTAACAATGTAAAGAGTGAGTCAGTTCAGAATAACTTACTGGCTAAAGGAATGAAATTAAGCATCAAAATACGACAGTGAAGGTACAACAGGGTAAGAGAATAGACAGCATGTAAGTAACCATGCAGAGAGTGAGTACGTTCAGAATAACTTACCCTCTGAAGGAATGAAATTAAGCATCAAAATATGACAGTGAAGGTACAACAGGGTAAGAGAATAGACAGCATGTAAGTAACCATGCAGAGAGTGAGTACGTACAGGATAACTTACCGACTGAAGGAATGAAATTAAGCATCAAAATACGACAGTGAAGGTACAACAGGGTAAGAGAATAGACAGCATGTAAGTAACCATGCAGAGAGTGAGTACGCTCAGAATAACTTACAGACTGAAGAAAATACGTCAGTGAAGGTACGACAGAGTAAGAGAATAGACAGCATGTAAGTAACAATGTAAAGAGTGAGTCAGTTCAGAATAACTTACTGGCTAAAGGAAAGAAATTAAGCATCAAAATACGACAGTGAAGGTACAACAGGGTAAGAAAATAGACAGCATGTAAGTAACAATGCAGAGTTCAGAGTAACTTACCCCCTGAAGGAATGAAATTAAGCATCAAAATACGACAGTGAAGGTATAAACAGGGTAAGAGAATAGACAGCATGTAAGTAACCATGCAGAGAGTGAGTACGCTCAGAATAACTTACCGACTGAAGAAAATACGTCAGTGAAGGTATGACAGAGTAAGAGAATAGACAGCATGTAAGTAACAATGTAAAGAGTGAGTCAGTTAAGAATAACTTACTGGCTAAAGGAATGAAATTAAGCATCAAAATACGACAGTGAAGGTACAACAGGGTAAGAGAATAGACATCATGTAAGTAACCATGCAGAGAGTGAGTACGTTCAGAATAACTTACCGACTGAAGGAATGAAATTAAGCATCAAAATACGACAGTGAAGGTACAACAGGGTAAGAGAATAGACAGCATGTAAGTAACCATGCAGAGAGTGAGTACGTTCAGAATAACTTACCTCCTGAAGGAATGAAATTAAGCATCAAAATACGACAGTGAAGGTACAACAGGGTAAGAGAATAGACAGCATGTAAGTAACCATGCAGAGAGTGAGTACGTTCAGAATAACTTACCGACTGAAGGAATGAAATTAAGCATCAAAATACGACAGTGAAGGTACAACAGGGTAAGAGAATAGACAGCATGTAAGTAACCATGCAGAGAGTGAGTACGTTCAGAATAACTTACCTCCTGAAGGAATGAGATTAAGCATCAAAATACGACAGTGAAGGTACAACAGGGTAAGAGAATAGACAGCATGTAAGTAACCATGCAGAGAGTGAGTACGTTCAGAATAACTTACCTCCTGAAGGAATGAGATTAAGCATCAAAATACGACAGTGAAGGTACAACAGGGTAAGAGAATAGACAGCATGTAAGTAACCATGCAGAGAGTGAGTACGTTCAGAATAACTTACCTCCTGAAGGAATGAAATTAAGCATCAAAATACGACAGTGAAGGTACAACAGGGTAAGAGAATAGACAGCATGTAAGTAACCATGCAGAGAGTGAGTACGTTCAGAATAACTTACCGACTGAAGGAATGAAATTAAGCATCAAAATACGACAGTGAAGGTACAACAGGGTAAGAGAATAGACAGCATGTAAGTAACCATGCAGAGAGTGAGTACGTTCAGAATAACTTACCGACTGAAGGAATAAAATTAAGCATCAAAATACGACAGTGAAGGTACAACAGGGTAAGAGAATAGACAGCATGTAAGTAACCATGCAGAGAGTGAGTACGTTCAGAATAACTTACCGACTGAAGGAATGAAATTAAGCATCAAAATACGACAGTGAAGGTACAACAGGGTAAGAGAATAGACAGCATGTAAGTAACCATGCAGAGAGTGAGTACGTTCAAAATAACTTACCTCCTGAAGGAATGAGATTAAGCATCAAAATACGACAGTGAAGGTACAACAGGGTAAGAGAATAGACAGCATGTAAGTAACCATGCAGAGAGTGAGTACGTTCAGAATAACTTACCTCCTGAAGGAATGAAATTAAGCATCAAAATACGACAGTGAAGGTACAACAGGGTAAGAGAATAGACAGCATGTAAGTAACCATGCAGAGAGTGAGTACATTCAGAATAACTTACTGACTGAAGGAATGAAATTAAGCATCAAAATACGACAGTGAAGGTACAACAGGATAAGAGAATAGACAGCATGTAAGTAACAATGCAGAGAGTGAGTACGTTCAGAATAACTTACTGACTGAAGGAATGAAATTAAGCATCAAAATACGACAGTGAAGGTACGACAGAGTAAGAGAATAGACAGCATGTAAGTAACCATGCAGAGAGTGAGTCAATTCAGAATAACTTACCAACTGAAGGAATGAAATTAAGCATCAAAATACGACAGTGAATGTACAACAGGGTAAGAGAATAAACAGCATGTAATTGACAATGCAGAGAGTGAGTCAGTTCAGAATAACTTACCCGCTGAAGGAATTAAATTAAGAATCAAAAGACGACAGTGAAGGTACAACAGGGTAAGAGAATAGGCAGCATGTAAGTAACAATGCAGAGAGTGAGTCAGTTCAGAATAACTTACATACTGAAGGAATGAAATTAAGCATCAAATACGACAGTAAAGGTACGACAGGGTAAGATTATAGACAGCATGTAAGTAACAATGCAGAGAGTGAGTATTTTCAGAATAACTTACTTTCTGAAGGAATAAAATTAAGTATCGAATACGACAGTGAAGGTACAACAGGGTAAGAGAATAGACAGCATGTAATTGACAATGCAGAGAGTGAGTCAGTTCAGAATAACTTACGCGCTGAAGGAATTAAATTAAGCATCAAAAGACGACAGTGAAGGTACGACAGGGTAAGAGTATAGACAGCATGTAAGTAACAATGCAGAGAGTGAGTCAGTTCAGGATAACTTACCGGCTAAAGGAATGAAATTAAGCATCAAAATATAACAGTGAAGATACGACAGGGTAAGAGAATAGACAGCATGTAAGTAACAATGCAGAGAGTGAGTCAGTTCAGGATAACTTACCAGCTAAAGGAATGAAATTAAGCATCAAATACGACAGTGAAGGTACGACAGGGTAAGAGTATAGACAGCATGTAAGTAACAATGCAGAGAGTGAGTATGTTCAGAATAACTTACCGACTGAAGGAATGACATTAAAGCATCGAATACGACAGTGAAGGTACAACAGGGTAAGAGAATAGACAGCATGTAAGTAACCATGCAGAGAGTGAGTACGCTCAGAATAACTTACCGACTGAAGAAAATAAGTCAGTGAAGGTACGACAGAGTAAGAGAATAGACAGCATGTAAGTAACAATGTAAAGAGTGAGTCAGTTCAGAATAACTTACTGGCTAAAGGAATGAAATTAAGCATCAAAATACGACAGTGAAGGTACAACAGGGTAAGAGAATAGACAGCATGTAAGTAACCATGCAGAGAGTGAGTACGTTCAGAATAACTTACCCTCTGAAGGAATGAAATTAAGCATCAAAATATGACAGTGAAGGTACAACAGGGTAAGAGAATAGACAGCATGTAAGTAACCATGCAGAGAGTGAGTACGTACAGGATAACTTACCGACTGAAGGAATGAAATTAAGCATCAAAATACGACAGTGAAGGTACAACAGGGTAAGAGAATAGACAGCATGTAAGTAACCATGCAGAGAGTGAGTACGCTCAGAATAACTTACAGACTGAAGAAAATACGTCAGTGAAGGTACGACAGAGTAAGAGAATAGACAGCATGTAAGTAACAATGTAAAGAGTGAGTCAGTTCAGAATAACTTACTGGCTAAAGGAAAGAAATTAAGCATCAAAATACGACAGTGAAGGTACAACAGGGTAAGAAAATAGACAGCATGTAAGTAACAATGCAGAGTTCAGAGTAACTTACCCCCTGAAGGAATGAAATTAAGCATCAAAATACGACAGTGAAGGTATAAACAGGGTAAGAGAATAGACAGCATGTAAGTAACCATGCAGAGAGTGAGTACGCTCAGAATAACTTACCGACTGAAGAAAATACGTCAGTGAAGGTATGACAGAGTAAGAGAATAGACAGCATGTAAGTAACAATGTAAAGAGTGAGTCAGTTAAGAATAACTTACTGGCTAAAGGAATGAAATAAAGCATCAAAATACGACAGTGAAGGTACAACAGGGTAAGAGAATAGACATCATGTAAGTAACCATGCAGAGAGTGAGTACGTTCAGGATAACTTACCTCCTGAAGGAATGAAATTAAGCATCAAAATACGACAGTGAAGGTACAACAGGGTAAGAGAATAGACAGCATGTAAGTAACCATGCAGAGAGTGAGTACGTTCAGAATAACTTACCTCCTGAAGGAATGAAATTAAGCATCAAAATACGACAGTGAAGGTACAACAGGGTAAGAGAATAGACAGCATGTAAGTAACCATGCAGAGAGTGAGTACGTTCAGAATAACTTACCGACTGAAGGAATGAAATTAAGCATCAAAATACGACAGTGAAGGTACAACAGGGTAAGAGAATAGACAGCATGTAAGTAACCATGCAGAGAGTGAGTACGTTCAGAATAACTTACCTCCTGAAGGAATGAGATTAAGCATCAAAATACGACAGTGAAGGTACAACAGGGTAAGAGAATAGACAGCATGTAAGTAACCATGCAGAGAGTGAGTACGTTCAGAATAACTTACCTCCTGAAGGAATGAGATTAAGCATCAAAATACGACAGTGAAGGTACAACAGGGTAAGAGAATAGACAGCATGTAAGTAACCATGCAGAGAGTGAGTACGTTCAGAATAACTTACCGACTGAAGGAATGAAATTAAGCATCAAAATACGACAGTGAAGGTACAACAGGGTAAGAGAATAGACAGCATGTAAGTAACCATGCAGAGAGTGAGTACGTTCAGAATAACTTACCGACTGAAGGAATAAAATTAAGCATCAAAATACGACAGTGAAGGTACAACAGGGTAAGAGAATAGACAGCATGTAAGTAACCATGCAGAGAGTGAGTACGTTCAGAATAACTTACCGACTGAAGGAATGAAATTAAGCATCAAAATACGACAGTGAAGGTACAACAGGGTAAGAGAATAGACAGCATGTAAGTAACCATGCAGAGAGTGAGTACGTTCAAAATAACTTACCTCCTGAAGGAATGAGATTAAGCATCAAAATACGACAGTGAAGGTACAACAGGGTAAGAGAATAGACAGCATGTAAGTAACCATGCAGAGAGTGAGTACGTTCAGAATAACTTACCTCCTGAAGGAATGAAATTAAGCATCAAAATACGACAGTGAAGGTACAACAGGGTAAGAGAATAGACAGCATGTAAGTAACCATGCAGAGAGTGAGTACATTCAGAATAACTTACTGACTGAAGGAATGAAATTAAGCATCAAAATACGACAGTGAAGGTACAACAGGATAAGAGAATAGACAGCATGTAAGTAACAATGCAGAGAGTGAGTACGTTCAGAATAACTTACTGACTGAAGGAATGAAATTAAGCATCAAAATACGACAGTGAAGGTACGACAGAGTAAGAGAATAGACAGCATGTAAGTAACCATGCAGAGAGTGAGTCAATTCAGAATAACTTACCAACTGAAGGAATGAAATTAAGCATCAAAATACGACAGTGAATGTACAACAGGGTAAGAGAATAGACAGCATGTAATTGACAATGCAGAGAGTGAGTCAGTTCAGAATAACTTACCCGCTGAAGGAATTAAATTAAGAATCAAAAGACGACAGTGAAGGTATGGCAGGGTAAGAGAATAGGCAGCATGTAAGTAACAATGCAGAGAGTGAGTCAGTTCAGAATAACTTACATACTGAAGGAATGAAATTAAGCATCAAATACGACAGTAAAGGTACGACAGGGTAAGATTATAGACAGCATGTAAGTAACAATGCAGAGAGTGAGTATTTTCAGAATAACTTACTTTCTGAAGGAATAAAATTAAGTATCGAATACGACAGTGAAGGTACAACAGGGTAAGAGAATAGACAGCATGTAATTGACAATGCAGAGAGTGAGTCAGTTCAGAATAACTTACGCGCTGAAGGAATTAAATTAAGCATCAAAAGACGACAGTGAAGGTACGACAGGGTAAGAGTATAGACAGCATGTAAGTAACAATGCAGAGAGTGAGTCAGTTCAGGATAACTTACCGGCTAAAGGAATGAAATTAAGCATCAAAATATAACAGTGAAGATACGACAGGGTAAGAGAATAGACAGCATGTAAGTAACAATGCAGAGAGTGAGTCAGTTCAGGATAACTTACCAGCTAAAGGAATGAAATTAAGCATCAAATACGACAGTGAAGGTACGACAGGGTAAGAGTATAGACAGCATGTAAGTAACAATGCAGAGAGTGAGTATGTTCAGAATAACTTACCGACTGAAGGAATGACATTAAAGCATCGAATACGACAGTGAAGGTACAACAGGGTAAGAGAATAGACAGCATGTAAGTAACCATGCAGAGAGTGAGTACGTTCAGAATAACTTACATACTGAAGGAATGAAATTAAGCATCAAATACGACAGTGAAGGTACGACAGGGTAAGAGTATAGACAGCATGTAAGTAACAATGCAGAGAGTGTGTATTTTCAGAATAACTTACACGCTGAAGGAATGAAATTAAGCATCAAAATATGACAGTGAAGGTACAACAGGGTAAGAGAATAGACAGCATGTAAGTAACCATGCAGAGAGTGAGTACGTTCAGAATAACTTACCAACTGAAGGAATGACATTAAAGCATCGAATACGACAGTGAAGGTACAACAGGGTAAGAGAATAGACAGCATGTAAGTAACCATGCAGAGAGTGAGTACGTTCAGAATAACTTACCGCCTGAAGGAATGAAATTAAAGCATCGAATACGACAGTGAAGGTACAATAGGGTAAGAGAATAGACAGCATGTAAGTAACCATGCAGAGAGTGAGTCAGTTCAGAATAACTTACTCGCTGAAGGAATGAAATAAAGCATCAAAATATGACGACAGGGTAAGAGAATAGACAGCATGTAAGTAACCATGCAGAGAGTGAGTATATTCAGAATAACTTACCGACTGAAGAAATCATCAAAATACGTCAGTGAAGGTATGACAGAGTAAGAGAATAGACAGCATGTAAGTAACCATGCAGAGAGTGAGTACGTTCAGAATAACTTACCGACTGAAGGAATGAAATTAAAGCATCAAAATACGACAGTGAAGGTACAACAGGGTAAGAGAATAGACAGCATGTAAGTAACCATGCAGAGAGTGAGTACGTTCAGAATAACTTACCGACTGAAGGAATGAAATTAAGCATCAAAATACGACAGTGAAGGTACAACAGGGTAAGAGAATAGACAGCATGTAAGTAACCATGCAGAGAGTGAGTACGTTCAGAATAACTTACCGACTGAAGGAATGACATTAAAGCATCGAATATGACAGTGAAGGTACAACAGGGTAAGAGAATAGACAGCATGTAAGTAACCATGCAGAGAGTGAGTACGTTCAGAATAACTTACCGACTGAAGAAAATACGTCAGTGAAGGTACGACAGAGTAAGAGAATAGACAACATGTAAGTAACAATGTAAAGAGTGAGTCAGTTCAGAATAACTTACTGGCTAAAGGAATGAAATTAAGCATCAAAATACGACAGTGAAGGTACAACAGGGTAAGAGAATAGACAGCATGTAAGTAACCATGCAGAGAGTGAGTACGTTCAGAATAACTTACCGACTGAAGGAATGACATTAAAGCATCGAATACGACAGTGAAGGTACAACAGGGTAAGAGAATAGACAGCATGTAAGTAACCATGCAGAGAGTGAGTACGTTCAGAATAACTTACTGACTGAAGGAATGAAATTAAACCATCGAATACGACAGTGAAGGTACAACAGGGTAAGAGAATAGACAGCATGTAAGTAACCATGCAGAGAGTGAGTACGTTCAGAATAACTTACCGACTGAAGGAATCACATTAAAGCATCGAATACGACAGTGAAGGTACAACAGGTTAAGAGAATAGACAGCATATAAGTAACCATGCAGAGAGTGAGTACTTTCAGAATAACCTACATCCTGAAGGAATGAAATTAAGCATCAAAATACGACAGTGAAGGTACAACAGGGTAAGAGAATAGACAGCATGTAAGTAACCATGCAGAGAGTGAGTACGTTCAGAATAATTTACCCTCTGAAGGAATGAGATTAAGCATCAAAATACGACAGTGAAGGTACAACAGGGTAAGAGAATAGACAGTATGTAAGTAACCATGCAGAGAGTGAGTATGTTCAGGATAACTTACCGACTGAAGAAATCATCAAAATACGTTAGTGAAGGTATGACAGAGTAAAAGAATAGACAGCATGTAAGTAACCATGCAGAGAGTGAGTACGTTCAGAATAACTTACCGACTGAAGAAAATACGTCAGTGAAGGTACGACAGAGTAAGAGAATAGACAACATGTAAGTAACAATGTAAAGAGTGAGTCAGTTCAGAATAACTTACTGGCTAAAGGAATGAAATTAAGCATCAAAATACGACAGTGAAGGTACAACAGGGTAAGAGAATAGACAGCATGTAAGTAACCATGCAGAGAGTGAGTACGTTCAGAATAACTTACCTCCTGAAGGAATGAAATTAAGTATCAAAATACGACAGTGAAGGTACAACAGGGTAAGAGAATAGACAGCATGTAAGTAACAATGCAGAGAGTGAGTACGTTCAGAATAACTTACCGACTGAAGGAATGACATTAAAGCATCGAATACGACAGTGAAGGTACAACAGGGTAAGAGAATAGACAGCATGTAAGTAACCATGCAGAGAGTGAGTACGTTCAGAATAACTTACCGACTGAAGGAATGACATTAAAGCATCGAATACGACAGTGAAGGTACAACAGGTTAAGAGAATAGACAGCATATAAGTAACCATGCAGAGAGTGAGTACTTTCAGAATAACTTACATCCTGAAGGAATGAAATTAAGCATCGAATACGACAGTGAAGGTACAACAGGTTAAGAGAATAGACAGTATGTAAGTAACCATGCAGAGAGTGAGTATGTTCAGGATAACTTACCGACTGAAGAAATCATCAAAATACGACAGTGAAGGTATGGCAGGGTAAGAGAATATAAGTAACAATGAAGAGAGTGAGTATGTTTTGAAAAACGTACCTCTTGAAGGAAATCAAAATAAGACAGTGAAGTAAGGGTGTAATAAAAGAATAGACAGAATGTAATTAACAATGCAGATAGTTAGTATGTTCAGAATAATTTACCTCTTGAAGGAAAAAAATTAAGCATCAAAACACGACAGTAAGTAGTGATGCAGAGATTAAGAATCAAAATACGAGAGTTAAAGGTATGACAAGGTAAAAGTTTAGACAGCATGTAAGTAACCATGACAGTGAAGATATGACAGGGTAAGAGAATAGACAGCATGTAAGTAACAATGCAGAGTGTGAGTTAATTAAAGACAACTTACACACTGAAGGAATCATTGAAATATGACAGTGAAGGTACGACAGGGTAAGAGAATAGACAGCATGTAAGTAATAATGCAGAGAGTGAGTACATTCAGAATAACTTACCAACTGAAGGAATGAAATTAAGCATCAAAATACGACAGTGAAGGTACAACAGGGTAAGAGAATAGACAGCATGTAATTGACAATGCAGAGAGTGAGTCAGTTCAGAATAACTTACCCGCTGAAGGAATTAAGCATCAAAAGACGACAGTGAAGGTATGGCAGGGTAAGAGAATAGACAGCATGTAAGTAACAACGCAGAGAGTGAGTATGTTCAAAATAACTTACCTTCTGAAGGAATGAAATTAAGCATCAAAAGACGACAGTGAAGGTACGACAGGATAAGAGAATAGACAGCATGTAAGTAACAATGCAGAGAGTGAGTCAGTTCAGAATAACTTACTCGCTGAAGGAATGAAATTAAGCATCAAAATACGACAGTGAAGGTACAACAGGGTAAGAGAATAAGCAGCATGTAAGTAATAGTGCTGAAAGTTGTCAAGAATAACTCACATCCTGAAGGATCTAAATATGTCAATGAAGGTATGACAGGGTAAGATAATGAGAAGTGATAAAACAATGTTAATGAAGTATAAGTAATGACTTACCAGGAGAAGGGGTAATAAGTTCCAACATCAAATTGAGTGTGTATGGTGTGAAAGAACATGATGCCAAATATAATAATGTCAGTCTTGAATGACTCACCTCCTGAAAGAAAACATTGATACACATACTAACTAAAGGTCGTGATCATAACATAATTCAGCACTTTCTAATCGATAAATATTCCAGACACAATCTTGAAACCTCCTTCCTTTTTTGGTAAAGGGTTGATAAGTGAGAATTGGCCCCACCCGTACGTACACATTGGCCACATAGGCACACTGCAGTACAGCACAAGCTGCACTTCAGGTGAGGAAGGAATGAGCTTCCAAGTCATTACCAGTGGGTTGCATTGGTACACCCTCTATAATCAATACTCCACAACTAAATGAGCTGTCACACCCTAGTCCCTAGTCCCTAGCTACCTTTTTCATGTGAATGCACTCACAAAATATGGTTCAGCTCTGCTAGAAGTAGCCTTCTTCTCTGCTTCTTCATTCTCTTCACCTTTTTTATCACTCATGATGTGATCCAGTAAATATTTCTTACCTGACAAAATGATCCAAAAGTCTGTGGGTTCAAAGGTTATAAATGATTCACTACGCATGCGCAAGATGCAAGTGGTTTGAATAATTCTCGAGTTAGCTGAAATGGTCTCAAAATTAATGTCTAACCTAGATGAGTGAATGGTTTTAAGAAAGTAAGTGAAGAGATTAGACAACATGACATCGAATTTTCCGAATGCAATCAATGGAAAAATTTCTGCGTTCTTCTAATTGGAAATGTGGCTAACCTTTTTTTTGTCCAAATACTCTAGAATATACTCTGAACTTACCTTTCGTTGAATCTTGAAACTGCAAAATACTTCTGCTGAATGTTAGCGGCAAAAGTCGTAGCTCGAGGCAGCTTGCTAAATTGGTAAGGAGCAAGGTCAGCTGCCTGTTTCTCCATAGATAGTATATTACCGCCCCGGGATTGGAAACGGAACCAATTCCACGGGCAATCCGTGTTATGAAGTCAACGCGCGCGCGCTTAAATCTAATAATTATTACTACAGAACATACAGTGATAATGTGCAATACATACAGTGCATGCTACTAGTGATGTGATGGACTCTTCTTCCTCTCCTTATTCATCAGTCGAGGAGGCTACTACACAATAATTATACTACACAATATAATAATTACTTTCTGGCTCAGATAGATTTGCATGCACAAGTAAGTGATCACAAAAATTGATGCAGAGTTGCTAATAATATAATATTATACCATCAAAATTGTCAATGAACTTCAATGCCAAGATGCAGTCATCAGAGTTACCAACACAATTTTGCTGGAATCAATAAGGCACAGTTACTAGAGAGACACAGGAGCTGCAATACCGGAACAATTTTTAGGGTCATGTTGCAATCTATAAATGATATTGACACTATTGATCATTTAATACTGGCATGAACTGTGGAGTGACCAGGATATCTGGAATGGAGTGCAGCAGTGGAGGTTACATGACCATTACTTTCTTGTACATAGCCGATGCTTCCTTCCTCCCATGAGTGCTCTAAGTAATTGGTTTATATTTTCACCATTAATGCAGTAACATGCATCTAATGCCACTCATTCTATAAAAGAAGGATGACTCTACTCACAAAACTAGATAATAAGCACAAACCTAAGTTATGAAGACTACCATTCCCCCGACAAATTTTCTTCTAGTTTTCTATATCGCTAAAGTGCGGAATTTAGCCATTATACTAGTAGGAATAATTGAAATTGTGGATGCAAATTATAAATACTAACCGCCGCTTGCAGTTTCCCTGTGAAAGAGCAGCCACACGCCTCCTAGCGGACCGCTGCAGCCCGTTGCTACCCACGTAACTAGGTAAGTTTCTTGGTCGCAAACCATAACACGGAGTGCCCGCGGAATTTTCAATTAGCCTATGCTACCGTTTCCAATCCCGGGGCGGTAATATACTATCTATGGTTTCTCTTCGTGGCGCTAGTCGACTAGTCTTACATCGAAAAGTTGGTAAATCGGTAAAATACTTTCATTTAGCAAAATAATTGTGTAAGAAACTTCTCATTCCATCACCGCTACACGCTGTTAAGAAACTATAAAACTGACCACCTCGGCCTTACAAAATTTGGCCATTTGGGCCCATGACGTCACTTCCGGTCTGCAATAGAATTTGCACGGTGCCGGTGGCTGTGGCTACGCGACTGAATAAAGAGGGTGTGGTTAATCAAAAGTGGGCGTGGTTCGAAAAATTACGCGCGCATTATCTAGCTAGCAAGCACCCTCCTAGCTCAAACTCTAGATACGCCACTGTATGTATACCTGTAACACCTGTGTGATAGAGAGAAGTTATTAAAGAGGGATGGATCAGTGTCTATTCACAACACACTAACAAAGAACCTCATTTATTTACTCATAGATTGAAGAGCCTGAGTGAATACATTCACACACTTCTTCTCTATCTGACCTCTCACCCACTTCTCTCTCATCCACCATCTAACCGCTCACCCACTTAATTCCTTCTTCTCCATTTAACCTCTCACCCACTTCTCCATGCATCCTCCACTTTTTCTCCATCAAACCTCGCACCCACTTCTTCTCCACCTAACCTCTCGGCCACTTCTTCTATCCTGTCTCCTGTCACATACTTCCTCTCCACCTAGCCTGTCCCACAATTTTTAGCCTGCCGCCCACTTGATGGAGGAACTCTTTCAGAGTTCTGACCGTGACCAAAGATGTCACTCAACAACATTCAATGCACTGCAATATGAGCACTTTGACAAAGCATGTGACATATCACTCAAGTCATGTGTTGAGGACAGACTCCTGTACAATTCAGTAATGTTTCTGCAAGAAAAGGTTAGTTAACTATACAATTATTATGGGGGGGGACAGGGGGGGGGGGGGTGCACCCCCTCTGATTTCAATGAAAAAAATAACTAGCAGAACAACACTGAGGCAATGACTTATCCTGTTTTTGCTTCCCAAATACCAGATGCAATAATATAAGAAAACTCTAAAATTTTCCCAGGGGAGCATACCCTAGTTGGCGGGCCTTGCATGCTGTGTAGCCTACCTTCAATTCCTCAATGGAACCCAGATTTGGTACCCCCCAATATTTCGTAGTGGATTTTGTACCCATGCGAAATATCATAGTTGATTTTGCACCCCCACACCAAATATCCTTGAATTCTCCAGTGGTTTTGGTTTGATATCCCCATGGGTGCAAAAATCCCTAAAAATCCACTACCACATCTTTTCAGTGGATTTGGTATGGGGGTGCATAGTAATTCACTAGTGGATTAGGTAGGGGGTACGAAAAAAGGGGTGCCGAATTTCCTGTGACACCATACCTGGTCTTACACCTTAAGTTACAGTATACATGGGCATCATGCCCCCCCCCCCTTTCAAATTCCTAGATCCACCCCTGTACATAAGCAAGAAGATTTTTCTGTTGTAAAGGTAATTTCTATGTCATATATCTAATGGTACAGTACATATGTACATGTTAACCTCCTTTTCCTCGAGGGTGGGCATAGGCGCCGCCAGACTAGACATGCAATGTGGTCTTAATAATAATCATTGTTATGATAATACCATGGATATTACAAAGCATTTAAATACACAACTCCTGATCTGAAATGAAGTGAGACGCTAAAGGCATCTCAGGAACAATCAGTTCACAAGGTTGTGGCCCAGCCCCACCCATTTCTTTCACAGCTAAATACTGTGAATGTGATGAGCTGTAATCTGGGAGATCTTCATCACTGAAGGAAACGTCAAATTCATTCCCAGAATACTCTTCACTGGAGCTGGCAGTAGAATCTTCATTGGAGTAGATACTCCCCTCGTTTCCACTCATCTCAGGAGGTACTTCGTGGGACGGCTGGTAAGTGGTGCGAGCATGAAGAGAAAATGGCATTGTGATCACAAACTCATCTCCCTCAACATAAACAGCATTCGCTTCAGGGAGAAGTGGCATAGCATAGCTGCCATCTTGTGTCTCAGTGGCCTCATCATTCGCATCACCAGCTGCTTCAATAATCGCTATGGCATTGTTTGGACCAAGACCAAATAAAAAGCGCAAATATTTGTAAAGACGTGAAAAAAACTGGCCGACAAGGATAGTGATTCTCCATCTGTTCTGATTCAATGGAGCTTGGAATTCAGATGAGGTGTAACGTCAGAAGTCTGAAAGTGATGAGAGTCAAATCATTACCAGGTGAGGTGAGGCCTGAGCATGAAAAGATTTCAAGTACACTGGGAAGGATTCCGAAGTATTGGACAACCAAGAGGATTCAAGTAGCAACTCTTGATCGTTTAACGCACCATTTCCACCACCATTCAATCGTGCTAGTTCTCTGTTTAGCCTGTCACCCACTTTTTGGCGAGGAACTAAGAAATATTCGTGGTGAGTGGCTTGCATGCTGGCATATCTCTGAAGTAGTTCCTCTACAGGATTGGGAGAGAATTGTGGAAGATAAGACTGTACATTTTGATGGAGAGGGTTGATGGTTTTTATACCGAATATGTCGATGAGAGTCAAGGTATAGCGATACAAGCACTTAGAGAGGTCACGTGCCGAGGATCGGTTCGATAGTCGGACTTCTTTGCAATTCTGTAGATGATTCTGCAGGTAGGTAGAAAAATGAATTTATCAAATGGATGTGTAATCTGCTCATATAGTTTCATTGCTGCTGAAACATAGTCTATAGTTCACCCAACAGTGAAAATAAGGATAAAACGCTTCACAGTGAAATCTCTGAACAAGGGGCCAAATTCAGCCAAACTGAATGGAATGAAATGACCTTTCTTAACCTCCGGAAAGGGCCAACCTCTCTACAAAGATCAAAAAATAAAAATAAAAAAATCTGTCCCAAACATTGAACCTGGCTGTTGTTCAGTATGTGCACATCTGCTCTCAATCCCCTCAGAACCTCCCTTTATACTCTCAATCCCCTCGGAACCTCCCTTTATCCACTCTCAATCCCCTCGGAACCTCCCTTTATCCACTCTCAATCCCTCGGAACCTCCCTTTATCCACTCTCAATCCCCTCGGAACCTCCCTTTATCCACTCTCAATCCCCTTGGAACCTCCCTTTATCCACTCTCAATCCCCTCGGAACCTCCCTTTATCCACTCTCACTTTTAACTGTTGTCTTGGAAGAACCAACTCACACAATGGACACACCACTGGTGGAACCATAGCAACAAATCCATTACACCTGGCATAATATGGAAGTTCCAATACCTGCAGTAAGATAAGCAGTTGTGTTAACAAGTTAGCTGTACAAGATCTGAACGAGGTCCTAGACATGACGTAATCTATGCTTACATGTGTCTGCGACCGACGACTGTGATCTATCGTGCCATGCCTTCCAAGTATCATTTCACACTTTAGCTATTTAGCTCTAATGACTTACCCTGCTGGCTACATCATCGAGCAGCCTTTTGTTTCGAGCATTGTAATCAGATAGCTTCTTTCTTTGGCCACGGCTTGTATACGTATTGTTATAAGATCGGCAATGCTGAATTCGAAGTTGCTTAATAACTGACATGGTTGGAAAGCTAGGTAACTCATAGAAGACTAAACTATCGGATATACTCATTCGATCGAGCGTATTAATAGTTTTAAATTCGACCGCGAACCCAGCGCCATTCTTAATCGCACCTTATTTTCGCGGGTCAACCTGATTGCATATTAAACTGGTAACAGGATGGTGCGTGTTGTTTTGATATAATATACAGCAGCCATGGTCTGAGGATATGCACACTATGCAGCCATGGGGTCCTCCTGTTCAGCTTGTAGGCTTCCATTTCTTCTTCAGTGGGTTCCCGACACTCCCCATCCCTCTTCAGAGAGTTGTATGGTCTCTTCCTCTCATCCATCACCATCAGTCTCTCCATCTTCCCCTCTCGGTCCTCCTCAGCCAGTAGTGCCTGAGGGTGGGGGAGGGGAATAGATCAGGTGATTTTATCAAAGCTGAAAGATACTGATTATGGTACAGTAAACTCCCTCCTTAATTAACAAAACCTTCTGAATTCCTATTAAGAGCCATTAGTTATTAATTGGA
Source organism: Crambe crambe (assembly GCA_963924555.1). Taxonomy (NCBI): domain Eukaryota; kingdom Metazoa; phylum Porifera; class Demospongiae; order Poecilosclerida; family Crambeidae; genus Crambe; species Crambe crambe. The sequence goes on from OZ004581.1 coordinate 9,181,061, forward strand.
CAGAGAAAACATGACTACATTTTTGAGAAATAACAACACTTTATTTTTTGAAATTCTTCATTTTCCTAACAATAATTCTTTCAATTTTAGTGTGACCTGATAACATAGATGTCAATATGCAATTTTCCCCACTTTGGAATTTCACCAATTTTCATAGCAACAAATACCACCAAGGATTAAACAAAGAGGGTTATACAACAGAATTACTCAAACCCACCCCAAGGCAATTGCACTTCATTATTATGGTGATGGCATTGTGTCATCACCTGCCAGACGTGTGATAGTGGAGGGTAGAAATCAAAAAAAGACTCACCAGTGACCTCAGCTACCTAATTAACCCTACCAGTGAGGTAAGATAGCTCTTGGATCCACAGAAACCTTATAGACCAGATAAAGGGAATCTTCCCCTGCTATCCCCCTAAAAACCACTAATTCAATGATTATTTAATAGGACCTAGACACAATAAATCTAGAAAACTATTGTAATTATTGTGTATCCATACACCGGCCACTACTATGATATTCCACACGAATAGTTCAACATCATCCTTATACGACATCCACTTCCTATAGGATTAGCTATAGGATTAGACAGCTGCTACTAATAATGACAGGGACAATCACAGGAGGAGGGAGGGCATGTTAGAGTCTTGCTACTAATAATCACATGACCTTGAGTTCCCATAGTATAAAAAATGACTAACACTGTGTTGCCTTGGAAACCCCAAGCAGATATTAGCCTTATACCTGATGTTACCAAGGACAACGGAATTATGAATATTCCAACTAGAAACAGCATGTGAACAATTTCCTCCCTGTGGTAGATTGCCTGAGGATAGAGAGCTATGAAATGAAGTGGGTCCAACCCAAATAATATGGTTGTGCATACAAATACTGTTCCTGATTGTTCAAGCCGTAGTAAAGATGAAACTTAATTAGTAAACAACTGAGAAAAGTGGAATACAAATAGACTATTGCCACAAAGAATGAATGTACCCACTTCAATAAATTTCAATTTATGGCCAAATAAAATTAATGGCCACTTCAAATTCATCAACAGTTAACTTGAGCCACGTGCCAGAACATGCTGTGGACCTGATTATTAATTGTTCAGAACACTTGTATGAATAATATAAAATGGCTCATTGGCTCAAGTTACTTGTTGAATTAGACCACTTTTCTCTGCTTTTGAGAGATCCTTAGTGCAAAGGTCATCATGATATTCACACTCTTGCAGTTAGTGAATTTCTCTCCAGTTTTGGTTCAAGGTTTTTTTGCATGAGGTGTTCTAGAGGTCTTTTGCATGAGGTGTTCTAGGGGTACTCTCTCTCTCTCAGCTAACTTAATACTTACTGAGTGATTGTTTGGGAAGATGTCTTCTTCATAACATGACTTAGCAATGGCTTTCTCTTGTCCCTTGATGACATTGCCAGAGCGAGAATACTCCACATAATTCTCAACAACAGTTCATTGGGTGGTACCTACACAATGACAAATACGCATACCATATAAGGTAGCAGTAATATATCATAGCTCCAGCCAAGACCCACAGAATAGCAGCAAAAAAAAGGGAAAGAGCAGTCAGTGAAGTCATCATTATTGTTGGGACCAGATATTATGCTGTGAGCAAATGTGTGCGAAATTTTCAGAGAAACCAACCAATCAGCATTGGACTGCAGTAAAGCAGAAATATCTCAGAGGCACAGTCAATTTGTTTGTATGGCAAATGAGGCTCCAGTATGACTATTGCTTTGAAAGTCCTGTGTGCCTACGAATCTTGATACAATTAGGCCCTGAAGGAGGTAACTACCATTGGGTCATGTGTGATAGCTAACTACATCACTTCTTAAACCAACAAACTTCTGGCCTAGCCCAAGAATCCATTTTCTTGGTCTGGCCAGGAGCGTTAATGGATTGTATTATACATGTTTATCGTATCACACTATTTTTATCTTTGTTTATATTTCCTGATTTGAGCAAGCTAAAATCAATGATTGAATTCCTAGCAGGATTAGAATTGTGGAGATGTCTTGCCACCTGTACCTAGAGCACACACCACACCATACCACACCACACCACACCACACCTCTGTCAATACCATACCACCTGCAGGCTAGCACCTAGAAAACAGTCCAGATAGTAATCATCACTATTGCCCCATCCCTCATTGGACCTGTTGCATTGGACTACATGATTGGTTTAGAAAACTCTTTGGTCAAGTCAGTGCCCAGTCACTTGACCATTACAAGAAGTGATTATGCCCACAAAGTGCCTATTATGATGCTCCCTAACTAATTATAGAAGCATGTCTAACGAGGTTAGTGAATTAGAACCATGGAAACAGAGGAGGGGGGAATATTATTATAACAAAGTGGCTTATCACATGACCTGGGAGTCCAGGAAAAGCATGTCACCCACACCATAATTCTTATTTGCCTAACAAAATTAGAAATTAGTGTGACCTGAAAACCGTAGGACACAGGACAAACATCATCATGACTTCCTACTACACTCATGCAAATTCTTCATTCTCATGGTCTTCTAGCATGGTCTCTCATGTACACATCTGTCATGATTATTATGTATGTCTGTCATGACTGTCTCCCACCCTCTGCATGTAATCCTTGGTTCTAATGATCTTCTAGCATGGGTCTCTTTCTCTCTCTCTCTCTCTCTCTCTCTCTCTCTCTCTCTCTCTCTCTCTCTCTCTCTCTCCCCCTCCTCCATAGTAAGCAAGTGCAACAAAAATACCACTTAGGACTTACAACCACCAGTAACCACCCAAGAAATAGCAACTTCCTGGTTGTAACTGTGTACCTCCCCGAGGCAATCCATTATGGGCATAAACCAAGTTCATAAGGTCACTTTCAGGCATGGGTATACTTTCTTCCATCATTGTTGATTGTTTAGAGGTATGTGACCTACCCATGGAATGGTGACAGACAAGATGTACACATGATAAGGTGACCTTTCTCTCACATGTACAGTATCTCTTCTCTCAAAGTGAGCTTGCTATATGTTATACATGCTCCCTTCACAGTCTGTCTACATATTACAGTGTTTCCCCCACCATACTAAATGCAGGGCGGGCCACCCTGTTGGGATATAGAACTTCAAAGAAAGTGGGCTGGGTCTATGGCATTAATTGAATTATATTCTCATGAATATACTTAAGCACCCTGTTTGAAAGTACAGCTAGGGGAAACTCTGATATTCCCTCATTCTGTGCTGAGTATTAACCATAACAAAACAACAGATTCCAACAAAGTGCAATACTCTAACATGGACTGCTTGCGATTCCCTAATATGGTGACTATTAAGGCTCTCTTGATCTGTCTGTCATGTGATGTAGCTACCACCTGCCAGGACAGACCTACCATGCCATACATAACATACACTTGCTATGGAAACTCAGATCTGTCATCTCATCAGACATGGAACATGCATGTCTCATGCACTGCACTCACAGCTAAGTCCAAGTCTTCATCTTCCCCCTCCCACTGCTCCCCCTCTCCTGCAAAGCCTTTCTCCACATCAAAGTCATCAGCATCTGAAAATACCACATAAAACGTAACTCAAGCTGACCAATCAGAATCTTCACTGCTGATATCACCAACCATTCAGTAAACTGAGGGGGCTTTATTTGCAAGACTATGACTAGGGCCAACCCTCTGGTCCACACTGTAATCCACCCTTTATTTAAAACAGTTGGGAGATCGAAGATATGTAGCAAACCCATTCACACATGACATGTTAGCGGCAAACTAGTTGGCTGGAGATTTAGCTAGAAGGCAGCTGATGTCTAAGGTGAGTACTAAATATTGTCACTTACCCCAGAAGTCTTCTGACATCTCTGTAGTTTTATCAATCGGTAAAGGATCGATTTTCGCGCCGATTCTTATTTGGCGCGCGCGCATATAAACAATAATGAATCATAGCTACAGAACTGTTGATGCCATGGCCAGTCTGAGACCAAGCAGTGGGGTCCTCTTGCTAGGAGTATGCTATCTTCCTCTCTCGCTCTGCCAGTGGTTCCTGAGGGAGAGGAACACACATAATTTAAACAAGATGGAAGTTGATGGAACCTCTGATTGAAATGGACTGGAATTTCTGGAGGTTGTTGAGAGATATACCCATTATACTTAAATTACCCACCACATCACTCACACATCATATATCTTCCACCTCCTTCTTCTAAATATCAGTACAACCTACCATACAGTACTTTTGTTCAATGCTAGATGCAATATCTTTGCAGTTGACCAAAGGATCTCTGAGGGCTGTGCAGAGACTGTTCCAAGATGGTGGCTGACTTCCCTTCATCTTCAGCCACTGTTTGATGAGTTCCCTCATGCATCCATTGATGTCATTGGGGTTGTTCACTCCTATCTTCTCACAGCATCTGATAGTCCTAGGACGACTCCAAGGTCCTCCCATTCCTTCACTATGTCAATCAGTTCTGTCCTCACATTGCAATAGGCTGCATACAGGCAAACACCCAATGGCATGACTCACAGCTATGTTGCTAAGTAACTCACTGAGTATAGCTATACATGTGCATGAGATATACTAGTAAACTATCCACTCACTTAAGGTGTCATCTTTAACTTGACTTGCTTCAACTGATTTTCTCATTGGTTCATTCTATAGACATACACAATGGAGGTTGTCCTTAAATCATGGAAGATGATGTTCTTTAAACTTACATCAGGAGCACTGCTTGTTCTTAGTGGTTGAGGTTTGCTGGTCAAAGTTGTGGACTGAGTAGGTGTTGGACTGCAACCAGGTTGAAGTTGAGATACACTTTGCAACTGGTTCAATGCTGAGATGGAAAACATTATCATAATAATATTAGCTAATAGCTACCATCAGTGACAGGTCAGGGAATAGACCTATATTATTTTACCTTTCTCCAATTCTTTCTTCAACTGATCAATCTCTTTGTCAGTTGTAGCTGCATTGACTATATTCATGAGTCAGTTATAATATTGATATAGTTGAACTCTGCACTTACAGAAGTACCAAGTGATTGCTGATGAGGTGGACAAGTTGAAGATGCTGACTGGGTCAGTCCAAGACCTGAATTCTGATGTGAAGTTTGACGATCTAAAGGTAAGAAGGAATGATCTTGATTGAGTATCCATCTAGCTAAACTACACACTTCACCTTTCTCCAATTCTTTCTTTTAATAACTGATCAATCTCCTTATTCTTTTCTTGTCAGTTGCTGCTCGTAGTGTTCCTTGTGACGTAGGCCTGAGCTAATTATTTGGGAATAATTTTTTGAATAGTAGGTAAGTTAGCTTCTTTCAGAATAATAATAAGAGCTAGGGGGCAAGGTTCTAGTGAGCCAAAGTCAGTCAATCCCAGACAGAGTACCTGATGAGTGCTTAAGGGTAAATAGAGGTGGAAAACTATTCTGTGGTGCCTGCAGGGAAGAGCTTAGTTTGAGAAAGAACATTATTGCAAAATCATTAAATTAGTAAGAAGCACAAGACCAGCAAGGAAAAGCTCAGCACCAGTAAATCTAGAGAGAAAGATATCATAGACAGTTTGTTGAGGATTTATGATGCTGAACACCACCCTGTTGATGAAACACTGCCTATGGATCGTGTGTACAGGGTCAAGGTCTTGAAGAGCTTTTTGCGTGCTGCTATTCCTCTGACAAAACTGGACCTATTCTATGATATACACGATTAACTGACAGACACCATATGAGTGACCTAATACCTTTCCTATGTTCTCAAGAACAAAGTGACATCAAGATCGAGTGACCCATATCATCTTCAATGGCACAACCAGACTGGGCGAAGCTTTGGCTATTGTTGTCAGGTTTGTTGAGGACTCTTTTTCAATACAGCAGCGACTAGAATGCTCGTCAAGAGTATGTCCGGAGAAGAGACAGCTCAAGAATTGATTAATGTCATCTCAGCACAATATGGTATCAGTTCAAATAAGCTTGTTGCTGCTATGGAGCAAGTATGAAATTATGAAACAGCTGATGGACCTGATGAGCCACCATTCCTTGAAGAGGCGATCTTCTCACCTGCTACCATTGAGAAGCTACTCTCTGTGCTCCGGAATCCTCGTGAAAAAAAGCTTCTTCAGGTGAAGCTAGCTGCAACAATCGATGCAGGTATGCCGTTTGTAATTTATAAAGGCAACATACAATTTAGAAGGTGACGGTTCATTAGTACTCACCTGTTATGACACTGTGAGTGCCCTGAATATGTCAGCCCGGCAAGCCCATTACCCCAATTTGGATGCTATTGCTGCACAAATTGCAGTTGATGCCCATGAAGAAAGTGATTTGCTACAACATGCAAAGAGTTGTATTCAGCCTGGGATAGCATACTATTTTCAACAGGTATCCACCAATATGAAGACATCTCTGGAAGCTTTCAAAGCAGCTAGGCTTTTTTCTCCTTTTTGGTTAACTGAAATCAATCTAAGTGTTGCTGCTATTGATTCCCTCACTGCTTTTCCTTTCTTGGGATCTGAAATACCTGCTCTAAAGCAGGAGCTTCCTGCAGCCCAAGATATTGATCCTTCATTTGGTCCCCTCATTTTTTGGAAGAATCATGAAAGCGACTTACCCACTTGGGCTAAAGCTGCCCGAAAAGTGTTACTTGTACAGCTTTCTTCAGCCACCTCAGAGCATGTCTTTTCACTTTTAAGGAACTCTTTCGGATAGAGGCAAAATCCTGCCTTGCAAGACTACATTAAGACATCTTTGATGCTGCAGTACAATAATCGATGAACTAGCTATCAATCCTGTCAATCCTGTCAATATATATTGGTCAGTCAGTCAGTGTTTTGAATAATAGGGAGCAAAATGTTGAATAAAATACTTGCATTTATAAATGATTAATTAGCTCAGGCCAACGCGCAAGTGATATAAGCTATGATATCACTGATGAGCAAATCCCTTTTGGTCACGCCCCTGGCCTAGCCTCGTCCCCAGGCTCTAAAATTTGCAGAGCCTGGTACAAACTCCTTCCTCCTCCCTGTTGTTGTGAAGTGCTGCAGTGCAGAGATAGATACATGCACATTCTACCAGTGATCACGTCCATGTGGATAAAGTGCCCAAAAAATGTAACATTGTCAGAATGAGATTGAAAATTGTATGTTGACAGATGGCTGGCCTATGGCTAAGTGGTGGGGTCCTCTAGTCGTGCCCTCTTCATCTCATGGGTCTCCGCAGTGGGTTCCTGACACTCTCCTTCCTTCAGAGGTCTCTTCCTCTTCTGTTCTTCCTCTGCTGGTGTCTGAACACACATACATAGCCAGCTAATATATTATTCACCAAAATTACAAAAATTAATCTCTTTTTAGGGAGGGAGGGAGGGAGGGGAGGGGAGGGAAGGGGAGGGGAGGGAAGTGATTGTGGCTATAGGGACCAGACTATTAATTATGTTACTCCCAAGCATCAGGCATAAGGCGAATTATCAGGCATGCAAAGTGTTAGGATCAAGGAAGCAAATATTGCTCATGAACTGTATGTGTGAACCTATTAAACACTTACACTTCAAACCAGTAAATTGGGATAAATTGGGAATTTTCATTGGATGTTTACAGTTTTATTTTCTTTGTTACAGTTTACTTGTAATGAGCTTTTACACTATTTGTACAAAGTAATTAAATTTCATGGAATTAATTTTCATTGTTAAACATGACCACAAAATAAATCAAGATCGAAATTTCCCAATCTATGGCAGTTATAACCACATGATCATAAATCAATGGCATTCTATGAGTCTAGCTACAAACACCAAGGTTATGAACACCAGAGTTACAAACACCAAGGTTATGAACACCAGAGTTACAAACTGACCAGTTAAAAAAACAGTGATTTCACTTGCACACACCAATAATCACGCATCCACAATTTATTTCATGGAGCTGCTTTTTTTCAGCTAACCCCATTCAAATACCATTAGCTTCAGAGATAATTATGAACACCAAAAATCCCAAAGGGTTCATAAGTCTGAGGCACAAAATAGCATAGTAGGAAACAATCACAAGCTGTTACGTGAGTGAATGGTTGTGGAGTCTCACATCCCAGGCCCAGTGTGTTAGTACAAGTTACCACATCAATAAGTGACCACATAATACCTCTAACCTACCATACCAGTACCAACCTACCATACATCCCAAATATCAGTACCAACCTACCATACATCCCAAATATCAGTAGCTATACATAGGCAGAGGAACATAAATTTTCCTGGGGGCCAACCCCAAACCCCCATTGCACCATGCGTACCAACAATAATTGTGATTTAATTTAAAAACAAGAGTCAAAATTCAGTCAACACAAACAAGTTCTATACGTAACAGTAAGTTCTAATAGATACCAAAATAATATCTTCAGCAATTAGCAATCAAGCTGCTGCAACAATTTAAGTGACTAACTTAGCCTCATGTGTGAATGATTTTCATGTTTGCATGGAAAAGGCATGTGATTGCCTATTAGCTGCATGTAGGAAGCTGTTAGCTAATGTGTTGCCTCAATATGCTTACATAAGCCTAGCACTTATATCAATAGAGTTGAAAATGTTTCACTTTGCACATGCAGTCATGTATAACTGTCTCCTACAATGACTTAATAGTTGAATGAAATCTGGGGGGGGGGGGGGGCCATGGCCCCCTGGCCCCCTGGTTCCTCCGCCTATGCTATACCGACCTACCATACATCCACTCAAGGTGTCATCTTTAACTTGACTTGCTTCAATTGATTTTCTCATTGGTTCACTCTATAGACATACACAATGGAGGTTGTCTTAATCATAGAAGATGATGTTCTTTAACTTACATCAGGAGCACTGCTTGTTCCTAGTGGTTGAGGTTTGCTGGTCAAAGATGGAGTAGGTGCTGGACTGCTACCAGGTTGAAGATGAGGTGCACTTTGCAACTGGTTCAATACTGAGATGGAAACATAATATTAATAGCTACCATCAGTAACAGGTCAGGGAATTTGTGAATACACACCATTAGACTGGTGGAGTGTCTGGATCTTACACTTTCTTAGCCTCGAACCCAGCCTCTTTTTTTCTTTCTTTTTTTTTTTGGGGGGGGGGGGGGGGGGGGGGGGGGGGGGGGATGGGGAAAAAGAGAGCCTGGTATCCACTGTTTGCGCATGCGCCAATTTTTGATTAATAAACGCGCATGTGATGACAAGTTTTGACGTTGAGAAGTGCTAGCAATCTCATGCATGATGTCGTACTATTCCGAGAATGCTTAGATCCTCCAAGGCATCAGAAGTAACAAGGGCTTCAGGGGCACAGAAGAGAAGGCTAAGACTGGCAGATGTAGCGAGGTAGTACTGGCCAAAACATCGTTGGTCGATCATCAGAGCATATATCTACATCTATGATGAGAGCAACTAGTGGAGAGGCAACCAGTACGCACTACGCTTCATCAGCATCATCATGAAGGGGAGAGTCTGGTAGAACAGATCTTTCTATAACCAGTTTGGTAGACAAACAGAAACATCCTTCCCATTGAGCGCGTGTTGTTCCTTCTTCGGGAATGCCAATTTCTACCAAAGAGAAACAAAGAGCAGCAGCAAAGGAGCACGAGTAAAACTATAGCTGGCATGCAGCATTGTACTAGTTGTGCAACCACGCCCATTAATTATGATAATCGTGTAGCGGAAATATCCGAGTGATATCCTGATTCCCAGATTTCTGGGAAAGATTGGCGCATGCGCAAACAGTGGATACCAGGCTCTCTTCCCCCCTCCCCTCCCCCCCCCCCCCCCCCCCCCCCCCAAAAGGAAAAGAGAGGCTTAAAAGAGAGGCTGGGTTCGAGGTCCTCTAAGATAGTTTGGCACAATTTGCATGCTATCTACAGTATCTAGTCACAACCCACCCATACTGGATGGGGCCCCACTTCAGATACCTATATAACATTAGCATCCCATAAAATTTAATTTTTTGAGGACAAACATTTTTGAGCACAATGGTAGCTACCCTCAGTCATCATGTTATAGCTCTGGGCCACGATATAAATATTGTGACTATGACCATTATTCATTGTGCTAGTAATCTACCCTAATACATGCTCTGATCCAATAATTACCTGTATGAGCAAATTGTGAGGATTGATGGTGTCTCTTAGACTCTGTCAAAGGTTGTTCGTCTATTAAAGATCGTTTGCCTATCAGAGAATACCAATATAAGATTTATGTGAAATCATAATGCTCTATACTGTAGGTAAAGGAAACTGTTAAGATAAAATTACAAGCTATATTCAATCAACTAAGTTATATATTTGATGATTAACCAAAATTCCAATTTCTGCTCCAAGCAGAATTGATATACTGTCTATGCATAAATAAACATGTATCAACATGTATCAAAAGAGGGGAAGAATAGAATTAGTTAATGGACACGAAATTAAATAGTTAGGGAGATGCAAAAACTCATCTACCAACATAAAATTAGATCCCGTTGCTATGTGGTTGCTATGTGCATTAAATCAGCAAGTGTGCACTAATTCTGTAGGAGTGCACTAATTTTGTAGGAGTGCACTAATTTTTTTGTATTCCCAGGCTATGCTGAATGCTGCAAGACAGCTTGAAAAAGTTGTTGAAATTCTGCCTTTTATGCTGGCTACTATACTCTCTGAAAAGCTTGTTGGGTTTGAAACGTTATGTCATTATAAACGTGCAACGTGGTCAATGAATAACATTAAAATTCCACTTTTCAAACCCAACAAGCTTTTCTGAGAGTAGCTAGTATAAAAGAAGGAACATTCTAGCTGGTCTACAGCAAGCTGGTGTTTCACACGCCGCCTTCTTTGATCTTCGGACTGGGCAGGCACAAAATACTTGTATCCTTCGTGCTCGGGGAGTATCCCCGATTTATAGATAGCATCAGCAGGTACGTGGACTATTCTTGCCGCCATTTCACAACTCAAGAAAGAAGTGGAGACACAACAATTAGCTAGCTATAGCAACCAAACAGTACTGATGTTTGTAACTATGGACTACAGTAGCTACGCGCATGCGCAATGGGATCTAAAATAGATAAAGCATGCGCACTCGGTTTCTGGTTGATTTAGTGCACCATCCTTCGGGCCTGCGGCCCTCGGGCTACGGTGGACTAAATCAACCAGAAACCTCGCGCACATGCTTTATCTATTACTTAATGTCCCTCTAGAACTACTCCTTGCCATAAATGGTCTCCTCCTATTTGCCACAAAACAATAAAGTCTATAACCACTCAATCCCTCTGAGGTGGTAAAACATGCAAGTATGAATTTCGGATAAACAGCTGCTAGATCAAGACTAGTGATCTCATTACATAATTCACACCATCCCATAAAAAAAGTTATACCGAATCACAATGACACACAGGCACACAGGAAGTGTTAGGTACCACCGAGAGAGAGAGAGAGAGAGAGAGAGAGAGAGAGAGAGAGAGAGAGAGAGAGAGAGAGAGAACAAAGGAAAAAATGATGAACCTTGTGGAGTGTGTGCTTCTTTTGAAATAGGAAGGGTGGATACTGAGGTGAACTGCTGCAATACTTCTGAATCTGTATTTAAAAGGTGATACCACGTCTATACATGATTCAAAATACCATTGCAATTAAGTACAAAAAGCTAAGTTTACCTTCATACTTTCCATGGATGGAACATTTCTCAGCATTGAGAGCTGCTTTTAGATCTGCTGCCAATTCTTCCTGTCGGCCATCTTTCAACAAGTTGTATAAGCCTCTCCATTTCTCTGAGTAGCGTTTGCAATGGGGCATTTGGGGAGCATTGGCCAGCCATTCTCCAATCACATCTCGTAAGCAATCAACATCTGACTCTTGCTTCGCTATGGACTTGATGCGATAAGGTGGGATGCCAACAAGCTCAGCTATCTTCTTCCAGTAGGGAGCCAAGTCATCCAGGATTCTGATTTCTCTGTGCTTGCCAGTTTCACAGTCAAAGTACTTGATCAGTTGTAAGCTTTCAATGGTTGCATCGTCATCCCAAAGAGGACTTGTACCAACTGTTGTAATGATAAAAGATAATAACCACATGTTCACATTATACTGTAGTGGATTGTAATCATGACTGCATGGCTATGTACACATATACCTTGCTTGCTAACTTATACTACCAAATCACATACTAACCATGCACACTAACAATACTAGGGGCCCCAGCTTTCTGGGTATATAATATTTAGCATCCCATAAAATATACCTTGCTTGCTAACATACATACTAACCACACTAACAATACTAACACTGGATGAGGCCCCCACTTTCTGGCACCCCAGGTTTTGAAAACAAATATTTTTGAGCACAATGGTAGCTACCCTCAGTCATCATGTTATAGCTCTGGACCACGATATAAATATTGTGACTAGACCTATAAATTATTCATTGTGCTAGTAACCTAATATTATTCACCCTAACACACACTCTGATCCAATGATTACCTGTATGAGCAAATTGTGAGGATTGATGGTGTCTATTAGACTCTGTCAAAGGTTGTTCGTCCATTAAAGATCGTTTGCCTATCAGAGAATACCAAGATCATGTGACAATTAGAATGCTGTATACTGTAGGCACAGGAAACTGTTAAGATTAAAATTGAAAATAATTTTGGGATCAACTAAGCTATAGCTAATTATTTGAAAAAATAATTAACCAAATTCCAATTTCTGCTCCAAGCAGAATTGATATACTGTCTATGCATAAATAAACATTGATCAATAATTATAAAATAAAGGAAGAATAGAATTAGTTAACGGGCATATCATGCTACGAAAATAGTTGGGAGACGGTTCATATTGCAAAAATTCATCTGGTGAAATAAAATCAATGGTCCCTCAAGGACCGCAATTTGAGGGTCCCTCCTTGCCAGGAGACAATTTTTATAAAATGAATGGTCTCATCCCATCTGCCACAAAATTGAATCAGAGTTCTCCCCAAAGGGTGGTAGAGTGGTGCAGCACAGCTCTGATGGGTACCATTTTTGTTTCATGTGGTTAAAAGAATGTATTTTAATTGCCAGAAGAATGTCAAAATCCTTTTAATGTGGTATTCAAGCACCACTCTGATCAATTTTTCTGGGGAGAACCCTGTAAATAATAAAGTCCATAATCACTCGATCCCTCTGAGGTGGTAAAACATGCAAGTACGAATTTCTTGCTTGTATGAATACACAGTGATGTGGGTGTCACACTGTGGTGGTGGACCATTGATGATTGTCCAATTATCATTCCATGAGCAGATAAACAGCTGCTAGATCAAGACTAGTGGTCTAATTGTATAACTCACAACGAATCACAGTGTCTCTAATAGATTTAGCAAGTTGGTTCAATCCAATATCTTCCAGCACAGACACCAGAGTCTCCCAGGACACAGGCTGTCTGCCTTTCCCTTGCACCCATTCTTGAAACACTCGATTGTTGATGTCTTCAGCATTCTTCATCAGTTCTTTTTCAAGGGCACTGATGTGAGCTCCAGTTTGGTCTTCCAGGAGGAGTATTCCGAACTCAGGGTACTTTTTCCCCACTTCTTTAGTCAAGTTCACTTTAGAGTCTTGTAAAGGGAAGTTGATGATGTTTGTCATGGTTGGAGAACCTGCAATTAAAGCCCCATGAAGTTTCAGGAGATGAGAGTCAATAGTCCCTGGGACCCTAATAATAGTCCACCCTGACTAGCTGGACCCACTCAGGGGCAGATCCAGGAATTTTGAAAGGGGGGATTTCAGATCTGCACTTGCACATAGAAAAAAAATTTTTTTTCAAAAACCATGCCCATTTTAAATTAGAAATGCCCACTTTCAAACGATGTGCTTTATTTCAAAGTTCATAAACAAGCCTTGTCTGGCTGCATGAGCGAAGGTTTGCTAGTTAGGCTACCACAACTTACAATAGTTAGTTAGAAAAGGGGGGGGGCATCTTCCCCCAATGCCCCTCCCATGGATCTGCCCCTGCCACTTTGTACTTTGAGGTACACACATACAGTACATGTACTGTAGCTATGACAACTGCATTGTTAGCCTAGCGCCTGGATGAATTGTATTGCTAGCACTATGAGTCAGAGGCAGTTGTCAGCTCATCTAAACGGTTCATACTGAAGTCAGAGAGATTATGCAAATACAGTCTAATCAGACCACCCTGTGATGAGACCACCTAGCTCTTTATTATTAATGGCCACTCCACCATGTCCAAACAGCACCTATTTTAGCTACAGTGAAACGTGACCACTCTATAATGAGAGCTCTCTATCAAAGCCACTCCATCATGTCCCAACAGCACCCAGGGGTTCATTTAGGGTTTAGGGGGGGGGGGCATTTCCCCCCCCCCCTTGGGATTTCAGTAATATTAACTAAATGACATAGTTAATACAACAAGCCTACTATTCTTAGATAAGCATGGCTGAGTCCCCCAAGGCTAAGAAGAATAGATCAAAGAATTTCCGGCAGCTCTGAAGAAGCTGGTATAGCTTCCTCTGCACACATATTGATAGGTAATATGATGTGTAGGTAATGTCCATTGATAATACATAAGTCATTGTTAATATCAAGTGGGTGGAGTTTATCCAAAAGGGTGTGGTAAGGAAAAAGTGGACGTGGTTAGGTCACAAAATTTTCCGCGCAGCTTGCCCCCCCCCCCCCCCCCCCCTTGGGTATAATCCTAAATGAAACCCTGGCACCTATTCCAATTATTTTGACCTCCCTAAAGACACCACATCCCTATTAAGGCCACTTCTTCCTGGTCCATATAGGTGGTCACAATTCATAAGCAGGTTGCACTGTACATGTAAAAGAGGAGCAGCAATGCCTTGAACTGAAATGCCTGGAACTCCATGCAAACTCCTATCAGTACTATTTCTACTAATAAGAGGTGGTCTCTTTATAGAGGTAAAAATAAAATGGTACAAGCACTATTGGGACATAACCAAGTGGTCTTTAAAGAGAGGTGGTCTCTGATTCCCTGAAGATTCCCTGGATATGGTGGTCTTGCTTCACTGTAGCTATACTAACAAACTATCCACTCACTCAAGGTGTCATCTTTAACTTGACTTGCTTCAACTGATTTTCTTGTTGGTTCACTCTATAGTAAAACTTGTCTTTAAATCATAGAAGATGACATTCCTTAGCTATAACCACTTACATCAGGAGCACTGCTTGTTCCTAGTGGTTGAGGTTTGCTGGTTAAAGTTGTGGACTGAGTAGGTGCTGGACTGCAACCAGGTTGAAGTTGAGGTGCACTTTGCAACTGGTTCAATGCTGAGATGAAAACATAATATTAATAACTACCATCAGTGACAGGTCAGGGAAGTTGTGAATACACACCATTAGAGGTATCAGATCAGGTGGGGTCTCTGGATCTTTTACTTTCTGTCCTCAAAGATAGCTATCTAGTCACAACCCACCCATATACCATGGAACACTCCATATATGGATGGGGCCCACCCTTTCTGACACCCCTGATTATGTCGAATTAATTTTTTGAGGATAAACATTTTGAGCATACCCTCAGTCATCATGTTGTAGCTCAAAAGTGGATTAAGAGGCTCTGGATCACAATATAAATATTGTGACTATATACCATATTCATTGTGCTAGTAACTATTATTCACCCTAACACACACTCTGATCCAATAATTACCCTTATGAGCAAATTGTGAGGATTGATGGTGTCTATTAGACTCTGTCAAAGGTTGTTCATCTATTAAAGATCGTTTGCCTATCAGAGAATTTTATGTGAAAATCAGAATGCTGTATACTGTAGGTTACCATACATGTATACACTGGAACCTCTGAATAAAGGACACTTACATACTAGGGGAAAAGACCTTAGTTGGAGTTATACTTTGTTCTGTTTCCATGTAAAATATAAGTCTCTGATAAATTAATCATTGCTTTGAAAAGTAGCCATGATGATGTGCTTTCCTTAAAAGGAGGTGATTTGCTTCTCACCAGCAGGCATTACTGTCTGCTTACTCTATGAGGCTCTATGTCTAAATGTTCAGTCTGCCTCCAAGACTGAGAAGCTCAAGATTAGCTAGTTAGCTAGCTATGTGCTTAATTATGGGTGTGGCTCATGGGTGTGGTCAAATGTCCACTTTTTGGAGGCACTCTTTAATTCTTTTGGACATCAAGCGTCCATTGTCCAGAGTTCGAGGGTAATCTGGTTTTAAATACATTATAGCTAGCTAGTTCTATACAATCAATGGTTGTCCGTTATCTGCTTCTGGGAAGATCAAGAGATATACATACGTGCATACATACATTACACATCATACATACATAAATTATATTCTCACCTAGATTTGTGCTTGTAATGCTTTCCTTAGGAGTCTTTAACAGAGCTACAATGTCATAATGAAGATAGTGGCATTACAATAATTCAGCAAGCGAGCTCAGCGAATGACTCCAATGTATGTATGTTGCAATAGACAAGCTATATATGACAGCTTTTGTATCTAAACCACTTGCATTCTAGATCCAACTGAATCTACACTAGCAATAAATGTGAAGAAGCTGGAGTTGAAGCTTATTGGCTCAAAAGATCTTGCTTGCTCACTTGCTAAATGTATATTGCCCTAGTTTTAGTCTTATCAAAACAAGTGAAACACAATGAAGTAATTCTTTCCACATAACTAAGAATCAAATTCAATGCTCAGCTAACTACACTAAAGGTAGTGATCGTATAATTATGAGTGGTGTTACTACACCATGAATTTCCAGCACAATATACAGATTTTCAATGGGATCATAGGAAATAGCTATATTGCATCTCTGGTTTGGAATATTCTACTGGGTCCACACTATGCATGCATGCATGCACTATCATGAGAAATTAGCTTTTGTTGATTTGCATTTTACTTCTCTATTTTATCCATAATGAGGTTGCCAATTGCATGGCCCAGTAGGATATTCATCCAGAGATGCAACACATTTCCTATGATCTCTGTATATCATGTTGGAAATTTTTATGGTGTAGTACCACCCTTATAGTATTGCTTACCTCCATCAAACCAATTTCTTCCTTCTTTGGGAATACGTTTCGGACGTGTAACACCACACTGATACTTCTTTCCTTTTATTATTTCATGAAGTCCAGAACATTTCTTACATTTGAAGCATATGATAGGTTTAACTCTCTCCTCCTTATAATGTAAATTTTTTGAAGATTTCTTGATAGACTCCTTTAGGATAAAAAGGATAGTGCTGCAAATATCTTGCACAGAGGCAACTTCATTGTCGTCATCATCATCATCATCATCAGAGGATGATGATGAGGGGGTGGAGGAGAAAGGATCAAATATGATCTCAAAATTGGAAGGATGCATTTTGATCGACATTATACCATGTTTTATTCCACAATGCTCAACAGTAAATGTGACTTGATCTCTGAATATCCCTTCTTCTTCAAGATGGAATTTAATATCGTAAAAATCATTTCTTATATCTGACTCAGGATTCATAATCTGAGTGACTAAGACACCAAACACGCCTTTTGGACAATGTTTACTTGGAAATTTAATAAATGATGAAATCGTTGAGCTTGAGCTAACCATTTTACCTTCCGGAACATGGTTTAGAATGCATGGAATGAAAAATTTTTCTTCATTATCTGCTGTTGTAAATTGAGCAACAATGCGAAGGTGGACCAGGAGACCTAGAAACATTTCTGAGCTGATTTTATCATCTCTTTTTGTGGCATTATTAAAGACAGACAGTGAGAAAATACCCTTCTCTTTCAAATTTTTTTTTTCCTTAGTGGTAAGAGATCCAGTTTTGGAGAACGTTTCGATGATAAGTTCAGTAATTTTATCAAAAAGAACTTGAGGATCCTTAACAATAATGTTGTTTAGGTGTTTCACATTGAAGTACTGAATGATGCCAATTCTGGAATGGAGAAATTTCAGGAGTTCAAATACTTCATCATCATTAATCTTGTACACTTTGGCCATTTGCCTGATTTCCTCGAGAGTAAGAATACACTCTTTTCTGGCTCGTAAGTCAAGGCAGAACATCAGATATGTGATGGGAAATGGGACAGTGAAATTTTTACGTCCTTTGATTAAATCAGTGACTCTTGATCGAATGTCCTCGAACACACTATCACTATCAGATATATTGTCCACTTCAAACATGACCCTATTTTTATCTGCATCATAATATTGGACAAGATCTTCAAAATCATTATCATTGGATATCAATGAATTCAAGTGCTTATTCATTTCATCAGTTTTGGTATTCTTCTGGTCTTCAGGAAGTTTGTCCATGTGTGTGGCTACGATGAACACAAAAGGCTTGGGATCACCTGATATATCCATGGCAGATACAGTAGACAAGCATTGAAGAAGGGCCTTTTCATTGGTGATAGAGGATTGATAGCAGTTAATTGACTCAGTAGGATTAATCCTATACTCCAGTCTACATTCCATCGTCAATCCACGAGTGATATCAAAGAGGAAAAAGAATAAGGATGGACCAGAAACCAGAAGACCCAATAACTCGTGGAATTCAACCTGGCCTCCAGCATCCCTGAGATATAGGGAAAAGGTTTTTTTCATCTCTTTCTTGAATTCCTTAAACCCCCCTCTTTTTTTAATCATAGAATAGCAATTGGTCTCACGAAACTTGATTGTGGACCTTTTAGGCTTGCCTTGCTTTCTATCCATAGCCTGCTTAGCTTCTTTGGAATCACTTGATTGTATGTTTTCTTCATTAGTAATAGCAACTTCTTTGTGTATGCTTTCTTCATTACTACTAGCAACAGTCACTTCTTTAGAATCACTGGACTGTATGCTTTCAATGCTATTATGCTTAGGGAGGCGCGTTGCTTGTTCAATTTGACTAATGAAGGAATCTTCACATTCCACTGGATTCCATGAATTGGTGTCTGTTATGTCAGCAGACTGAAGATCAGATGACTTGGCCAAGTTAATATCAACTATAATAACACTGCTACTTATACCAGTGGATGGAGAGAATTCCTCTACCTTCTTACCAAGCAAACGTTTCATAAATGAAGTCTTACCAGACTCTGGAAGACCAACAAATGTTGAGTGAGCAATTTTTCTTTCAATAGTTTCTTTATTATTAGCAGCTTCCTCAATATTTCTTAGGATTTCAGAATCATCCATGGCTGCTTGGTCATCAGCATCATTATCGACTTTTGGTGAGATTTTATCGGCACCATTAAAACCCGATTGGTTCTCTGCACAAAAATGAATTAGCATTATGTGACCACTTAGTGGATGTGATACACCATATGCATAGAGCCGGATATCTTCAAGGCTTATAAAAATTAATATCAACTGAAAAAATCTCCTTGAAACTACTCTCATGATTGGGGCAAACAAGGTGAGCCCCAATTAACACTATAGCAAGTCAACTGAGGGATTTCTACTACAGCCTTTTTTCGGGGAGAGGGGAAATAATAGGGCCTGGTATACACTGCTTGCACATCTCATGTGCCAGATTTTCCTGGAATTCTGGGAAAATAGGATACTATCGTTATACGGCCAGGGCTATTACATAATTGAATGGGTGTGGTATAGAGATGGCTATTATTTTGCTGCTGCTGTTTGCCTTGGAGATATCGAGAAGCGTTTTAGCGTACCAAGAGACGATGGACACAAAGGATCCCACTTGTATTAGTAGTCGTGATCTTACCTTTCTGAAAGCCTGTTCCAGAATAACGTAAAGACTGAGGGATGCCCAGAATACTAGAGAATCAAGAGGAGAAGCTAGCTAGCCATCATCGCTTGTGATCTAACACTCATCATTTTTTGTCATCGCCCTGCGTACAAGGCTAAAATTTTGGTGCTGTTTTGAAGATCACAAAATCGTGAAAATTTAAGTCTTGAAATTTCCTTCAATAAAATTAATATCATGGTAATTACTGAAGGATCAACTCCTCATGTTCCTGTATGAGCTTGACTGCATTTGTAAACATCAATAACAATCATGCATTATCATCCCATGTTGGGTTTTCTTTTGGCATTCATAATATTGAAAATCCCTAGTCAGTAGAATTAGTATTGTAGTTTAGACTCTTCACAATGATAATTACCATGGATAAATCATTCCCCCTACCATTAGCTACAGCTAGCACAATCCTTCTCAAAGGACTGCTTTCTCTCAAGTGAGAATGAGAAAGGATGGCTGCTCCAGCTTGCATCTAGTTCAAAGGACCAAAATGTCAAAGGATAAAAATGTCAATGCTTTCAGGATTTTCTAGACCCAAACCCAATTTATTTGATGGTTATCAAACTTCGCTCTTACTAGCTATTATTATTGACTTGAGCAGTGACTCTAATGGTCATTAATTTTGCCAAATGAAGTTCATAACTCCATTGGTTAATTATGCAGATGTACAGCATGCTAAATGCATTCATGGCAGAAGAAGCGGAACCACTGACTTAGAGCTACGTAGTAGACATTGTTCTTTTCTTGCTATTATTAAATTCCCTGATGTATACCTACCTGAAAAGTTTTGGTGTGCTAGCCCTGTTTTGAAGGACTTTGGCCTAATTGGTGCAAATCTTCATGTAGTCCTTCCAGTACTTGCATGCAGCCACACCTTAATTCTTACCAATATCGAGAGTGCATTAGCACTCTCTAAGTAGGGATGACGGGTCAAAGGTCATTAGACTGTAGAAACTCTTCTACACTTACTCTACAGGTTCTCAGAAGGCTACAATGAAATACTATATCTACACAGAAGAGGGAAGAATGTTAGAATTCATTTGCTAACATAAGGGAAAAAATTGACTTTTCTTTATAAGTAATAATAATGAGATCGACGCACTGACTTACTGGCTATAGTCATCAAAATTCCATCTGTTAGAGCAGCACCTAGAGACTGATCTTTTCCCTACTTAACCTTTTTATTTAGAAGAAATTTTTTACATTCAAACTCGTAAGAGTGGAAGAAAAGTTCTGTCAGTAAGTGGTAAGAATCACCAGCCTTGCTCCTGTTGTGAAGGTTCTACAGAGTTAAAAGCCATCTCTACTTATACAGTCCAGCTATTAAAAAGGACCTGCACTGTTCATTCAGGCTGGGGTCACACTTTTAATATGAAAAGCAGCCTAACCCTCAGTGCACACTAAAAGTCAATAATACAATGTATAGCTAATAGTCTGTAGCGGAAATATCTGAGTGAATATTCATTTCTGGGAAAAATTGGTGCATGCGCAAACAGTGGATACCAGGCTAATCTCGTCCCCAGACCATACAGAGGTTATCAAAGCCAGACAGGTGGTGCGGTGTACCTGGGAAAGTTCTTTTAGATCATTGTTGCTCAAGTATGACCCCAAGCTTGAAGGAGAAACTATCTCTCATGTTTATATCAGCAAGCAAGAAAACTTTCTCGATCCTCATAGTGTTCCTGTGACAGCTCCAGTCTCCCTGTGTGAACAGTTTAGCTGTAAGCATGTGTGCATCTACTTGAAGAGAGGCAAGGAAGCTGAGCCTTCTACTACTCGAACAGTACTAATGGAAGCAAGCCGTGAGAGAGTTCTTCCAGATCTCATACATGCTCTCTGTGAATTGAAACATGTTGAAGACTCTCATCTGTACATCTGCGGTGCCTCCCTATTTCCCGAGGGTGCTATGCTAGCTGAACTGGTAGTAGTAAGGCAGGCAATAGTTTGCAGATCACCTATTGAATCACAGTACCACAATTCTGTGCTCGTAAGCTTTCCTCTTGTCTGCTACTACTGTGGGGCTGTTGAAGAATGTCTCATGGATGATGAAGAAACACGCCAGCTAAAGCAGTCTATCCCATCTGTTTTCTGTGTAAAAGTGATGGTAAAAACCCTTTTACAAAATACCCTCCAATGTGACAAAAAAGTGACGATCATCTTGTGTGCTCTTTATCTTAAAAATGACTTTTATGCTCTCTTTTTTTCCTGCCTGCCAGGTATCATTTTTCTTCCGGGGGATCTGAGAAAAATAATAATATTGGTATGGCCTTCTTAACACATTCCTCGCAGCAAGCTGTGTTGGAGTCCTGGTGACTTCATCTCGATCTGTAGCTGTATGTACTATATAGTATAAGGGGAAAAGCATTTCGTGAAATGAAAAAAGATGTAGGGATGACCACTGCTCAAAAAAGTAAGGAAACAAAAAGGATGGAAATGGGATCAATCTTTGTTCTGTATATCCAGCCAACAATCCCTACATATACGTACATTACTACACTATAATCTGAAGTTACTCGACGTATATGTAGGGATTGTTGGCTGGATATACAGAACAAAGATTGATCCCATTTCCATCCTTCTTGTTTCCTTACTTTTTTGAGCAGTGGTCATCCCTACATCGTTTTTTCATTTCACGAAATGCTTTTTCCCTTACTTGTTCCTGGTCTTTTTTCCTCTTTTATGGTTTTAGCCATGATTAGAGTTCATTCTTCTATGTGTATGCAGGGACAGATGAAAGAAGTTCTCCAATAGTTCATACCAGCCCAATCATTATCGAGTCAAGGTGTTGTGTTGTTGAGCCATACTTGGAGGTCGAAGATGCTGAAATAGAGTCTACCGTGGTGAATCTAAATCCCCGAATCGATACAGTAGTCTATCATCATCATTATCCAGAGCTCTGAGTAATATTATGATTTCGAATAATTGGATATTCAATTACATGCGCATGCGTATTATAGAAAAGATGGCTTCCTAATTGAATTAGTCGAGTGCTGTGCTCCATAGTGTCTCCTTTTTCATCGACTCTTTCGAGGATCAACGAGTAGAAAAGATCGTAGTTGGTAGAATTTGGAGTGGATTTGTCCAGAAATCATGGCTGTAGCTTGAGTGGTTCGAGAGATATGGTTGTCTAAGAAGAAGAAGAATAATAATAGAGAAGAAGAAGAATATAGCGATTTACCTGCTTGCCGTATTTCTGAAACGGTAAGCTCCCTGGTCCTGAAACTTGGTCTGCACATTGTAGTAGGCTCTAGTAGGCTGGATAATCATTCACAGTAGCTTTTGTTAGGTCTAAGTGGGAGAACTAGAATTTCACTTTAGTATTAGTCTATAGGCGGCGCGCGCGGCCGTCCGAGTCATCCCTACATAGAGAGTGCTACCGCACTCTCTGATATACTAGATAGCTAGCTGTGTGTCATGATAATGGTCAGCTGATTTCATGAGCTCACCACGCATCATCGCTGAAATCTATTTTTAGTAACCTCCAGCATTTTGGTGGCTATACAGGCTGTACGGGAGTTGCATGCCCTCTCCCCACCTTCGGCAGGTCGATATGCCCTTGCTAATACCAGGTTCTCTTTTTTCCCGTCCTCCAAAAAGGAAAAAGGAGGCTGGGTTCGAGGCTACTATCACTCCGTGCTGAACTCATCTTGTATGCAGACGACATCTGCTATCACAAGATGTCACAGTAAATGAACATAGAGTTCAGCAGGACACCGAATGCATAGCCAGTGAACTGACCAACCTGAAACTACATCTAAATGCCACCAAGACAAAAACTATTGTAATGTATGTGAACTTAGGACTCTTGTTATTGTAAACAGTAATTAGTTACTGCATTTTCATTGGTCACTTTTTGTCATTCTAGAACCTTCTAGAAGCATATAGCACTATTTAAACATGTACTGTTCCCATTTGCATTGCTCTCTATCTTATTCTAAGAAAATTTGAAGTCAGTCAGTTAGTTAGCTACTGTGGTTCACAACAACTATGTTGGTATCCAGAAAGTGCAACCCACCTCAGCTTTCAATAATCTTAGGTGACAAACCTGTCAAGCGTTGTTCTATTGAATGTTTCCAGACCACCTCACGGGGGTGTGGCTATGCCAGACAAGTTGATGGTGTCTTTGCACCTAACCCTTCATACTCATCTCCCCCGAGTGCTGGAGAGGCCATCTTGCATCTGAGGCAGTACTCATACTGTAGAGTGAAACGAGACTAGCTATCGGACTCGGAAGTAATAGCGTAATAGCTAGTGGTAAAGGGTCAGCTATGCCAGACTAGTACGAGTATGAGTACGAGTATAGAAAGTTGTGATGTCATCATTTGGAAGAAATATTTTTCAAAACTATGAATCAGGCCATACACGTTGATATGTGGAATAGAACATTCTGAATTATAATACAGAGCTGGAATCGTGCCCTTCTTTCAAGAAAGCCTAAGGCTTCAATTGAAGCGTTCAAATTGCTACTGGCAGTGTAGTGTATGTAAAAGACACACTCAACTGAGTACTGTAACCCTTGCGCATGTGATGAAGTTTGATCAGCTGTGTACAACAGCTTAAGTTTCAAGGAAAGCTTTAGTCGTGACATACCTGAATTTTGACATTCTTTCATATCAATAGCTATTCAATATCAAAGGTATAGGAACAGGGAGTGGGAGGGCCATAAATGAATCTGATGAAGAGTCTAACACAAAAAAGAACAGATGGCTCATTTTTGTCACATGGACCCCCACCCCGTATGAATATGGAACTGTCGTACATTGTTAGGTAATAGCATATGTCCATACCTTTTTCCAATTCCACAATTTTTTTATCATTAGTACTAGTTATACCCAATAGCTAAATGAAGTTATGGCTACCTTGCTTCAAACTCTCCATGGCAATGACCTCAAGTTCACTAGAAGAATCAGTAATCTACCAACGAAATCAATAATAAATATCAAAATATGACAGTGTAGGTGCAACAGGGTAAGAGAATAGACAGCATGTAAGTAACAATGAAGAGAGTGAGTCAGTTCAGGATAACTTACCTTCTAAAGGAATGAAATTAAGCATCAAAATATAACAGTGAAGATACGACAGGGTAAGAGAATAGACAGCATGTAAGTAACAATGCAGAGAGTGAGTATGTTCAGAATAACTTACCTTCTGAAGGAATGAAATTAAGCATCAAAATACGACGACAGGGTAAGAGCATGTAAGTAACAATGCAGAGAGTGAGTATGTTCATAATAACTTACCTCCTGAAAGAATGAAATTAAGCATCAAAATACGACAGTGAAGGTAAGACAGGGTAAGAGAATAGACAGAATGTAAGTAACAATGCAGAGAGTGAGTACGTTCAGAATAACTTACAAACTGAAGGAATGAAATTAAGCGTCAAAATACAACAGTGAAGGCAAGAGAGGGTAAGAGAATAGACAGAATGTAAGTAACAATGCAGAGAGTGAGTACATTCAGAATAACTTACTTCCTGAAGGAACATCAAAATACGACGACAGGGTAAGAGAATAGACAGCATGTAAGTAACAATGCAGAGAGTGAGTACGTTCAGAATAACTTACCAACTGAAGGAATGTTATTAAGCATCAAAATACAACAGTGAAGGTGCGGCAGGGTAAGAGAATAGAACGCATGTAAGTAACAATGCAGAGAGTGAATATGTTAAGAATAACGTACCAACTGAAGGAATGAAATTAAGCATCAAAATACGACGACAGGGTAAGAGAATAGACAGCATGTAAGTAACAATGCAGAGAGTGAGTCAGTTCAGAATAACTTACTCGCTGAAGGAATGAAATTAAGCATCAAAATACGACGACAGGGTAAGAGAATAGACAGCATGTAAGTAACAATGTAGAGAGTGAGTACGTTCAGAATAACTTACCAACTGAAGGAATGAAATTAAGCATCAAAATACGACGACAGGGTAAGAGAATAGACAGCATGTAAGTAACAATGCAGAGAGTGAGTACGTTCAGAATAACTTACCAACTGAAGGAATGAAATTAAGCATCAAAAAAAGACAGTGAAGGTAAGACAGGGTGAGAGAATAGACAGCATGTAAGTAACAATGCAGAGAGTGAGTACGTTCAGAATAACTTACCTCCTGAAGGAATGAAATTAAGCATCAAAATACAACAGTGAAGGTACGGCAGGGTAAGAGAATAGACAGCATGTAAGTAACAATGCAGAGAGTGAATACGTTCAGAATAACTTACATCCTGAAGGAATGAAATTAAGCATCAAAATACGACAGTGAAGGTACAGCAGGGTAAGAGAATAGACAGCATGTAAGTAACAATGCAGAGTCAGTTCAGAATAACTTACTCGCTGAAGGAATGAAATTAAGCATCAAAATACGACGACAGGGTAAGAGAATAGACAGCATGTAAGTAACAATGCAGAGAGTGAGTACGTTCAGAATAACTTACATCCTGAAGGAATGAAATTAAGGATCAAAATACGACAGTGACGGTAAGACAGGGTAAGAGAATAGACAGCATGTAAGTAACAATGCAGAGAGTGAGTACGCTCAGAATAACTTACTCGCTGAAGGAATGAAATTAAGCATAAAAATACGACGACAGGGTAAGAGAATAGACAGCATGTAAGTAACAATGTAGAGAGTGAGTACGTTCAGAATAACTTACCTTCTGAAGGAATGAAATTAAGCATCAAAATACGACAACAGGGTAAGAGAATAAACAGCATGTAAGTAACAATGCAGAGAGTGAGTACGTTCAGAATAACTTACCTCCTGAAGG
This sequence comes from Crambe crambe, assembly GCA_963924555.1. Lineage (NCBI taxonomy): Eukaryota > Metazoa > Porifera > Demospongiae > Poecilosclerida > Crambeidae > Crambe > Crambe crambe. The sequence goes on from OZ004581.1 coordinate 9,207,508, forward strand.
AATGAAATTAAGCATCAAAATACGACAGTGAAGGTAAGACAGGGTAAGAGAATAGACAGCATGTAAGTAACAATGCAGAGAGCGAGTACGTTCAGAATAACTTACCTCCTGAAGGAATGAAATTAAGCATCGAAATACAACAGTGAAGGTACAGCAGGGTAAGAGAATAGACAGCATGTAAGTAATAATGCAGAGAGTGAGTCAGTTCAGAATAACTTACCTCCTAAAGGAATGAAATTAAACGTCAAAATACAACAGTGAAGGTACGGCAGGGTAAGAGAATAGACAGCATGTAAGTAACAATGCAGAGAGTGAGTATGTTCATAATAACTTACCTCCTGAAGGAATGAAATTAAGTATAAAATTTTGACAGTGAAGGTACGGCAGGGTAAGAGAATAGACATCATGTAAGTAACAATGCAGAGAGCGAGTACATTCAGAATAACTTACCTCCTGAAGGAATGAAATTAAGCATCAAAATACGACAGTGAAGGTAAGACAGGGTAAGAGAATAGACAGAATGTAAGTAACAATGCAGAGAGTGAGTACGTTCAGAATAACTTACTTCCTGAAGGAACATCAAAATACGACGACAGGGTAAGAGAATAGACAGCATGTAAGTAACAATGCAGAGAGTGAGTACGTTCAGAATAACTTACTTCCTGAAGGAACATCAAAATACGACGACAGGGTAAGAGAATAGACAGCATGTAAGTAACAATGCAGAGAGTGAGTACGTTCAGAATAACTTACCAACTGAAGGAATGAAATTAAGCATCAAAATACGACAGTGAAGGTAGGCAGGGTAAGAGAATAGACAGCATGTAAGTAATAATGCAGAGAGTGAATATGTTCACAATAACTTACAAACTGATTAAGCATCAAAATACGATAGTGAAGGTACAGCAGGGTAAGAGAATAGACAGTATGTAAGTAACAATGCAGAGAGTGAGTCAGTTCAGAATAACTTACTCGCTGAAGGATGAAATTAAGCATCAAAATACGACGACAGAGTAAGAGAATAGACAGCATGTAAGTAACAATGCAGAGAGTGAGTATATTCAGAATAACTTACTCTCTGAAGGAATGAAATTAAGCATCAAAATACAACGACAGGGTAAGAGAATAGACAGCATGTAAGTAACAATGCAGAGAGTGAGTACGTTCAGAATAACTTACCTCCTGAAGGAATGAAATTAAGCATCAAAATACGACAGTGAAAGTAAGACAGGATAAGAGAATAGACAGCATAGACAGCATGTAAGTAACAAAGCAGAGAGTGAGTACGTTTAGAATAACTTACCTCCTGAAGGAATGAAATTAAGCATCAAAATACGACAGTGAAGGTAAGACAGGGTAAGAGAATAGACAGCATGTAAGTAACAATGCAGAGAGTGAGTACGTTCAGAATAACTTACATCCTGAAGGAATGAAATTAAGCATCAAAATACGACAGTGACGGTAAGACAGGGTAAGAGAATAGACAGCATGTAAGTAACAATGCAGAGAGTGAGTACGTTCAGAATAACTTACCTCCTGAAGGAATGAAATTAAGCATCAAAATACGACAGTGAAGGTAAGACAGGGTAAGAGAATAGACAGCATGTAAGTAACAATGCAGAGAGTGAGTCAGTTCAGAATAACTTACTCGCTGAAGGATGAAATTAAGCATCAAAATACGACGACAGAGTAAGAGAATAGACAGCATGTAAGTAACAATGCAGAGAGTGAGTATGTTCATAATAACTTACCTCCTGAAGGAATGAAATTAAGTATAAAATTTCGACAGTGAAGGTACGGCAGGGTAAGAGAATAGACATCATGTAAGTAACAATGCAGAGAGTGAGTACGTTCAGAATAACTTACCTCCTGAAGGAATGAAATTAAGCATCAAAATACAACAGTGAAGGTACGGCAGGGTAAGAGAATAGACAGCATGTAAGTAACAATGCAGAGAGTGAATACGTTCAGAATAACTTACATCCTGAAGGAATGAAATTAAGCATCAAAATACGACAGTGAAGGTACAGCAGGGTAAGAGAATAGACAGCATGTAAGTAACAATGCAGAGTCAGTTCAGAATAACTTACTCGCTGAAGGAATGAAATTAAGCATCAAAATACGACGACAGGGTAAGAGAATAGACAGCATGTAAGTAACAATGCAGAGAGTGAGTACGTTCAGAATAACTTACATCCTGAAGGAATGAAATTAAGGATCAAAATACGACAGTGACGGTAAGACAGGGTAAGAGAATAGACAGCATGTAAGTAACAATGCAGAGAGTGAGTACGCTCAGAATAACTTACTCGCTGAAGGAATGAAATTAAGCATAAAAATACGACGACAGGGTAAGAGAATAGACAGCATGTAAGTAACAATGTAGAGAGTGAGTACGTTCAGAATAACTTACCTTCTGAAGGAATGAAATTAAGCATCAAAATACGACAACAGGGTAAGAGAATAAACAGCATGTAAGTAACAATGCAGAGAGTGAGTACGTTCAGAATAACTTACCTCCTGAAGGAATGAAATTAAGCATCAAAATACGACAGTGAAGGTAAGACAGGGTAAGAGAATAGACAGCATGTAAGTAACAATGCAGAGAGCGAGTACGTTCAGAATAACTTACCTCCTGAAGGAATGAAATTAAGCATCGAAATACAACAGTGAAGGTACAGCAGGGTAAGAGAATAGACAGCATGTAAGTAATAATGCAGAGAGTGAGTCAGTTCAGAATAACTTACATCCTGAAGGAATGAAATTAAGCATCAAAATACGACAGTGACGGTAAGACAGGGTAAGAGAATAGACAGCATGTAAGTAACAATGCAGAGAGTGAGTACGTTCAGAATAACTTACCTCCTGAAGGAATGAAATTAAGCATCAAAATACGACAGTGAAGGTAAGACAGGATAAGAGAATAGACAGCATAGACAGCATGTAAGTAGCAAAGCAGAGAGTGAGTACGTTAAGAATAACTTACCTCCTGAAGGAATGAAATTAAGCATCAAAATACGACGACAGGGTAAGAGAATAGACAGCATGTAAGTAACAATGCAGAGAGTGAGTACGTTCAGAATAACTTACTCGCTGAAGGAATGAAATTAAGCATCAAAATACGACGACAGGGTAAGAGAATAGACAGCATGTAAGTATTAATGCAGAAAGTGGGTACATTCAGAATAACTAACCGACTTAAGGAGTGGGATTAAGCATCGAAATACAACAGTGAAGGTATGACAGGGTAAGAGAATAGACAGCATGTACATAAGTATTAATGCAGAGAGTGGGTATGTTCAGAATAACTTACCGACTGAAGGAGTAAAATTAAGCACAGTGAAGGTATGAAAAGGTAAGAGAATAGACAGCATGTAAGTAACAATGCAGAGAGTGAGTACATTCAACTTACCTCCTGAAGAAAGTATCAAAATACGACAGTGAAGGTACGACAGGGTAAGAGAATAGACAGCATGTAAGTATTAATGCAGAGAGTGGGTACGTTCAGAATAACTTACCGACTGAAGGAGTGAAATCAAGAACCAAAATATGAAAGTGAAGGTACGACAGGGTAAGAGAATAGATAGCATGTAAGTAACAATGCAGAGAGTGAGTATAACTTACCAACTGAAGGAATGAAATTAAGCATCAAATATGACAGAGAAGATATGACAGGGTAAGAGAATAGACAGCATGTAAGTAACAATGCAGAGAGTGAGTACGTTCAGAATAACTTACCTCCTGAAGGAATGAAATTAGGCATCAAAATACAACAGTAAAGGTACGGCAGGGTAAGAGAATAGACAGCATGTAAGTAACAATGCAGAGAGTGAGTATGTTCAGAATAACTTACCTCCTGAAGGAATCAAATTGAGAATCAAAATACGACGACAGGGTAAGAGAATAGACAGCATGTAAGTAACAATGCAGAGAGTGAGTATAACTTACCAACTGAAGGAATGAAATTAAGCATCAAAATACGACAGTGAAGGTACGGCAGGGTAAGAGAATAGGCAGCATGTAAGTAATAATGCAGAGAGTGAGTACGTTCAGAATAACTCACCTCCTGAAGGAATGAAATTAAGCATCAAAATACGACGACAGGGTAAGAGAATAGACAGCATGTAAGTAACAATGCAGAGAGTGAGTACGTTCAGAATAACGTACCTCCTGAAGGAATGAAATTGAGAATCAAAATACGACGACAGGGTAAGAGAATAGACAGCATGTAAGTAACAATGCAGAGAGTGAGTATGTTCAGAATAACTTACCTTCTGAAGGAATGAAATTAAGCATCAAAATACGACGACAGAGTAAGAGAATAGACAGCACGTAAGTAACAATGCAGAAAGTGAGTACGTTCAGAATAACTTACCAACTCAAGGAATGAAATTAAGCATCGAAATACGACAGTGAAGGTAAGACAGGGTAAGAGAATAGACAGCATGTAAGTAACAATGTAGAGAGTGAGTCAGTTCAGAATAACTTACTCGCTGAAGGAATGAAATTAAGCATCAAAATACGACGACAGGGTAAGAGAATAGACAGCATGTAAGTAACAATGCAGAGAGTGAGTCAGTTCAGAATAACTTACTCGCTGAAGGAATGAAATTAAACATCAAAATACGACGACAGGGTAAGAGAATAGACAGCATGTAAGTAACAATGCAGAGAGTGAGTCAGTTCAGAATAACTTACTCGCTGAAGGAATGAAATTAAGCATCAAAATACGACGACAAGGTGGGAGAATAGACAGCATGTAAGTAACAATGCAGAGAGTGAGTACGTTCAGAATAACCTACCAACTGAAGGAATGAAATTAAGAATCAAAATACAACAGTGAAGGTAAGACAGGATAAGAGGATAGACAGCATGCAAGTAACAATGCAGAAAGTGAGTCAGTTCAGAATAACTTACTCGCTGAAGGAATGAAATTAAGCATCAAAATACAACGACAGGGTAAGAGAATAGACAGCATGTAAGTAACAATGCAGAGAGTGAATCAGTTCAGAATAACTTACAATCTGAAGGAGTGAAATTAAGCATCAAAATACGATAGTAAAAGTACGGCAGGGTAAGAGAATAGACAGCTTGTAAGTAACAATGCAGAGAGTGAGTCAGTTCAGGATAACTTACCTCCTGAAGGAATGAAATTAAGCATCAAAATACAACAGTGAAAGTACGACAGGGTAAGAGAATAGACAGCTTGTAAGTAACAATGCAGAGAGTGAGTCAGTTCAGGATAACTTACCTTCTAAAGGAATGAAATTAAGCATCGAAATACGACAGTGAAGGTACGACAGGGTAAGAGAATAGACAGCATGTAAGTAACAATGAAGAGAGAGAGTCTATACAGAATAACTTACTTTCTGAAGGAATAAAATTAAGCATCGAAATACGACAGTGAAGGTACGACAGGGTAAGAGAATAAACAGCATGTAAGTAACAATGCAGAGAGTGAGTATGTTCAGAATAACTTACCGATTGAAGGAATGAAATTAAGCATCAAAATACAACAGTGAAGGTATGACAGGGTAAAAGAATAGACAGCATGTAAGAAGTGAGTCAGTTCAGAATAACTTAAGTAATAATGCAAAGAGTAAGTTCTGAATGACTTACTTGCTGAAGGAATGAAATAAGGCATCGAAATACGACAGTGAAAGTACGACAGGGTAAGAGTATAGACAACAATGCAGAGAGTGAGTCAGTTCTGAATAACTTACTATCTGAAGGAATGAAATTAAGCAAATATGACAGTGAAGGTACGACAGGGTAAGAGAATAGACAGCATGTAAGTAACAAAGCAGAGAGTGAGTCAGTTCAGAATAACTTACTCGCTGAAGGAATGAAATTAAGCATCAAAATACGACAGTGAAGGTAAGACAGGGTAGAATAGACAGCATGTAAGTAACAATGCAAAGAGTGAGTCAGTTCAGAATAACTTACTCGCTGAAGGAATGAAATTAAGTATCAAAATACGACAACAGGGTGGGAGAATAGACAGCATGTAAGTAACAATGCAGAGAGTGAGTATGTTCAGAATAACTTACATCCTGAAGGAATGAAATTAAGCATCAAAATACGACAGTGAAGGTAAGACAGGGTAAGAGAATAGACAGCATGTAGGTAACAATGCAGAGAGTGAGTCAGTTCAAAATAACTTACTAGCTGAAGGAATGAAATTAAGCATCAAAATACGACGACAGGGTGGGAGAATAGATAGCATGTAAGTAACAATGCAGAGAGTGAGTCAGTTCAGAATAACTTACTCGCTGAAGGAATGAAATTAAGCATCAAAATACGACAGTGAAGGTAAGACAGGGTAAGAGAATAGACAGCATGTAAGTAACAATGCAAAGAGTGAATCAGTTCAGAATAACTTACTCGCTGAAGGAATGAAATTAATTATCAAAATATGACAACAGGGTGGGAAAATAGACAGCATGTAAGTAACAATGCAGAGAGTGAGTATGTTCAGAATAACTTACATCCTGAAGGAATGAAATTAAGCATCAAAATACGACAGTGAAGGTAAGACAGGGTAAGAGAATAGACAGCATGTAGGTAACAATGCAGAGAGTGAGTCAGTTCAGAATAACTTACTAGCTGAAGGAATGAAATTAAGCATCAAAATACGACGACAGGGTGGGAGAATAGACAGCATGTAAGTAACAATGCAGAGAGTGAGTGCGTTCAGAATAACTTACCAACTGAAGGAATGAAATTAAGCATCAAAATACGACAGTGAAGATAAGACAGGGTAAGAGAATAGACAGCATGTAAGTAACAATGCAGAGAGTGAGTCAGTTCAGAATAACTTACCTCCTGAAGGAGTGAAATTAAGAACCAAAATATGACAGTGAAGGTACGACAGGGTAAGAGAATAGATAGCATGTAAGTAACAATGCAGAGAGTGAGTGCGTTCAGAATAACTTACCAACTGAAGGAATGAAATTAAGCATCAAAGTACGACAGTGAAGATAAGACAGGGTAAGAGAATAGACAGCATGTAAGTAACAATGCAGAGAGTGAGTCAGTTCAGGATAACTTACCTTCTAAAGGAATGAAATTAAGCATCAAAACACGACAGTGAAGGTAAGACAGGGTAAGAGAATAGACAGCATGTAAGTAACAATGCAGAGAGTGAGTACGTTCAGAATAACTTACCTCCTGAAGGAATGAAATTGAGAATCAAAATACGATGACAGGGTAAGAGAATAGATAGCATGTAAGTAACAATGCAGAGAGTGAGTCAGTTCAGAATAACTTACCTCCTGAAGGAATGAAATTAAGCATCAAAATATGACGACAGGGTAAGAGAATAGACAGCATGTAAGTAACAATGCAGAGAGTGAGTACGTTCAGAATAACTTACATCCTGAAGGAATGAAATTAAGCATCAAAATACGACAGTGAAGGTACGGCAGGGTATGAGAATAGACAGAATGTAAGTAACAATGCAGAGAGTGAGTGCGTTCAGAATAACTTACCAACTGAAGGAATGAAATTAAGCATCAAAGTACGACAGTGAAGATAAGACAGGGTAAGAGAATAGACAGCATGTAAGTAACAATGCAGAGAGTGAGTCAGTTCAGGATAACTTACCTTCTAAAGGAATGAAATTAAGCATCAAAGTACGACAGTGAAGATAAGACAGGGTAAGAGAATAGACAGCATGTAAGTAACAATGCAGAGAGTGAGTCAGTTCAGGATAACTTACCTTCTAAAGGAATGAAATTAAGCATCAAAACACGACAGTGAAGGTAAGACAGGGTAAGAGAATAGACAGCATGTAAGTAACAATGCAGAGAGTGAGTACGTTCAGAATAACTTACCTCCTGAAGGAATGAAATTGAGAATCAAAATACGATGACAGGGTAAGAGAATAGATAGCATGTAAGTAACAATGCAGAGAGTGAGTCAGTTCAGAATAACTTACCTCCTGAAGGAATGAAATTAAGCATCAAAATATGACGACAGGGTAAGAGAATAGACAGCATGTAAGTAACAATGCAGAGAGTGAGTACGTTCAGAATAACTTACATCCTGAAGGAATGAAATTAAGCATCAAAATACGACAGTGAAGGTACGGCAGGGTAAGAGAATAGACAGAATGTAAGTAACAATGCAGAGAGTGAGTACGTTCAGAATAACTCACCTCCTGAAGGAATGAAATTAAGCATCAAAATACGACGACAGGGTAAGAGAATAGACAGCATGTAAGTAACAATGCAGAGAGTGAGTATGTTCAGAATAACTTACCAACTGAAGGAATGAAATTAAGCATCAAAATACGACAGTGAAGGTACGACAGGGTAAGAGAATAAACAGCATGTAAGTAACAATGCAGAGAGTATGTTCAGAATAACTTACCGACTGAAGGAATGAAATTAAGCATCAAAATACGACAGTGAAGGTATGACAGGGTAAAAGAATAGACAGCATGTAAGTAACCATGCAGAGAGTGAGTCAGTTCAGAATAACTTACAAACTGAAGGAATCATCAAAATACGACAGTGAAGGTACAACAGGGTAAGAGAATAGACAGCATGTAAGTAACAATGCAGAGAGTGAGTACGTTCAGAATAACTTACCTCCTGAAGGAATGAAATTGAGAATCAAAATACGACGACAGGGTAAGAGAATAGACAGCATGTAAGTAATAATGCAGAGAGTGAGTACGTTCAGAATAACTCACCTCCTGAAGGAATGAAATTAAGCATCAAAATACGACGACAGGGTAAGAGAATAGACAGCATGTAAGTAACAATGCAGAGAGTGAGTCAGTTCAGAATAACTTTCCTCCTGAAGGAATGAAATTAAGCATCAAAATATGACGACAGGGTAAGAGATTAGACAGCATGTAAGTAACAATGCAGAGAGTGAGTACGTTCAGAATAACTTACATCCTGAAGGAATGAAATTAAGCATCAAAATACGACAGTGAAGGTACGGCAGGGTAAGAGAATAGACAGAATGTAAGTAACAATGCAGAGAGTGAGTACGTTCAGAATAACTCACCTCCTGAAAGAATGAAATTAAGCATCAAAATACGACGACAGGGTAAGAGAATAGACAGCATGTAAGTAACAATGCAGAGAGTGAGTACGTTCAGAATAACTTACCCTCTGAAGGAATGAAATTACGCATCAAAATACGACAGTGAAGGTACGACAGGATAAAAGAATAAACAGCATGTAAGTAACAATGCAGAGAGTGAGCATGTTCGGAATAACTTACCGACTGAAGGAATGAAATTAAGCATCAAAATACGACAGTGAAGGTATGACAGGGTAAAAGAATAGACAGCATGTAAGTCACCATGCAGAGTGTGAGTCAGTTCAGAATAACTTACAAACTGAAGGAATCATCAAAATACGACAGTGCAGGTACAACAGGGTAAGAGAGTAGACAGCATGTAAGTAACAATGCAGAGAGTGAGTACGTTCAGAATAACTTACCAACTGAAGGAATGAAATTAAGCATCAAAATACGACAGTGAAGGTACAACAGGGTAAGAGAATAGACAGCATGTAAGTAACCATGCAGAGAGTGAGTACATTCAGAATAACTTACCAACTGAAGGAATGAAATTAAGCATCAAAATACGACAGTGAAGGTACAACAGGGTAAGAGAATAGACAGCATGTAAGTAACTATGCAGAGAGTGAGTATGTTCAGAATAACTTACCGACTGAAGAAATCATCAAAATATGTCAGTGAAGGTACGACAGAGTAAGAGAATAGACAACATGTAAGTAACAATGTAAAGAGTGAGTCAGTTCAGAATAACTTACTCGCTGAAGGAATGAAATTAAAGCATCGGTGAAGGTACGACAGGATAAGAGAATAGACAGCATGTAAGTAACAATGCAGAGAGTGAGTACGTTCAGAATAACTTACCAACTGAAGGAATGAAATTAAAGCATCATATACGACAGTGAAGGTACGACAGGATAAGAGAATAGACAGCATGTAAGTAACCATGCAGAGAGTGAGTACGTTCAGAATAACTTACCAACTGAAGGAATGAAATTAAGCATCAAAATACGACAGTGAAGGTACAACAGGGTAAGAGAATAGACAGCATGTAAGTAACCATGCAGAGAGTGAGTACGTTCAGAATAACTTACTGACTGAAGAAATCATCAAAATATGTCAGTGAAGGTACGATAGAGTAAGAGAATAGACAGCATGTAAGTAACAATGTAAAGAGTGAGTCAGTTCAGAATAACTTACTCGCTGAAGGAATGAAATTAAAGCATTGGTGAAGGTACGACAGGATAAGAGAATAGACAGCATGTAAGTAACAATGCAGAGAGTGAGTACGTTCAGAATAACTTACCGACTGAAAGAATGAAATTAAAGCATCAAATACGACAGTGAAGGTACGACAGGATAAGAGAATAGACAGCATGTAAGTAACAATGCAGAGAGTGAGTACGTTCAGAATAACTTACCCACTGAAGGAAAAAAATTAATCATCAAAATACGACAGTGAAGGTACGACAGGATAAGAGAATAGACAGCATGTAAGTAACCATGCAGAGAGTGAGTATGTTCAGAATAACTTACCAGCTGAAGAAATCATCAAAATACGTCATTGAAGGTATGACAGAGTAAGAGAATAGACAGCATGTAAGTAACAATGTAGAGAGTGAGTCAGTTCAGAATAACTTACCGACTGAAGGAATGAAATTAAGCATCAAAAGACGACAGTGAAGGTATGGCAGGGTAAGAGAATAGACGGCATGTAAGTAACAATGCAGAGAGTGAGTACGTTCAGAATAACTTACCTCCTGAAGGAATTAAATTAAGCATCAAAAGACGACAGTGAAGGTACGACAGGGTAAGAGAATAGACAGCATGTAAGTAACCATGCAGAGAGTGAGTACGTTCAGAATAACTTACCAACTGAAGAAATCATCAAAATACGTCAGTGAAGGTATGACAGAGTAAGAGAATAGACAGCATGTAAGTAACAATGTAAAGAGTGAGTCAGTTCAGAATAACTTACCTTCTAAAGGAATGAAATTAAGCATCAAAATACGACAGTGAAGGTAAGACAGGGTAAGAGAATAGACAGCATGTAAGTAACAATGTAGAGAGTGAGTCAGTTCAGAATAACTTACTCGCTGAAGGAATGAAATTAAAGCATCGAATATGACAGTGAAGGTACGACAGGATAAGAGAATAGACAGCATGTAAGTAACAATGCAGAGAGTGAGTCAGTTCAGGATAACTTACCTTCTAAAGGAATGAAATTAAGAATCAAAATACGACAGTGAAGGTAAGACAGGGTAAGAGAATAGACAGCATGTAAGTAACAATGTAGAGAGTGAGTCAGTTCAGAATAACTTACTCGCTGAAGGAATGAAATTAAGCATCAAAATACGACAATAGGGTGGGAGAATAGACAGCATGTAAGTAACAATGCAGAGAGTGAGTGCGTTCAGAATAACTTACCTTCTGAAGGAATGAAATTAAGCATCAAAATACGAAAGTGAAGGTAAGACAGGGTAAGAGAATAGATAGCATGTAAGTAACAATGCAGAGAGTGAGTATGTTCAGAATAACTTACCAACTGAAGGAATGAAATTAAGCATCAAAATACGATAAAAGTACGGCAGGGTAAGAGAACAGACAGCATGTAAGTAACAAAATGCAGAGAGTGAGTTTATTCAGAATAACATACCCGCTGAAGGAATAAATTAAGCATCAGTGACAGTATGACAGGGTAAGAGAATAGACAGCATGTGAGTAACAATGTAGAGTGTGAGTTGGTTCAGAATAACTTACCGGCTGAAGGCATCAAAATACAACAAGGTAAGAGAATAGACAGCATGTAAGTAACAATGCAGAGAGTGAGTTTAGAAGGAATGAAATTAAGCATCAAAATACGACAATGAAGATATGACAGGGTAAGAGAATAGACAGCATGTGAGTAACAATGTAGAGTGTGAGTTGGTTCAGAATAACTTACTGGCTGAAGGCATCAAAATACGACAGGGTAAGAAAATAGACAGCATGTAAGTAACAATGCAGAGAGTGAGTTTATTCAGAATAACTTACCAACTGAAGGAATGAAATTAAGCATCAAAATATGACAGTGAAGGTACGACAGGGTAAGAGAATAGACAGCATGTAAGTAATAGTGCTGAAAGTTGTCAAGAATAACTCACATCCTGAAGGATCTAAATATGTCAATGAAGGTATGACAGGGTAAGAGAATAGACAGCATGTAGGTAACAATGCAGAGAGTGAGTCAGTTCAGAATAACTTACTAGCTGAAGGAATGAAATTAAGCATCAAAATACGACAGTGAAGGTAAGACAGGGTAAGAGAATAGACAGCATGTAAGTAACAATGCAAAGAGTGAATCAGTTCAGAATAACTTACTCGCTGAAGGAATGAAATTAATTATCAAAATATGACAACAGGGTGGGAAAATAGACAGCATGTAAGTAACAATGCAGAGAGTATGTTCAGAATAACTTACATCCTGAAGGAATGAAATTAAGCATCAAAATACGACAGTGAAGGTAAGACAGGGTAAGAGAATAGACAGCATGTAAGTAACAATGCAGAGAGTGAGTACGTTCAGATATAATAATGTCAGTCTTGAATGACTCACCTCCTGAAAGAAAACATTGATACACATACTAACTAAAGTCGTGACCATAACATAATTCAGCACTTTCTAATCAATAAATATTCCAGACACAATCTTGAAACCTCCTTCCTTTTTTGGTAAAGGGTTGACAAGTGAGAATTGGCCCCACCCATACACATGGGCCACATAGGCACACTGCAGTACAGCACAAGCTGCACTTCAGGTGAGGAAGGAATGAGCTTCCAAGTCATTACCAGTGGTGGGTTGCATTGGTACACCCTCTATAATTAATATTCCACAACTAAATGAGCTACTGTCACACCCTAGCCCTATAGCCTTCTTTTCTGTCTCTTCATTCTCTGAACTTACTGACTGAAGGAACGGAATTAAGCATCACGACAGATAAGGTACGGCAGGGTAAGAGAATAGACAGCATGTAAGTAACAATGCAGAGACTGAGTGCGTTCTGAATAACTTACATCCTGAAGGAATGAAATTAAGCATTAAATACGACAGAGAAGATATGACAGGGTAAGAGAATAGACAGCATATAAGTAACAATGCAGAAAGTGAGTCAGTTCAGAATAACTTACCGACTGAAGGAATGAAATTAAGCATCAAATATGACAGAGAAGATATGACAGGGTAAGAGAATAGACAGAGAAGATATAATAGGGTAAGAGAATAGACAGCATATAAGTAACAATGCAGAAAGTGAGTCAGTTCAGAATAACTTACTGACTGAAGGAATGAATTAAGCATCAAATATGACAGAGAAGATATGACAGGGTAAGAGAATAGACAGCATATAAGTAACAATGCAGAAAGTGAGTCAGTTCAGAATAACTTACCGACTGAAGGAATGAAATTAAGCATCAAATATGACAGAGAAGATATGACAGGGTAAGAGAATAGACAGAGAAGATATGACAGGGTAAGAGAATAGACAGCATATAAGTAACAATGCAGAAAGTGAGTCAGTTCAGAATAACTTACTGACTGAAGGAATGAAGTTAAGCATCAAATATGACAGAGAAGATATGACAGGATAAGAGAATAGACAGCATGTAAGTAACAATGCAGAGAGTGAGTCAGTTCAGAATAACTTACTGACTGAAGGAATGAAGTTAAGCATCAAATACGACAGTGAAGGTACAACAGGGTACGAGAATAGACAGCATATAAGTAACAATGCAGAGAGTGAGTCAGTTCAGAATAACTTACCAGCTGAAGGAATTAAGCATCAAAATACGACAGTGAAAGTATGGAAGGGTAAGAGAATAGACAGCATGTAAGTAATAGTGCTGAAAGTTGTCAAGAATAACTCACATCCTGAAGGATCTAAATATGTCAATGAAGGTATGACAGGGTAAGATAATGAGAAGTGATAAAACAATATGTTAATGAAGTATAAGTAATGACTTACCAGGAGAAGGGGTAATAAGTTCCAACATCAAATTGAGTGTGTATGGTGTGAAAGAACATGATGCCAAATATAATAATGTCAGTCTTTAATGACTCACCTCCTGAAAGAAAACATTGATACACATACTAACTAAAGGTCATGATCATAACACGAATCAGTAATACACATTATAGACATAATCTTATTTGGTAAAGGGTTGACAAGTGAGAATTGGCCCCACCCGGTACCCCCCACCCATGGGCCACACATAGGCACACTGCAGTACAGCACAAGCTGCACTTCATGTGAGGAAGAAATAAGCTTCCAAGTCATTACCAGTGGTGGGTTGCATTGGTACACATAATACTCCACAACTAAATGAGCTGTCACACCCTAGTCCCTAGCCCCTAGCTACCTTTTTCATATGAATACACTCACAAAATATGGTTCAGCTCCGCTAGAAGTTGCTGTTTCTTCATTCTCTTCACCATTTTTATCACTCATGATGTGATCCAGTTAATGTTTCTTACCTGACAAAACAATCGCTTCAATCCAAAAGTCTTGTGCATGGGTTCAAAGATTCCTCACGAGGCTATCACTACGCATGCGTAAGATCATAGATAATAATTATTACTACACTGATTTGCAGGTCGGTTGTCACAAAAAAAAGGTCGTCAATTTCCACGCATGCGCGTTCATCTCAATTTAAAACCAATGGAATTCAACACGCATGCGTGCAAATTGACGACCTTTTTTGTGACAACCGACCTGCAAATCAGTGTATAGAGGGTTTCAGGTTGGTTGACCAGTAGAATTTGCACATGTGCAAGATAAATTCAAGCGAGCACAATATACTGTCATATAAATGCAATGATCTTAAATTTTGCGAGCACGAATTTAATTCTGCACAGTCGGCAAATTTTGTGTCAACCAACCTGAAAACCCCTGTATAATATTATCTATGGTTACAGGTAAGATGCAAGTGGGAGTACCCGAGTATTGAAAATATCTACGGGTTAGCTGAAATTTAAACTGTCTAACCCAGATGAGTGAATGGTTTTAAGAAAGCATGATATATAAAGTGAAGAGATCAGACAACATGATAAGCATTGAGTGATACCTGCACATGAAAAAGGGGAAAATCATTCAGTCTGCAGTGTGAAATAATGTCACACTGATCCATCCTTCTTTACTTCTCTCTATTTATTACACAGGTGCACATGTCTGCATCCTTCTCAATATAATTATCAGTCTGTAAAGGATGCAGTCATGTATATGTATACCTGAAGCACCTGTGTGATTAATAGAAGTTATTAAAGAGGGATGGATCAGTGTGTCTATTCACAACACACTAACATAGAACCTCATTTATTTATTCATAGATTTCTAACCTCTCACCCACTTAATTCCTTCTTCTCCATTTAACCTCTCACCCACTTCTCCATCTCCACTTTTTCTCCATCTAACCTCGCACCCACTTCTTCTCCATCTAACCTCTCACCCATTTCTTCTATCCTGTCACATACTTCCTCTCCACCTAGCCTGTCCCACAATTCTTAGCCTGCTGCCCACTTGATGGAGGAACTCTTTCAGAGTTCTGACTGTGACCAAAGATGTCGGTCGACAACATTCAATGCACTGCAATATGAGCACTTTGACAAAGCATGTGACATATCACTCAAGTCATATGTTGAGGACTGCTTGTTCCAGACTCCTGTAGTACAATTCAGTAATGTTTCTGCAAGAAAAGGTTAGCTAACCATACAATACGGGGGGGGACAGGGGGGTGCACCCCCTCTGATTTCGATTAAAAAAATAACTAGCAGAATAACACTGAGGCATATAGCTAAATGACTTATCCTGTTTTTGCCTCCCAAATACCAGATGCAATAATATAAGAAAACTCTAAAATTTTCCCAGGGGAGCATACCCCCAATCCAATTGGCGGACCTTGCATGCTGTGTAGCCTACTTTCAATTCCTCAATGGAATCCAGATTTGGTACCCCCAATATTTCGTAGTGGATTTTGTACCCATGCGAAATATCATAGTTGATTTTGCACCCCCACACCAAATATCCTTGAATTCTCCAGTGGTTTTGGTTTGATATCCCCATGGGTGCCAAAAATCCCTATAAAGTAGATTCAAAATCCACTACCACATCTTTTCAGTGGATTGGGGGTGCATAATAATTCACTAGTGGATTAGGTAGGGGGTACAAAAAAAGAGGTGCCGAATTTCCTGTGACACCATACCTGGTCTTACACCTTAAGTTACAGTATACATGGGCATCATGCCCCCCCCCCCCCCCCCCCCCCCCCCCCTTTTCAAATTCCTAGATCCACCCCTGTACATAAGCAAGAAGATTTTTCTGTTGTAAAGGTAATTTCTATGTCATATATCTAATGGTACAGTACATATGTACATGTTAACCTCCTTTTTCTCGAGGGTGGGCATAGGCGCCGCCAGACTATAGACATGCAATGTGGTCTTAATAATAATCATTGTTATGATAATACCATGGATATTACAAAGCATTTAAATACACAACTCCTGATCTGAAATGAAGTGAGACGCTAAAGGCATCTCAGGAACAATCAGTTCACAAGGTTGTGGCCCAGCCCCCACCATTTCTTTCACAGCTAAATACTGTGAATGTGATGAGCTGTAATCTGGGAGATCTTCATCACTGAAGGAAACGTCAAATTCATTCCCAGAATACTCTTCACTGGAGCTGGCAGTAGAATCTTCATTGGAGTAGATACTCCCCTCGTTTCCACTCATCTCAGGAGGTACTTCGTGGGACGGCTGGTAAGTGGTGCGAGCACGAGAGAAAATGGCATTGTGATCACAAACTCATCTCCCTCAACATAAACAGCATTCGCTTCAGGGAGAAGTGGCATAGCATAGCTGCCATCTTGTGTCTCAGTGGCCTCATCAGAGTTGTATGATCTCTTCCTCTCATCCATTCTCTCCATCTTCCTCTCTCGTTCCTGCCTGGGGGGAGGAGATTTGTAAACAGAATTTCCACACTGAATGATCAAGTGATCTCATCGCAACACTTACTTCAGTGCGGATATGTTTCTTGAGAGGGATTTTGTTTTCACTGATAATAAGTGGTAGCACTATTGGCTTCTTACTATAGCTACTTCCTTCTTTGAGAACCAATAGCTAACTAAGCAAACACTACAAGCAAAAATTCCTAACATGTAGCCTACAAGCTCATCAACATAATTATTATATAGACTTATCCCCCCAAGGCAATCTATTACACATTAAATTCATAAGGTAAAGCGATAGCTAACGACCAAATTGATGCTTTTCTATATTGGATGTGAGAAGATAATATGTGGTGGGAATATTGTTTGTACACAGCAGGTTAGTTAGACAAAGCATTACTCCTCTCAATCCCTCTCAGGTTGACCATTATGAGCTTGTAGAGCTAAGCTTCCCTTCATAGTACCTGCTATTGTCCAATCCAAGGCAAAATACCTAGTATTGTGTACGAATGCACTTCATAGGAACCTGCTACAGAAGATTTCCTATTATGGTGATCATTATTGTCTGTCATGCATGCATGAGGTGGCTACACCTAGACATGTGCATGTGGCTTTAAACATACCATACCATGACACAAATACACTTAACATAATACGTACACTTGCTATGTAGCTAAATTGACCTATTGAAATTTGAATTGTTCCTGCTTGGAAATGATGTTGAATCTTAAAACGAAAGGGCATCTACGTATTAAGATTATTCTCATTGTTGTTGTTATTATTATTGTTGTTTTAAACAGGTGTAGAGTCACATGACCATATCAATATTCATTGTATACATGGGACAACTAAACAAAAAATCGTGTTGTTTACTTATCTGTGCAGTGACCTCCCAAAGAAAAAGGTCACATACCAACACGTTTTAAGGTGACCTTTCTAGGTCTCTTCCTGGTCACAGCCCACATAAGTTTACCTCAACACCTGCAAGACTAATGGCATCTACCAGAAAGCCCCGAGGCACAAGTACATAGGTTACCCACATTCCCACCAACACTGTAGTCCAATGACCACAGCAGCCTTTGGTGGGTTACAGTCACAATCTCAACCCTCGATATTTGGAATATACTTGATAGACTTTGAATTCAGGCTTAATTATCTTTGTTAGTATACCCTTTGCCCAGAGAGGGCCAAGAGAGAAACCAACCTGAGGAGGTACACAATGGGGTTAGGACCAGTGGCCTCAATCATGCAGATACCACTTCATTACTACCATTTCTGCTACCACCCCTAGAGGCAGGCCACACAGCCTCTTGGCTAGACAACCCTGGCATACGTGGAACGGACTTTTTGATCCTCCTACCAGTGAGTGCATGGGGAAAAGGAAACTGCTGAGTCATTGTTGACTAGTTATCTTTGTGCTATATATATCTTCTACATGGGATACATCATAATGAAGATGGTCAATAAATATTAATTATTTCAAGTCAGTCTGTAATGCATCACAAGTCTTTCACATCAAAGCAGTTGGTCGATACACAGGGTGCATGGGAAACCTTATAAGGTGAAAATTGCTTGGAAGAAAGACAAGTACATCTACAATCTAATTAGAGGATATGATAATGACCTTTTTTGATGTGTATTGTGGACCCATGAGCACCACTATAATTGGCATGTCTGTCCCAACCATAAAGAGTTTAATTGAAGGGTCCACCCCCACAATGCCACAAGCTTGCTCTGTAGCTCTACGTAATACTAACTCTGTACAGTTTTATGTGGCTAGGTATTGTCAGAATTTGACATCTTTTTTTTTTTCCATTCAATCACAGTTTCAATGACCATACAGTGGTCATCCTCAGCGTAAAGTTCAAGGGCTAGTGATTTAACGAAAAAAGGTGTCAAACACACTAGTATGGCCATGGAATAGCCTTGGGGTGAAATTTAGTAACAAATAATAATCAGAAATGCAATGTGCCAGACAGACTTTCAGTGCCACAAAAATGTACTACCCCAGGCCCTATTAATCAACTCCTATTAAGAATTCATTAAGGGCTGCTTAGCTTAAGAATTCATCAACTGTTGACCTCCAGCCACGTGTCAGGAACATGTCAGAGACAAAGATGATTATGGTTTGTGTTTCATAAATAATGATATTAGTGGATCAAGGCAATACAGGAAGATGATTCACACCTTAGATGAATTATACTCTTACCAACACTCAGCAGTTTGTCTATTTCTTCCTCTTTCATCCTCTTGCACCAGTACCTGAGGGAGGGCCCAGGGATAGGGGAATAAATTCTCAATCAAAAAAACACATTGTGATCAGGTGACTACACTTCCGCTATACATACCGTATAGCGTGATATTTTCGTGGATAAAAATTTTCATGGATTTCGTGGTTAATACACGAGAATAGGGGAATTTATATGGTTCACACATCAATATTATTTTGCAAAATCACAAAAATTTTGACCCACAAAATTTTTGCGCTATATAGACCCTTTGCTCACTAGTGGATTATTAGAGAGAACAGACTGTACAATTAAAGCAACCACCTCTGGGCCACCAAAAGGTGGTCTCTTAATGGAGATGGTCTCTTAATGGAGGTGGTAATGGAGGTGGTCTAGGTGGTCTCTTTATAGAAGTCAAAATCAATGGTACAAGCACTATTGGGACATAACCAAGTGGTCTTTAAAGGGAGGTGGTCTCATTTCATTGTATCCACTCACACAAGGTGTCATTTCTAACTTGACTCTTCGACTGGTTTCCTTGTTGGTTCACTCTATAGATATACACGATGGAGGTTGTCTCATAAAAATGACATTCTTTAGTCATAGCCACTTACATCAGGATCACTGCTTGTTCCTAGTGGTAGAGATTTGCTCAAAGTTGTGGACTGAGGTGTTGGACTGCAACCAGGTTGAAGTTGAGGTGCACCTTGCAACTGGTTCAATGCTGAGATGGAAAACATAATCATAATATCTACAATCAGTGACAGGTCAGAGAATAGACATAATACATTATCATTACTAGTTCACTACCTTTCTCCAATTTTTTTTTTCAACTGATCAATTTCCTTGTCCTTTTTGGCTCAGTTGTAGCTGGGACTTATTCAGAAGCACTGCAATTACCTGGTCACAACATGAAGAGTCAGTGGAGAAGAAGTATAGTCAGAAAAATTATTGTTAATACAGGTACATCCCAACACCTGCACATGAAGTAAATTGTGCACTTTTATCACTCATTATGTAAATATTTCTTACCTGACAAAAATTGTTCCAAATGTCTGTGGGTTTAAAGATTCATGTGCAAGATGCAGATTGCATATCTGCACATCTTAAGTTAGCTGAATTAATGTCTAACCTAGATCAGTGAATGGTTTCAAGAGGGTATGATGTTATTGTATAAGTGGAGATTAGACAGTGTATACCTGCACATGAAAAGGAAAGTCATTTATTTCATGCCAGTCTGCAGTGTAAAATAATGTCACACTGATCCATCCTTCTTTACTTCTTTACTTCTCTCTATTTAGCTATTACACAGGTGCATCTACATACATATAACTATGCATTTTTCACAGACTGATGATACTACACACAACAGGTGTTATCTACAGTACATGTGATTGTCTGCATCCTTCAAAATATCAGTCTGTGAAAGACGCATACATGCATGTACATGTAGATAACACCTGTGTGTGATATAGAGAGAAGTAATTGAAGACGGGATGGATCAGTGTCTATTCACAACACAATAACAAGATTGAAGAGGGCATATATTCACACACAAAAAGAAATCTAAACTCTCAGAGTATTGGAATCTCTGCAACTATGAAAGTTCATGTATCAAGTACATGCGCATGCGCATTATCGGAAAAAATGACATCCATAGTCAAGTACTGTGCTCCAGTAGTGTCTCCTTTTTCTTCGATTCTTTAGAGGATCGACAAGTAGAAAAGATCGTAGCTGGTAGAATTTGGAGTGGATCTATCCAGAAATACTTGCTGTATATAGATTGAGTGGTTCGTGGGATATGGTTATTGAATAATATAAAAGAAGAAGAATCCAGCGACTTATGTACCTGCTTGCCATATTTCTGAAATGGTAAGCTCCCTGGTCCTGAAACTTAGTCTGCACTTTGTAGTAGGCTTTTGGGGGGGTTGGGGGGGGGGGGGGGGGGGGGGGGGGACACACACACACACTTCTTTCAACATGGCGTTTCTGCCTCTATACTATACAATGGCTATTCTTTCTCTGCCTGTATAAGGTCGTTAACACTGTTGTTTGGGGAACACCTGACAACAACTTTCCCCCCAACCCTATACAGTATAGATAAAGTATCTACACCATAATAGTCTCTATGGCTACAGTCGAACCTCGGTTATCCGGACACCTTTGTCCAAGCATTTTTTTCCAGGCTGCCGGATAAGTAAATTACTCCAGATAAGTGAAATAATAGTGTTGAGGTTATGTTGGTTGTTTGGAATTTTTTTAAAGCTAGTACTAACAGCTTAGAACAGTGTAGCTTGTTGTTATGCAGTTGCTAATTATGTGCCTGTGCAAAGCTCTCTCAGAAAATAATGTTAAAATCCATTACACATGCTTGTAGTGCATGTATTAATTACTATTTCCTAATCTGGATAAACGAGGTTCCAGATAAACGAGGTGGGATACACTGTACTACAATGACAATGAGTACTCCAAGATTATTGTAAGTTGTCATGATAAGGCCACTTAAAATTAATTATTAGTTTCTCATCCTTACCACATCCTGTTTTTAATGCGGTGTCGGGTACTTATTATTTATTATGTAACCTGTTTATTTTAGGACACACAAAATTATTACACTGAATATTAAATAAATGTTGAATGAATGAATAAAAAATAGCAATTACTTCTTTCTCTTCTTGGCACCACTGGATTGAGAAGGGACTTACCTTTTACGCTTTAATACAGCAGGCTTCTTGTGAAGACAATTGTTACAAATTGGATACTTGTCTTGCAAATCATCATCCTCAGCCACATCAGAGCAACCACAGTAGAAGCAGAGAGGCTCATGGTAAGTTCCGGAATTTCCATAGGTGACGAACATAGCAGGTTTGTTCCAATGAACACTTGACACAGAATCGATGACTCATCATCGATATCCTGTAAACTGATACCACAGGAATATTGGACTTCTTCTAGGATCTTTTCTAGCTCCCAGCGAGTAACTACATTCTTTGCATATAGCAGCCTCCACTTCTCACATTCATGACACTGAATAACAACATCAACATTTCTTGCATACTGTGCTGTGGGAGTAAATGGCATTCCACTTCCTTTCTTTTCTGCAAGCTTTTTCGAGGGGCAATGTTCTTCAGTAGTATCATCTTTACCATACAAATACTCAATAAACTGTCCTAAACTCGATACAGCTTCCCCAACCTTCACTTTGGTACTAACACGAACCATTTCTTGCTTACTTTTACCAATCAAACAGTTAATTACAGCAGAAACCAATTCGTCAGGGATAGATGAAGTTCCATCAAGCTGTCCAGAGGCATAGAGTGTGAACAGTTCCAACAGGGACAAAATTAATGAACACAAGAAGGCTAATTGCTAATTAAAACCACAACAATCAGCACAGCATCTCAGCTATAGGCTATACTAATAGCAAGCTATGTTGCAAACAAATGATGGCACCCCCCCCCCCCCCTCTAAACTGTTGAGGAGAGTTATAGCTAGCTAAATTTCTGCCCCCATACTGTACTGATTGTGGTTAGCCTTCTAGTCTCTTTCTCTTCCATCCCTACTAGGCCTAGTAGCTACTAGCAATCCAGAGCGAATGGCTTAGCCAGATATACTTTACCTTGCTCAGAGACAGAACAGCCATACCAGTTCTTTAGCACCCTGCTAAACCTGATTTGCACAACAACAAACACCATCTTGCCGCCTTTTCACACTCAGCTGCAACAACCGTTCAAAAAAGACCGGGTGAGCCATCATATTTTTCTGATGCGGTAGGTAAAAATTGATGCGGGCGGGGATGAGAAACTAATAATTAAAAGTGGCCTAAGTGCATGTGAGGCACATGCAGCCACCAATTTCCTTATAATGACATTGTTACTATAATAATGATAGCCACTGTAAAAGTGCTGCCAGCCTGCCCATGCTATAGCTAGCTGCCAGTTGCCCACCATTTTACTTCATAAGTAGACAGAATCAACAAGCTGTGCAAGCATTTGCACACTCCATCAGCTTAACTAGCTACTCCAACTTCAGAATAAGTTTGCCATCATGAACTACTTGACCTCAAAGACAGTTATTATATTCATGCACAGCTACTAAAGTCTAGCTATTTGCAGTCACTGGGTCCCTTAAATGATCATTCACTATTTGCTCTAACTTCGACCACACCAGCTGCAGCTGCATGGTTTAAAAATTGAGAGAAAGTTTATAGCAGTGCATGATCAAGGGAGTAGGTACTGCTAATTGAACTTCATCATTTTAAATATTGTACAGGAACAGAAGGGGATCAGCTGAGTCCTGTTCAGTTATTTTCACTAGCTAGTACAGACAGTTTTTATATGCAGGCTTGTGAGTACACAGTTGCTAGCTAGCACCAACTTATGTAGCTAGCTGCCTTTTCATGTGAATGTACTTACGGTTTAGCTCTGCTAGAAGTAGATAACTGCTCTTCTTCTAATATTGATCATAATTATCATGTAGTCTCGCGTGGCCAGACCCTTTACCAACTGCAGCACGGATGTGTGTATTACATCATCCGCACGCAGTACGATTGGTTAGACACACTATGATAGCAAAAACAACTCTACTGGTCACTGGCTAGGCACTGTGATTCAGGGCCATGCCGTAAGTTTGAATATCTGATGCTGGAGAAAGCAGGCTCCTGTCACTCTTAGACACACCACCCTTCTTTCCGCAACAAGACTGCACTGTATATGCAATGGGTCTATATCGCAAAATGAATTCTGGACAGCATAGCCAATAGGCATAAGTAAGAGTAGATTATTCCTATGATTATGTAAATAATATTATTCACAATAGCAATAGTTACTTATGACTACATCAAGGAACATTGATTCAGCAAGAAGCTTTTGTGAAATTAATCAATTTCTTTTAATAAATAAACTTGCATACTAATCACTGACAGTTTCATTTATTTCTTCTGCAAGTGTTTTCAATCCGATATCATTTAAGACTTTGACAAGACTCTTCCACGAAACTTCCACTCCTTTTCCTTCCAACCAGTTGTTGAGTATTCTTGTGGTGATGTCCACTGGAACCCCATGAAGTTCTCTTTGAATGGCCTTCATATGACCACCTGTTTCATCCTTCAGCAGTGATATCCCAAAACTGGAATAATCTGCTCCAATCTTGTTTGGAATATTGATGTTACGCTTGAGGCCAGGGAAGTTGAGTAAACAGGGCATAGTGGGCTTCAAACCTGGAAGAGTAAGTGACAACCAAAACTGTTAATGATGAGTGAAGGTGTATTATGCATGAGTTATCACATTCATTAAAGTAATATTGCCCCTGAAGGAACTGCAATCAGTGCTTCACATATGTAGTACCCTAAGGGGACATGCTTGGACAATGACTAACTAGCTATTCTAGTTCGTGTTTGTATTCGTTGATGACCAGGTCCACTGGCTATCACAGTCAACCACTTTTTTTTTACTATTCTTACATTTTGAAGTGCTCATCCCTCCCTGAGATGACGGGTAGACCTTTAAATCAGCTGCACCTAATGATTGAGTGTGTACATACATACAGCATCGCATGGAGAGTACATTGGCACTACGTAGCTTACCAGGCATCCAATTTGGCATAAAGATAGCTAAAATGATGGCTAGGAGGGCAATAACAATTGCGATGATGGTGGTAGCTGCAATGGGTCCAAATAATTATTACTAAAACATAATAATAATTATGTTGTATGTGTGTACATACAACACTGCATGTATGGAGAGTACATTGGCACTACATAGCTTACCAGGCATCCACTTTGGTATAAAGATAGCTGAAATGATGGCTACTAGAAGGGCAATAACAATTGCGATGATGATGGTTCTGGATGCTGTTGTGGTAGCTGTAATGGGTCCAAATAACAATTTCATGGAATGAGCTAGTGCTAGTGACAAGCACTATAACTTATGCTACTAAATCACATACTAACCACACTAATAATACTAACATCCCACTTTCAGGCACCCCACATTTGCATCCCATAAAATTTTGTGTAAATAAACATTTTTGAACACAATGGTAGCTACCCTCAGTCGTCATGTTAAAGAATTTTGCAGAATCTTTGCAACAAGAATATCGTTATGATAGAGCTATACTGCTGTGGTCCAGGCCTATTGTTCTAGCTACCACTACTCTGCTACTACCAAATAAGGACTCCTTCCGTCTGTTGCAAAGATTCTGCAAAACCCTGTAAATATTGTGACTATACTATGCTAGTAACACACACTCTGATCCAATGATTACCTGTATGAGGAAATTGTGAGGATTGATGGTGTCTATTAGCCTCTGTCAAAGGTTGTTCGTCTATTAAAGATCGTTTGCCTATCAGAGAATACCAATACAAGATTTATGTGAAAATCATAATGCTCTATACTGTAGGTAAAGGAAACTGTTAAGATAAAAATTACAAGCTATATTCAAACAGAAAATAACTTTGGGATCAATAATATTGAACTAAGTAATAATTATATGAAAGATGATTAACCAAATTCCACTTTCTGCTCCAAACAGAATTGATATACTGTCTATGCATAAATAAACATGTATCAACATGTATCAGAAAATTTATAAAGAGGGGAAGAATAGAATTAGTTAATGGGCATAAAATTAAATAGTTATGGAGACGCAAAAATTCATCTGCTGACATAAAAATTAATGTCCCTCTTGGACTAAAACTTGCGGACCATTGATGATATCTAATTACCTTTCCATGAGCAGGACAAACAGCTGCTAGATCAAGACTAGTGATCTCATTATATAACTCACACCATCCCATAAAAAAGTTATACCGAATCACAATGACACACAGGAAGTGTTAGGTGAGAGAGAGAGAGAGAGAGAGAGAGAGAGAGAGAGAGAGAGAGAGAGAGAGAGAGAGAGAGAGATATTGCTGCTAAGGACGCATTAAGAAGGACTAGCTTGCAACCTCCTGAATTCTGGTTAGGAACTCACAGGAGGACTGCTTATATATCTCTTTTCAGCATGTAGTGTGGATACCCAAAGTCCCAGCTGAAGCTATAACTAGTATTGTGTCAGCTAAAATTAATGACAAGTTTGTTTCTGACAGAGCTAAATGAATGAAGTGCACTGCCTTTTCTTCACACTCTCTACTTTAAATAATAAAATGGGCTGGGCTTCTGTTAGTTATCGTACCTGGATCAATGTTGATGGTAAAAAAATTATTATTCAAAGTGCCATATATTTCCACAATGTATTCAAGTGGCTGTACTTTCTGTCCCTCCTTTATCCACTTTGCCACTAATTCACAATGCGGTACTACTTGACTTTCTGGTTTATGAAGATCCACTCGTTTCTTATCAATCTATAAGATAGTCAGTGCAATACTAGCTAGCTAATGTGTATACATGCATTTATTACCTCTGGTAATACTGAGGGGAAAATCTTCCATTTTTCTTGTAGAGTAACACCTTCTCTCTCAATGCTTAAGTTGATTTTATTGTCTCTGAAGTAAAATGATTGTTCTGGACCAGTTGCAGCTTTTTTAGATGAATACTGTTTCCGGACAGTCTATAATTATATTATTATGAATGGACTGGTCATAATAATTATTATGATATAAAAGCTACATGTAGACAGTTACTATCAAAGTTCCTAAAAGTAGCTGAGTCAGCAAAAAGTGACAAGCCATGTCAATATTAGCACCTATGAACTTCAATTTTACACACCTTGAATATTATTCTATGATTAACTCACTTTTACATGTGCATCATCACTCCATGTAACAGCAAAGTGTATATCTTTGTTGGTATGCTTTCCCATATAAAATACACCAAACCAATATACACGTTCATCAGATCCATTTTGTACTACTGCCATTCCACTAAATTGGTTTAAAGTTATCATTCCATAGGTGGTGTGTTCATTAAAGGTCCCTCCATGGATGATATTGAAGGAAACTGGAAGATCCTCTTTGGTATTTGAAGATGATGATTGTAGGTATGTGGTATGTGAAGCCCTAGCAAAGGAGAGGCGGAAGCTGTTCTTACGTGGAGCACAGTGCTGAATTTCTAGACTCAATCGAACTTGAAATTTACACTTTGGGTTAGATCGAAACCAAAAAACAGGACTGACCAGTTCAGTATTTACTGGGAATACATAGTGGCCAGAAAGTGAAGCAATGATAGTAATAGTGCAGCTGCTCAAGTTGCTAGGTAGGGATCCTGGTGGAATATTTAGTCTCAATCCATATCCTTTCCAATCAACGAATTGAGAAGAATTAGTCACCTGGATTTCTGTAACTTGTATTCCTGTACCAAATGAATCAGATATGCATGATACTGTGTTCACTTGCATATGGAATAGAGCATTATGTTATGATGTGGTTTTATAGAGCCACATAAAAGATAGGTTGGTATAATGCTCGACATTTAATTATGATATTAATAACTATACCTTTATAAACAGTAAGGACAGCAACAGTGCTATTTATAGAATGTCCACCACCAGAGATAGTACAAGAATACTCTCCACTTGATTCCACAGATACGTTGTAAATTCTCAAAGTAGCAAGATTGGAACCTTCAATATTGATCTTGTTTGATAATGGTGTGCCATTCTTATACCACTTGTAGACCAAGTCCATTCCATCTGCTCTCACTTTAAAACTCACATCACTTCTTTCGGCAATACTTATGTTTGATGGTTGCTTCTTAATTAGTGGTTGCTTCTTATTTAGAGGAGTGACTACAATGAATGTTGTTACAAAAGTCAGTGAATGCATGCACACAAGAATATAATAAATTATTCTGGTGTATGAATGTATAGCCAGATATAAATCCTATACTAAAGGACTGCATTCAGTGCTTCAAAGGACATAATATTATGTTCCAACCAATCTTCTTATTTTTGTTTAACTATAGTAGGCACTGCAGGGGTGGGTGGCTCTCCACTGTTAGAAGCCTGATATCTTGAATGTGTAGTCATGAGTCACAT
Organism: Crambe crambe; assembly: GCA_963924555.1. Lineage (NCBI taxonomy): Eukaryota > Metazoa > Porifera > Demospongiae > Poecilosclerida > Crambeidae > Crambe > Crambe crambe. Next base: position 9,235,725 of record OZ004581.1, read on the forward strand.
CCTTATGTGTAGACAGCTTTGTAGCATGCTGTGCTGAAGGAACACTGCCAGCTTTCTGTAGCAACCTGCTTTCCCTTCCTTAAGCAGGCAGGATCTACTATATATAAGCACTATGTATAGAGAGGCGATGTTAGGGCCAGTCCATCATCTCGAGGAGGAATGAGCACATTTCAAGAATGCTAAAAAAGCCTAAAGCCATACACTATAAAAACGAAATGGTGAACATCACTACATTGTAGTGATGTTCACCATTTCGCTTTTACAGCGTAGCAGTAGGACTGCTCTATGGTGTCTGTTAAATGCCTGCTCTATAGTAACTGCTCTATAGTCTATAGTGCCTTCTATTGCTTGCTCTAGTGGTAGCATACTCTGTGCCTCCTCTATAGTGGTAGCATACTCTGTGCCTCCTCTATAGTGGTAGCATACTCTGTGCCTCCTCTATAGTGGTAGCATACTCTATAGTGCCTTAATGATTGAGTGTGTACAATACATGCATCACTGCATGGAAAACATGCACACATGATCATATATATTATCTTACCAAACATCAATATAATAAGAACGATGGCTAGGAGGGCAAAAACTGTTGCAGTACAATACTGGCATGGAGAAGGTACGGCAGGGTAAGAAAATAGCAAGTAAGTAACAATGCAGAGAGTGAGTCAGTTCAGAATAACTTACCAACTGAAGGAATGAAATTAAAGCATCGAATACGACAGTGAAGGTACAACAGGGTAAGAGAATAGACAGCATGTAAGTAACCATGCAGAGAGTGAGTACGTTCAGAATAACTTACCCTCTGAAGGAATGAAATTAAGCATCAAAATATGACAGTGAAGGTACAACAGGGTAAGAGAATAGACAGCATGTAAGTAACCATGCAGAGAGTGAGTACGTACAGAATAACTTACCGACTGAAGGAATGAAATTAAGCATCAAAATACGACAGTGAAGGTACAACAGGGTAAGAGAATAGACAGCATGTAAGTAACAATGCAGAGAGTGAGTACGTTCAGATTAACTTACCAACTGAAGGAATGAAATTAAAGCATCGAATACGACAGTGAAGGTACAACAGGGTAAGAGAATAGACAGCATGTAAGTAACCATGCAGAGAGTGAGTACGTTCAGAATAACTTACCCTCTGAAGGAATGAAATTAAGCATCAAAATATGACAGTGAAGGTACAACAGGGTAAGAGAATAGACAGCATGTAAGTAACCATGCAGAGAGTGAGTACGTACAGAATAACTTACCGACTGAAGGAATGAAATTAAGCATCAAAATACGACAGTGAACAACAGGGTAAGAGAATAGACAGCATGTAAGTAACCATGCAGAGAGTGAGTACGTACAGAATAACTTACCGACTGAAGGAATGAAATTAAGCATCAAAATACGACAGTGAAGATACAACAGGGTAAGAGAATAGACAGCATGTAAGTAACCATCCAGAGAGTGAGTACGCTCAGAATAACTTACCGACTGAAGAAAATACGTCAGTGAAGGTACGACAGAGTAAGAGAATAGACAGCATGTAAGTAACAATGAGTCAGTTCAGAATAACTTACTGGCTAAAGGAATGAAATTAAGCATCAAAATACGACAGTGAAGGTACAACAGGGTAAGAGAATAGACAGCATGTAAGTAACAATGCAGAGAGTGAGTACATTCAGAATAACTTACCGACTGAAGAAAATACGTCAGTGAAGGTACGACAGAGTAAGAGAATAGACAGCATGTAAGTAACAATGCAGAGTTCAGAGTAACTTACCGCTTGAAGGAATGAAATTAAGCATCAAAATACGACAGTTAAGGTACAACAGGGTAAGAGAATAGACAGCATGTAAGTAACCATGCAGAGAGTGAGTACGTTCAGAATAACTTACCGACTGAAGGAATGAAATTAAACATCAAAATACGACAGTTAAGGTACAACAGGGTAAGAGAGTAGACAGCATGTAAGTAACCATGCAGAGAGTGAGTACGTAGAGAATAACTTACCGACTGAAGGAATGAAATCAAAGCATCGAATACGACAGTGAAGGTACAATAGGGTAAGAGAATAGACAGCATGTAAGTAACCATGCAGAGAGTGAGTACGTTCAGAATAACTTACAGACTGAAGGAATGAAATTAAGCATCAAAATATGACAGTGAAGATACGACAGGATAAGAGAATAGACAGCATGTAAGTAACAATGCAGAGAGTGAGTACGTTCAGAATAACTTACCGACTGAAGGAATGACATTAAAGCATCGAATACGACAGTGAAGGTACAACAGGGTAAGAGAATAGACAGCATGTAAGTAACCATGCAGAGAGTGAGTACGTTCAGAATAACTTACTGACTGAAGGAATGAAATTAAAGCATCGAATACGACAGTGAAGGTACAACAGGGTAAGAGAATAGACAGCATGTAAGTAACCATGCAGAGAGTGAGTACGTTCAGAATAACTTACTGACTGAAGGAATGAAATTAAAGCATCGAATACGACAGTGAAGGTACAATAGGGTAAGAGAATAGACAGCATGTAAGTAACAATGCAGAGAGTGAGTCAGTTCAGGATAACATACCAGCTAAAGGAATGAAATTAAGCATCAAAATATGACAGTGAAGATACAACAGGATAAGAGAATAGACAGCATGTAAGTAACAATGCAGAGAGTGAGTCAGTTCAGAATAACTTACATACTGAAGGAATGAAATTAAGCATCAAATACGACAGTAAAGGTACGACAGGGTAAGAGTATAGACAGCATGTAAGTAACAATGCAGAGAGTGAGTATTTTCAGAATAACTTACACGCTGAAGGAATGAAATTAAGCATCAAAATATGACAGTGAAGGTACAACAGGGTAAGAGAATAGACAGCATGTAAGTAACCATGCAGAGAGTGAGTACGTTCAGAATAACTTACTGACTGAAGGAATGAAATTAAAGCATCGAATACGACAGTGAAGGTACAACAGGGTAAGAGAATAGACAGCATGTAAGTAACCATGCAGAGAGTGAGTACGTTCAGAATAACTTACTGACTGAAGGAATGAAATTAAAGCATCGAATACGACAGTGAAGGTACAATAGGGTAAGAGAATAGACAGCATGTAAGTAACAATGCAGAGAGTGAGTCAGTTCAGGATAACATACCAGCTAAAGGAATGAAATTAAGCATCAAAATATGACAGTGAAGGTACAACAGGGTAAGAGAATAGACAGCATGTAAGTAACCATGCAGAGAGTGAGTACGTTCAGAATAACTTACTGACTGAAGGAATGAAATTAAAGCATCGAATACGACGGTGAAGGTACAACAGGGTAAGAGAATAGACAGCATGTAAGTAACCATGCAGAGAGTGAGTACGTACAGAATAACTTACAGACTGAAGGAATGAAATTAAAGCATCGAATACGACAGTGAAGGTACAATAGGGTAAGAGAATAGACAGCATGTAAGTAACCATGCAGAGAGTGAGTCAGTTCAGAATAACTTACATACTGAAGGAATGAAATTAAGCATCAAATATGACAGTGAAGGTACGACAGGGTAAGAGTATAGACAGCATGTAAGTAACAATGCAGATAGTGAGTATTTTCAGAATAACTTACTTTCTGAAGGAATAAAATTAAGTATCGAATACGACAGTGAAGGTACAACAGGGTAAGAGAATAGACAGCATGTAATTGACAATGCAGAGAGTGAGTCAGTTCAGAATAACTTACGCGCTGAAGGAATTAAATTAAGCATCAAAAGACGACAGTGAAGGTACGACAGGGTAAGAGTATAGACAGCATGTAAGTAACAATGCAGAGAGTGAGTCAGTTCAGGATAACTTACCAGCTAAAGGAATGAAATTAAGCATCAAAATATAACAGTGAAGATACGACAGGGTAAGAGAATAGACAGCATGTAAATAACAATGCAGAGAGTGAGTCAGTTCAGGATAACGTACCGGCTAAAGGAATGAAATTAAGCATCAAAATACGACAGTGAAGGTACGACAGAGTAAGAGAATAGACAGCATGTAAGTAACCATGCAGAGAATGAGTCAATTCAGAATAACTTACCAACTGAAGGAATGAAATTAAGCATCAAAATACGACAGTGAATGTACAACAGGGTAAGAGAATAGACAGCATGTAATTGACAATGCAGAGAGTGAGTCAGTTCAGAATAACTTACCCGCTGAAGGAATTAAATTAAGCATCAAAAGACGACAGTGAAGGTATGGCAGGGTAAGAGAATAGACAGCATGTAAGTAACAATGCAGAGAGTGAGTCAGTTCAGAATAACTTACATACTGAAGGAATGAAATTAAGCATCAAATATGACAGTAAAGGTACGACAGGGTAAGATTATAGACAGCATGTAAGTAACAATGCAGAGAGTGAGTATTTTCAGAATAACTTACTTTCTGAAGGAATAAAATTAAGTATCGAATACGACAGTGAAGGTACAACAGGGTAAGAGAATAGACAGCATATAATTGACAATGCAGAGAGTGAGTCAGTTCAGAATAACTTACGTGCTGAAGGAATTAAATTAAGCATCAAAAGACGACAGTGAAGGTACGACAGGGTAAGAGTATAGACAGCATGTAAGTAACAATGCAGAGAGTGAGTCAGTTCAGGATAACTTACCAGCTAAAGGAATGAAATTAAGCATCAAAATATAACAGTGAAGATACGACAGGGTAAGAGAATAGACAGCATGTAAGTAACAATGCAGAGAGTGAGTCAGTTCAGAATAACTTACATACTGAAGGAATGAAATTAAGCATCAAATACGACAGTGAAGGTACGACAGGGTAAGAGTATAGACAGCATGTAAGTAACAATGCAGAGAGTGTGTATTTTCAGAATAACTTACACGCTGAAGGAATGAAATTAAGCATCAAAATATGACAGTGAAGGTACAACAGGGTAAGAGAATAGACAGCATGTAAGTAACCATGCAGATAGTGAGTACGTTCAGAATAACTTACCGACTGAAGGAATGAAATTAAAGCATCGAATACGACAGTGAAGGTACAACAGGGTAAGAGAATAGACAGCATGTAAGTAACCATGCAGAGAGTGAGTACATTCAGAATAACTTACTGACTGAAGGAATGAAATTAAAGCATCGAATACGACAGTGAAGGTACAATAGGGTAAGAGAATAGACAGCATGTAAGTAACCATGCAGAGAGTGAGTACGTTCAGAATAACTTACCGACTGAAGGAATGAAATTAAAGCATCGAATACGACAGTGAAAGTACAATAGGGTAAGAGAATAGACAGAATGTAAGTAACCATGCAGAGAGTGAGTATATTCAGAATAACTTACCGACTGAAGAAATCATCAAAATACGTCAGTGAAGGTATGACAGAGTAAGAGAATAGACAGCATGTAAGTAACCATGCAGAGAGTGAGTACGTTCAGAATAACTTACCGACTGAAGGAATGAAATTAAAGCATCAAAATACGACAGTGAAGGTACAACAGGGTAAGAGAATAGACAGCATGTAAGTAACCATGCAGAGAGTGAGTACGTTCAGAATAACTTACCGACTGAAGGAATGAAATTAAAGCATCAAAATACGACAGTGAAGGTACAACAGGGTAAGAGAATAGACAGCATATAAGTAACCATGCAGAGAGTGAGTATGTTCAGGATAACTTACCGACTGAAGAAATCATCAAAATACGTTAGTGAAGGTATGACAGAGTAAAAGAATAGACAGCATGTAAGTAACCATGCAGAGAGTGAGTACGTTCAGAATAACTTACTGACTGAAGGAATGAAATTAAAGCATCGAATACGACAGTGAAGGTACAACAGGGTAAGAGAATAGACAGCATGTAAGTAACCATGCAGAGAGTGAGTACGTTCAGAATAACTTACCGACTGAAGGAATGAAATTAAAGCATCGAATACGACAGTGAAGGTACAACAGGGTAAGAGAATAGACAGCATGTAAGTAACCATGCAGAGAGTGAGTACGTTCAGAATAACTTACCGACTGAAGGAATGACATTAAAGCATCGAATACGACAGTGAAGGTACAACAGGTTAAGAGAATAGACAGCATATAAGTAACCATGCAGAGAGTGAGTACGTTTAGAATAACTTACCGACTGAAGGAATGACATTAAAGCATCGAATACGACAGTGAAGGTACAACAGGTTAAGAGAATAGACAGCATATAAGTAACCATGCAGAGAGTGAGTACTTTCAGAATAACTTACATCCTGAAGGAATGAAATTAAGCATCGAATACGACAGTGAAGGCACAATAGGGTAAGAGAATAGACAGTATGTAAGTAACCATGCAGAGAGTGAGTATGTTCAGGATAACTTACCGACTGAAGAAATCATCAAAATACGTTAGTGAAGGTATGACAGAGTAAAAGAATAGACAGCATGTAAGTAACCATGCAGAGAGTGAGTACGTTCAGAATAACTTACTGACTGAAGGAATGAAATTAAAGCATCGAATACGACAGTGAAGGTACAACAGGGTAAGAGAATAGACAGCATGTAAGTAACCATGCAGAGAGTGAGTACGTTCAGAATAACTTACCGACTGAAGGAATGAAATTAAAGCATCGAATACGACAGTGAAGGTACAACAGGGTAAGAGAATAGACAGCATGTAAGTAATCATGCAGAGAGTGAGTACGTTCAGAATAACTTACCGACTGAAGGAATGACATTAAAGCATCGAATACGACAGTGAAGGTACAACAGGTTAAGAGAATAGACAGCATATAAGTAACCATGCAGAGAGTGAGTACGTTCAGAATAACTTACCGACTGAAGGAATGACATTAAAGCATCGAATACGACAGTGAAGGTACAACAGGTTAAGAGAATAGACAGCATATAAGTAACCATGCAGAGAGTGAGTACTTTCAGAATAACTTACATCCTGAAGGAATGAAATTAAGCATCGAATACGACAGTGAAGGTACAATAGGGTAAGAGAATAGACAGTATGTAAGTAACCATGCAGAGAGTGAGTATGTTCAGGATAACTTACCGACTGAAGAAATCATCAAAATACGTTAGTGAAGGTATGACAGAGTAAAAGAATAGACAGCATGTAAGTAACCATGCAGAGAGTGAGTACGTTCAGAATAACTTACCGACTGAAGAAAATACGTCAGTGAAGGTACGACAGAGTAAGAGAATAGACAACATGTAAGTAACAATGTAAAGAGTGAGTCAGTTCAGAATAATTTACTGGCTAAAGGAATGAAATTAAGCATCAAATACGACAGTGAAGGTACAACAGGGTAAGAGAATAGACAGCATGTAAGTAACAATGCAGAGAGTGAGTTTATTCAGAATAACTTACCCGCTGAAGGAATGAAATTAAGCATCAAAATAGGACAATGAAGGTATGACAGGGTAAGAGAATAGACAGCATGTAAGTAATAGTGCTGAAAGTTGTCAAGAATAACTCACATCCTGAAGGATCTAAATATGTCAATGAAGGTATGACAGGGTAAGATAATGAGAAGTGATAAAACAATATGTTAATGAAGTATAAGTAATGACTTACCAGGAGAAGGGGTATAAGTTCAAACATCAAATTGAGTGTGTATGGTGTGAAAGAACATGATGCCAAATATAATAATGTCAATCTTGAATGACTCACCTCCTGAAAGAAAACATTGATACACATAATTCAGCACTTTCTAATCAATAAATATTCCAGACACAATCTTGAAACTTCCTTCCTTTTTTGGTAAAGGGTTGACAAGTGAGAATTGGGCCCCACCCGTACACGTACACATGGGCCACATAGGCACACCGCAGTACAGCACAAGCTGCACTTCAGGTGAGGAAGGAATGAGCTTCCAAGTCATTACCAGTGGTGGGTTGCATTGGTACACTCTCTATAATCAATACCCCCCAACTAAATGAGCTGGTGTCACACCCTAGCCCCTAGTCCCTAGTCCCTAGCTACCTTTTTCATGTGAATGCACTCAAAAATATGGTTCACCTCTGCTAGAAGTAGCCTTCTTCTCTGCTTCTTCATTCTCTTCACCTTTTTTATCACTCATGATGTGATCCAGTAAATATTTCTTACCTGACAAAATGATCCAAAAGTCTGTGGGTTCAAAGGTTATAATGATTCATTACGCATGCGCAAGATGCAAGTGGTTTGGATAATTCTCGAGTTAGCTGAAATGGTCTAAAAATTAATGTCTAACCTAGATGAGTGAATGGTTTTAGGAAAGCATGATGTTTAAGTGAAGAGATTAGACAACATGATAAGCATTGAGTGATACCTGCACGTGAAAAGGGGAAAGTCATTCAGTCTGCAGTGTGAAATAATGTCACACTGATCCATCCTTCTTTACTTCTCTCTATTTATTACACAGGTGCACATGTCTGCATCCTTCTCAATATAATTATCAGTCTGTAAAAGATGCAGTATATGTATATGTACCTGTAGCACCTGTGTGATAAATAGAAGTTATTAAAGAGGGATGGATCAGTGTGTCTATTCACAACACAATATTAAACATAGATCTTCATTTATTTACCCATAGATTGAATAGGGCATAAAATGTAATTTTACCAGTGGACAAACTACTGCTTCTAATCAATGTTGTGAGTTTATATTTCATGATAATTTATCTCAATTGATATCAAATTATCTAAATCACTTGATACATCCTACAACTACTTCACCAGACTACAACTCAATCTTCTTCCCCTGATGTACCATTTTGAAATAAATGACATCGTGTTTGTTGTGTGTCAACTCAAAGAGCCAAAAGGCCACTTTGATCTGTCTAAGCACGTTTCATTCAGTTCAGCTTCTGCTAGGTCATCATCCAAGATGTCTCACACAAGAGTAGACACTTTTATTTTAATCACCTGCACACTTTTATGGAACGCCCTTCCTCCTATTGACCTGAACGTATCCTTTCCCACTATCAAACGACATTTGTTAGAATATTTCTATAGCTAATCACTTTTTGATTCATTTTTCAGTGGACAACTCTTGCAGCTATCATTTTATGTGCCCATGAGTGAACTCCCGATATCACTTTTTAATTTAATTGCATGTCATGGCTGCCAGTTTACCTGGTTGACCTTCAGTACTTCAGCCATCTTTTTGTCATTCCTTTCTCCTTTCTGTGCAGGGTAAAATTAATATCAGGTTTGTGACTTTGACGTAATATTCCGTATAAAATCATACTAGAGGGATAGATCAGGTACAGCTGCACAACCTCTAACTACCATACCCCAAATAGGGAAATATGGTAAAGGGTTGCTACATCAGACTAGGGTTCTGTGTACATGCATACTTATATACTTATCATGCGCCCTTTCAGAAGTTTTCAACCACCATCATCATGTTCCTAACACTGTGATGGCATTTTTCCTCTCCATTTCCTCTTTCTACCTCCCCAAACCTCTTCCTAACCCTAGCACAAACCCTTCCTCCTCCACCCCACACAAAGCAATTCATCAAGGAGTCCACCTCTCCCTCACAAGGAGTAAGAACAACCCCCCTTTTGTGGTCAGCACAACACAGGAAATAGTGGGTTATCAGTAATGGCTAGACATTCCAGATCTCCACCCGAGTCCTAGCTATATACACTAACAGAGATGCTCAAAGGTTGACACACATACCATTACAAACTTCAGGATCAACACAATAATAAAAAGTGGTGCTCCTAAAATATTGTCAGCATTGTTTTATAAGTTGATAGTTTCCAGCCCAAGGCTATAGATATGTGGCCATGGGGTCCTCTTGTTGTGCCCTCTTCAGCTTGTAGGCTTCCATCGCTATTTTGCTGGGTTCCCAACACTTCCCTCTCATCCATGGCTAGCAGTCCATCCATCTTCCTCTCTCGTTCTCTTCAGCCAGTACTACCTGGGGGGAGGGGAATAGATCAAGTGATTTTTATCAAAGCTGAATGCCTGAATCATGGTCCCCAGTGTGTACTCCCTTAGCTAAATCTGAACCTGTCTTGAAACAGTGTCTTATCAAACTTCTATTAACAACCATATTACTATGAACAACTATTATATAGGTATGAACTGTCATAATCAGAGGGAGAAAATATGTCACTAAGTGACTGAAACCAAGGGGAAATGATCATGGCACAGTACAACACTTCAATATGGACATTCTTGTTTCATTTTTTGTTATTTATTTGGAGGGAAAATGTACAGCTGTTTTCATCTTCTGGGAGTCCAGGGAAACCCCCATGTGTTACCCACAATCAGAGTTACATGTAGGGACATGCCGGCATAGTTTTGGGCATAATGGGTTGAACCTTAATGCCAGCACAATGCTGGCATAATAGGGGATTTTTAATTCCAGGGGTTGGCAGATATGGAGGTATTGATGTTGACTCTTGAGTTCCTTTGTATAAACTGCTGAATTAGAGTAGCCACCTACGTAATTGGTGGTGGTAACAAAAAAAAACTGTCTTCTGCTGCAGTTTTCTTTACTAAACGTTTCAGCAAACTAACTTGCTGCTGATAAAATTATGATGGATGACTAAAGAGGCTGCAATTATGCTACAATAAATTTTCTTACCAATTTTTTAAAGGCATAATTGTTGAACATAATAGGGCAGGGGTTCTGGCATTGGAGCATAGCATAATAGGGTAGGGAAGGAAAAAAAGCATAATATGCATGTCTCTAGTTACATGCTGGGCTGTGGCCTGCCAAATAAGGAAAGTCATAGAAATTGCATTCTGACTGCATTTATTCATAAAAACTGTCCTATGTCCTACAGTTATCAGATCACACTAAATTGAAAGGTCATTTCCAATTTGTTAGGCAAATGAGGAAGATTAGAATTTCAAAAAGTGATATTTGATATGGGGAATGTCGTGATCTGTCTGTGTACTACACTAATACACTGTCTCCCTCCTTTGCTCAGCATGTGGATCTTCTAGCATGCTCCTCTATTTTAGTGTATCGGTTTTCCTCCCTTGGTTTGTGTATGGGTGTTTCCCCCTAGGGGTGCACACTTTAGCTAGTACCAGTCCAGTAACCACCAATTAATTCTTAACATAACTCATCAAAGAAATGACAACTTCCTGGGAAAGGTATTCATGTAGACAGTGATAACCACTTTCTTCCATCACTATTAATTGGTGGGAGCACAGCAGGCCAGCATTTCCAAAAGAGAAGTTTTAAAACCACATACTAGCTGTCTTATTAGTTTGCACACACTGACAGGTGCAGCTAGCATGATAAGGTGATCTTTCTCACACATGTACTGTATCTCTTCTCTCAAACAAGAGCAATCGTAGATTTCATAAACCCACGCGAATTTTGCATGCTGTATAAATTTTGTAGTAGGTATGGAGTGAATTACATACGTTTAATTAGAACTTGTTAGAACTTGTGATTTCTGTTTGGCAATGAAGGTGGTTTGCCAAGTTAGACTACTGTTATGGAGCTATTATTTGAGAGGTAAGACTTCTGCCATCGCAATAGAGCATAAAAAGTGATGATTTACGTGGTTTTTCAAAATTTTTGGTATATATATATGACACCACGACCGATTGCTTTACCCCTTGTTGCGCATGCGCGTGCAGGGTAATAAAAGTTGAGCTTTGAGGTTGACCATCATGAGCTTGCTACATGCTCCCTTCACAGTACAGAACGAGAGTTGCCATTGCCTATGCTTTGTCTATTCCCACTTGTATTACTAGATGCATCATTAGCTGATTATCTTGCCAAAACAGGTGCAAGTCACATGACCATAATCAGTGGGATAATTACAAACCAGATGCAAGTCACATGACCATATCAGTGGGATAATTACAAACCAGATGCAAGTCACATGACCATATCAGTGGGATAATTACAAACCAGATGCAAGTCACAGACCATATCAGTGGGATAAGATCACAGACTGGAGCTAGCCATGGTGAGTGGATGGAGAGGAGTGCCCACTACAGGAGAAGGGGTAGACATTATGTGTTCTCTTATCCATAGTGTGACCTCATTCCCTAAGAACCAGAACCTGGCCTTGAGTCCCCATACTGTAATATTGTGTTGCTGACTACACCTGATGTTACCAAGGGCAACCAGAAATACATGATACAGCAAATTCCTCCTGTGGTATGATACATATGAAGTAGGGTCCAACCCCACCAATAAATTCTAAATAAATACCACAAGCTTGACCCTTTCAGATTGTTCAAGCTCTGTGTATAGTAGCAGGGAAGTAACTTAGAAACTGAGAAAGGTGAAACTAATAAACCAATTGCCTAGTGCCACATAATAAGTGGTTAGAAACTTAGAAGGAAGGAAGTAAGTTAGAACTTAGTAATGTACCCAAGGAAGCATGTGTTGTGGACCAGTTCATTAATAAGATTATTGTTATCAATTTTTTTTCATTTTCACATATAAATATTATTGCACTGTTTGCCTGAATTTGGTTTTGGGATCTTGATGGGGTTATGAAATACAAGTGCTGTCATGTGTACAAGTATTCCCAATGCTATAGCATAGAAGTCTTGATTGCGTATGGGGCACAGCTTCTCGTCAAAGTGTGCACTAAAAGGTTGGCAAATTCTTAGCTGGAATTCTAACTATGTAAACTTATTTCTCTGAGAGGCGTGGGTTAGGAGAGAGGACCCACATTCCCACGTCACAAAACTTGAATAACAGGTCAACAATAACTCAGCAATTCTCATTGTTATAAAGCAGTTTGCAAGTTGGTTGCATGAGACAGTGGATTGTGTGTGTGGGTTGCAACTAGTAAATAATTTACCTCCAGAATTTGTATAAATAAAATAGTAGAGCACATGGTCTATTTCACTAAAGAAAGATCCTCAGGTACATATCTTAAGATTACACTGTGCAATACAGCACTGTTTCCTCCAGTATACTAAATGCAGGGTGGGACACCCTGTTGGGATATAGAACTTCAAAGAAAGTGGGCTGGGTCCATGGCACTAATTGAATTATATTTCATGAATATACTTAAGCACTTTGTTTGAAAGTGCAGCTAGGGGAGACTCTGAAAGTGAGGGACCACTCCTGCTAATGGAGTCCGGTAGCATCAGAAATCAGAAAGGCTATTTCCTGTTTCTTATCATGTACTACCTCATGTAACCCACAACATAGTCCTTGCCTGTAAGCTGCCACATTGGTTGATTCTTAGATAGCAGAACGTGACTCTCTTTGGTTACCTATTATTATTGCGTCCACTAAAATATGTAAGTTTAGCACACAGTTACCTGTGCCAGGAGCTAGCCATGGGTCGGGAGATTAAACTAGGGTTTAAAACAGGAGTATTTCACTGTTCTATGTAAAATAGGTTCCATCAGGTAATTGGTCCTAGCTAGTAGAGTGGCGGACAAATACATTTCCAAAAGTTACTTTTTCTCTTAAATTTTTTCTCAAACACATACACACACTCCACTGAGTACGGTAACCATTGTGTACGTCAGTGTTGTATCGAACTTCTCTCTATGAATGTTGCAACAAACCAGGTAGAACCAGTTATTCGTTCAGTACTACAGAATATTGCAACTATCGAGGTTAGTGCACTACCTAAAGCAAGTAGTCTTTCAGGGATGTTGGCAGAGATGAAGTGTCTGGCATATCAGCAAATTTCTGATGAGCTTGATCACCAAGAGAATATAACTTTACATAGTGATGGTACCTCTAAATTTGGTGAGCACTATGGCTCTTATCAATTATCAACAGAAAAGAGTGTGTATTCCCTTGGCCTGTGTGAAATGTTGACAGGGTCAGCTGAGCTTACATTACACACATTCAAGCAAATCATCAATGATTTAGATTTGGTTGCCAGAAAGAGTGGAGATGTTGTTTCGAAGATTAAAAATACGTACTATGTCTGACCGTCACATTGTTCAAAAGAATTTCAACACTCTGTTGGAAGAATACCGCTTGGGTGTTTTGCCATCAATTATTGAGGATTGGAACCAGCTTTCGACAGCAGAACAAGACCAGCTATCACATCTAAACAATTTTTTCTGTGGCATGCATGTGCTGGTAGGGATGGCTGATACTACTTCTAGCACTTTATTGCAATGGGAGAATACACATTTTGAGGCCCCTATTGGAGCAGCAACTATTATTGCTGCAAGCAAGTCTGAATCTGGTATTGTAAGACTAGTTCGTACCACTTGTAATGCAATGTGTCGGCATGGTAGTGAACAAAGTGGTGTGTACCAGCCATTCACCACGTTTATGACATAGGGAAAAATCCACTTGCCCCTTTCAGAGGAAACAGGTTTAATATACTTTAATTTTTATGATGCTGGAGCTGTTTATTACCTTTCACCCTTGATCAAGAAGTTCTTTGTAGATGTGTGGCAAACACCCAACAGGCTCCTTAGAGCTGTACTCGCTGATATCCACAGTTGTCATAGCTACAGTATTATGTACATGTACAAGCATGTGTGTACCTCAAAGCATACACTGGCAAAGTGGGTCGGGTGGACTATAGACTCCCTTATCTGAGTGAAACTTCATGGGCCCTTAATTGCAGGTTGTTCTTGCAGTCCCCCAACCATGATGGACATCATCTGCTTCCCTTTGCACATGCACACTGTGTTGAATTGTATTGCCAGCACTATATACGAGTCAGAGGCAGTTGCCAGCTCATCTAAGGCACTGGAAGAATGGTTCATATCAAAGAGTCAGTGAGATTATGTGACTGTGCAGTGAGATGAGAGCATGGACCTAGCTCTCCATTAAAGCCACTCCGCAATGTCCTATTCCAACCATTTGACCTCCCTAAACCTCCTTATTAACCCTGGCCCATATAAAATAAATAAATAAATAAGGCAAACCAATAAGAATGTGGTCACAGTAACAGTGTCCTTGAAGTGCATGTTGTGATTCACCAACTGAAATGCCTGCAAACTGCCATTATGAAGTACTAGTTCTACTAACCATTTATATAATCATTCTCCCTATTGAATACCGTATAGCGTGATATTTTCGTGGATAAAAATTTTCATGGTTAATACACGAGAATAAGGGAATTTATATGGTTCACACATCAATGTTATTTTGCAAAATCACAAAATTTTTGCGCTATATAGACCCTTTGCTCACTAGTGGATTATTAGAGAGAACAGACTGTACAATTATACCAACCACCTCTGGGCCACCAAAAGGTGGTCTCTTAATGGAGATGGTAATGGAGGTGGTCTCTTAATAGAGGTGGTCTCTTAATAGAGGTGGTCTCTTAATGGAGATGGTAATGGAGGTGGTCTCTTTACAGAAGTCAAAATCAATGGTACAAGCACTATTGGGACATAACCAAGTGGTCTTTGAAGGGAGGTGGTCTCATTTCACTGTATCCACTCACTCAAGGTGTCATCTCTAACTTTTTACAATAGTTTGATATAGTCAGCTATGACCCAAGGGTACAGTTACATGTAAGATATTAAAGCTGTGTCTTCGGGGGCCTAATTTGTTTATTTATGTATCATTCACAATGATGATGACTATTGTAAAGTAGTTTGTGTATTTAAAAATATTTGACTAGTGTAGTTTGAATATACAATTATGTCTAATATAATTCCTAGTCACACAAAACTTTACAAAGCAATTTTGTAAATAATTCTTTTTTACAATAATAAAAAGAAGCACTAATTATACATGTAAAACTTAGCTTCTATCGACTTTGCGAGTTGGTTGAGTTTGCATTTTTCCAGTACAGAAATAAGAGTTTCCCAGGACACAGGGTTTTCCCCTCCCCCTTGTAGCCATTCTTGTAAGATTTGAATATTGATTTCTTCTGCATTTTTCATTTTTTCTTGTTCTATGGCTTTAATGCGTGCACCAGTCTTATCATTAAGGAGACATATTCCAAATTTTCTATACTTGTCCCCCAACTCTTCAACCAACTCGTATTGGATAATTTCAGGCATGGATGGGGAGCTGCGAAGTCCTGGTCCTGTGGATTAATTCTTATAATGGTTACAATAGGTATACCCTTATTACATGCTATACATACATTCCATTATGGAGTGCATGATAATAACTAAATATTTACCTTCTTTCCTCCAATTGTACGGAATCCCACACGCATGTTCTGGATGTAAAACATGAGATTATGGTATGACAGGAGAATGCATTACAGTGGAGTTGCCCCCCCCCCCCCCCCCCCATAAAATTAATATTCACTGCTATAATTATGTGGCGTAATATCTTATCTCTTATCCTTTAAGACTCTCCCCCTCCGCTGGCCCCCTCAACTTTCATTTTGTTCCCACTCCACTGCATTAGCTCATACTTTTGTGCATGTATGTAATTCTCATGCATGCAGGAATACATCTACCAGTAGCTTACAGTAGAGCTACCTATTACTTACTAGCACATGTTAGTAGAACAGCATAAGGTTTATCCTCATTCTTATTCAAATTAAATTTGAACTTTACAGTTAGGGGACATTGATGTTGTGGTTTGGGGGAGATCTCCATCTGCATTCGAGGCGGATGTCTCTTTTGTTGATCCAGTGATTCTATCAATTTCCCATCCTTACTCCAAAACTCCACATCTTTAAGAAGTACCTATCAATATATTTGACCACATGATATAGCTGATAAACCATAATGCAGTAACAGGGATTATTAAAAGTTCTATACATCCTCCCAAGATGTTCCATATTAGGTTGTTTTGTTGACTGTGAGCATAAAAAAAGAGTTTCTTTTTTTTGCATGCACATGCAATGACATGCTTCCACTCTACATGTACATGCATGGTTATAAATTCGGACCAAAAGCATTTTAGGTTGATAAATCACTTATTAACCTCCTGCAGTGGTTGATAAATGCTGAACCAGTAGGACTGCTGATTTATAGGTCAGTGATCAACCTCAGTGCTTACAGTCTAAATTTAACCTTGTGCTTATAGCATAGAGACCTACACTTTGTGTGTAGCATGTACTATTTTATTCTCAAATTACTTTTTGTGGCTTTGTTATTGCTATTTCATCGCTACAGTCAATTTCAGTTAATTGAATATATCCATCACTTAAATCCTCCAGTGTGAAATCTTCTAGATGGAGATGTTTATACTCTTCTTCTGGATAGTGATATTTAAGCCTCTGGACAACAACCAAACAAATAAAATTAAAAACATCCCACTTGGAGTAGATATGAGTTTTTGGTATCAAAATGAAGCTGAAAATAGATTACGCAATTCAAGGCTTATTGAAGGTGAAATCCACTGTGTTTTTTAGCAAACACTTTATACCCACCTAATGCAAGCACCTCTAAATAAGATAGCTAGTGTCCTTAATTAAAGTCTTGAGCTGTCCAGTAGCAGATCTTTTATGAACATTTGAACATTATAGAACCTTATATATAGAGACAGTAATACCTGCTGGTGAGAAGCAAATCACCTCCTTCACTGAATTTAAGGAAAGCACTCATTCATGACTATACTTTTCTAAGCACTCTTTTTTTTTTTTTTTTTTTTTTTTTTTTTTTTGCATGGAAACAATATAAACAAGAATAACCTCCAAGATAAGGACAATTAAAGGTCTTTCCTTCCAAGTGTTCTCTGTTCAGAGGTTCCACTGTAATTATGAACTTACCTCTTTACATGGTGGCATGTTAAATGATATGTAGATGTAGACATCTGAACAATCCTCGCACACTTTGGGCTTCACACAAGTGAGGCTGTATCCAAAGTTACTTACAGTCTGTTTATCTTCCATTCCAATACAAGTGAAACAAAAATGATCGAGAGAAAAAAGGCAATAGTTGCCTTTCTTGTGCTTAAACAAAGACATAACTTTTGCTCTGCTTTCCAGTGGTTTAAAGTGATGCACAGTTTTTTCTCCATTGTAGTCAGCGTCACTGTGATGAGCCTTGAGCAAGATTACTCCAGAGTCATCTTGCATTATGTGAGGTAATATAATCTTGATGGATTGGAATAATTGTACCTCTTCTTGTGGACACAGGAATAAGATTGGTGAAATAGGGTGCATATTGGTCGGATAACTGAATGGTCCATGCAAAGCTATGCCTACTTTGATGTTAACGGTCAAACCATCTTCTATCGCTCCTTTAGGGATTTCCACAATAACTCCCATCTTTTCATTTTTGAATCTTGCCCCATCGTGGTCAAAAGAAAAGGTTTCAAGTGGTTGTAAAAATGGATATTCATAAATGTCAACTTCTGTCACTTTCTCCAAACTTGGTTTTGTTGCATTATCTGAATGGATGATACCATGCAGATGATTTTTAACTAGCATATAGTTTATTCGGAATGACAATTTTACTTTCTGTGGTAGTTAATAGTAATCATTCATGCAATCACCAGCTATAATTATAGCTAACAGTGTCTGAGTCATCAAGTAACTACATGTAGGTAAGTATGCCTGTAGCTTTGACTACATCAGATGGTTGTCATGGAAGGTCCTGGAGCTCTGATGTTTTGCATGCTGGCTACTGATCACTACAGGATAGAAGGAGATTAACTTTTGTAGCCTAGCCAAGTTCTATGACCCAGCCAACACCTTCATTCCTGCTGGAGCGTGACTTGTGCCTATGACCACCCTTACCAACTCAATTGCAACGGCTCGAAAGAGAATACCTCATACATCTCATTCTGATCATGGAAATCCCAGGTAGCTAAACCTCCCATGATTATTCTCTAAATCTTATTCCTGAAGACCTACTTAACACCTGTGTAGATAGCTATTTGTTGTTGTTGTTTTTTGTTGTTTTTGTTGTTGTTTTTTCCTGCTTGGTATGTGTTTGCCCTCCAAGTAAAAAAATTAACAATATTAGGGCAATGTGCAACATTAGACAGCGAGCGACCAAGCAAGTATTTTTTAGTGCTCCAACTCTTTAGAAGATTTTGCTGGTAATGTAACAAAGAATTTAAATAAGCCAAGAGCCTCTACAACTACTACTATAGCATTTGACTGTGAGCAAGTGAACAAGTAGCTGAGAGGTTCCAGTGCTTGATATTGCTGTCAGAGACAAGAGTCATTAAGTGGTGGTTCCAACCAGTAAGAAGTGATAAAGTAATGATATAATGATAATATGATGTGAATAAACAGACATGTTGAATCAACAAAACGTTCCCTGTAACTTAATACAAGACATTTTACCGGAAGTGGAGACCCTGTACCTTGGTCTTAGCATAGACTGTAGGCTTATCTAAGTGGATTGTTGGCCAAGTAAACCACCCACTAGGCTTATGTAAGTATTTTGTGGCAAGCATTACAGGTTCATATTAACACGCTAGCTGATACAAGTAATCCACCACATGATTAATAGGCAATAACATGCTTTTGAGAACAATTTGGGTATAATTGCATTCCACTCAGACTTCACCTCATGCAATTACCTAGCAAGTTTCTCATGCAATTATACCCAAATTGCACTCAAAAGCATGTGATTACCTATACTAATAAAATGAAGGGGAAAAAATGAAAGAAAACAAGTAAAGAAAAAACATTTATTCAAATAAATGAAAGTAGTATAGGGATGCACTGGTCAAAAAAGAGTTGAAACAAGAGCTGAATAGATGAGATGATGCAAGGATGAAGTCAAAACAGGGTGCAGTAACTAGGTGTGACATACCCACATTCGACTTCATCCTTGCATAATCTCAGCTCAGGTTCAACTCTTTTTCGACCAGTTAACTATAGTCATCCCTACATCACCTTCATTTATTTGTAAATGCTTCTTTTATTTGTTATACACTGTACATAGCCACATACCTCGCTTCAAATGATCAATTTCCTCATTCTTTTCTATAGCATAATCTCTCCATGTGCATGCACAAGACCCATATAGCTATATACCTTTCTCCAACTCTTTCAAACGTTCAATTTCTGCACAATTATACACTATAGTTATGAATACACACATAATAATGCTACATACCTTGCTTCAAATGGTCAATTTCCTTATTCTTTTCATGTACTTCTATGACCTTCTTATTCAAGCATCAAAATATGACAGTGAAGGTACATCACGGCAAGAGAATAGACAGCATGTAAGTAAAAATGCAGAGAGTGAGTCTGTTCTGAATAACTTACCTCCTGAAGGAATGAAAATAAACATTAAAATACGACAGTGAAGGTACGACAGGGTCAGAGGATAGACAGCATGTAAATAACAATGCAGAGAGTGAGTACATTGAGAATAACTTACTTTCTGAAAGAATGAAATTAAGAATCGAAATACGACAATGAAGGTACGACAGGGTAAGAGAATAGACAGCATAAAACGTGATAGCGAAGGTACGAGAGGGTAAGAGAATAGACAGCATGTAAGTAAAAATGAAGAGAGTGAGTACATTCAAAATAATTTACCTCCTGAAGGAATACAATTAAGCATCGAAATACGATGGCGAAGGTACAACAGGGTAAGAGAATAGACAGCATGTAAGTAACAATGCAGAGATTGAGTCTGTTCTGAATGACTTACCTCCTGAAGGAATGAAAATAAGCATTAAAATACAACAGTGAAGGTACAACAGGGTAAGAGAATAGACAGCATGTAAGTAACAATGCAGAGAGTGAGTACATTCAGAATAACTTACTTCCTGAAAGAATAAAATTAAGCATCGAAATACGACAATGAAGGTACGACAGGGTAAGAGAATAGACAGCATGTAATTAACAATGCAGAGAGTGAGAAACTTACCGACTGAACAAATAAAATCAAGCATTAAAAAACGACAGTGAAGGTAAGACAGGGTAAGAAAACAGACAGCATGTAAGTAACAATGTAGAGAGTGAGTATGTTCAGAATAACTTACCTCCTGAAGGAATGAAATTAAGCATCAAAATACAACAGTGAAGGTAAGACAGGGTAAGAGAATAGACAGCATGTAAGTAACAATGCAGAAAGTGAGTCAGTTCTGAATAACTTACTATCTGAAGGAATGAAATTAAGCATCAAAAAACAACAGTGAAGGTAAGACAGGGTAAGAGAATAGACAGCATGTAAGTAACAATGCAGAAAGTGGGTCAGTTCTGAATAACTTACTATCTGAAGGAATGAAATTAAGCAAATATGACAGTGAAGGTACGACAGGGTAAGAGTATAGACAGCATGTAAGTAACAATGCAGAGAGTGAGTCTGTACAGAATAACTTACTTTCTGAAGGAATGAAATTAAGCATCGAAATACGACAGTGAAGGTACGACAGGGTAAGAGAATAGACAGCATGTAAGTAACAATACAGAGAGTGAGTCAGTTCAGAATAACTTACTGGCTGAAGTAATGAAATTAAGCATCAAAATACAACAGTGAAGGTAAGACAGGGTAAGAGAATAGACAGCATGTAAGTAACAATGCAAAGAGTGAGTCAGTTCAGAATAACTTACTGGCTGAAGTAATGAAATTAAGCATCAAAATACAACAGTGAAGGTAAGACAGGGTAAGAGAATAGACAGCATGTAAGTAACAAAGCAGAGAGTGAGTACGTTCAGAATAACTTACATCCTGAAGGAGCATCAAAATACAACAGTGAAGGTAAGATAGGGTAAGAGAATAGACAGCATATAAGTAACAATGCAGAGAGTGAGTACATTCAGAATAACTTACATCCTGAAGGAATGAAATTAAGCATCAAAATACAACAGTTAAGGTAAGACAGGATAAGAGAATAGACAGCATATAAGTAACAATGCAGAGAGTGAGTACGTTCAGAATAACTTACCGACTGAAGGAATGAAATTAAGCATCAAAATATGACAGTGAAGGAAAGACAGGGTAAGAGAATAGACAGCATGTAAGTAATAATGCAGAGAGTGAGTACATTCAGAATAACTTACCTCCTGAAAAAATAAAATTAAGCATCGAAATACGACAATGAAGGTACAACAGGGTAAGAGAATAGACAGCATGTAATTAACAATGCAGAGAGTGAGAAACTTACCGACTGAATAAATGAAATCAAGCATCAAAATACGACAGTGAAAGTACGACAGGGTAAGAGAATAGACAGCATGTACGTAACAATGCAGAGAGTGAGTACATTCAGAATAACTTACTTTCTGAAAGAAAAAATTAAGCATCGAAATACGACAGTGAAGGTACGACAGGGTAAGAGTATAGCCACCATGTAAGTAACAATGCAGAGAATGAGTCTGTACAGAATAACTTACTTTCCGAAGGAATAAAATTAAGTATCGAAATACGACAGTGAAGGTACGACAGGGTAAGAGAATAGACAGCATGTAAGTAATAATGCAGAGAGAGAGTCAGTTCAGGATAACTTACCGGCTAAAGGAATGAAATTAGGCATCAAAATATAACAGTGAAGATACGACAGTGAAAGAGAATAGACAGCATGTAAGTAACCATGCAGAGAGTGAGTCAGTTCGTAATAACTTACAGCCTGAAGGAATCATCAAAATACGACAGTGAAGGTACGACAGGGTAAGAGAATAGACAGCATGTAAGTAACCATGCAGAGAGTGAGTACGTTCAGAATAACTTACCGACTGAAGGAATGAAATTAAAGTATCGAATACGACAGTGAAGGTACAACAGGGTAAGAGAATAGACAGCATGTAAGTAACCATGCAGAGAGTGAGTACGCTCAGAATAACTTACCGACTGAAGGAATGAAATTAAACCATCGAATACGACAGTGAAGGTACAACAGGGTAAGAGAATAGACAGCATGTAAGTAACCATGCAGAGAGTGAGTACGTTCAGAATAACTTACCAACTGAAGGAATGAAATTAAAGCATCGAATATGACAGTGAAGGTACGACAGGGTAAGAGAATAGACAGCATGTAAGTAACAATGCAGAGAGTGAGTACATTCAGAATAACTTACTTTCTGAAAGAAAAAATTAAGCATTGAAATACGACAGTGAAGGTACAACAGAGTGAGTACACTCAGAATAACTTACTTTCTGAAAGAAAAAATTAAGCATCGAAATACGACAGTGAAGGTACGACAGGGTAAGAGAAGAGATAGCATGTAAGTAACAATGATGAGAGTGAGTCTGTACAAAATAACTTACCAACTGAAGGAATAAAATTAAGCATCAACATAAGACAGTGAAGATACGACAGGGTAAGAGAATAGACAGCATGTAAGTAATAATGCAGAGAGAGAGTCAGTTCAGGATAACTTACCGGCTAAAGGAATGAAATTAAGCATCAAAATATAACAGTGAAGATACGACAGTGAAAGAGAATAGACAGCATGTAAGTAACAAAGTAGAGAGTGAGTACGTTCAGAATAACTTACCTCCTAAAGGAATGAAATTAAGCATCAAAATACAACAATGAAGGTAAGACAGGGTAAGAGAATAGACAGCATATAAGTAACAATGCAGAGAGTGAGTACGTTCAGAATAACTTACCAACTGAAGGAATGAAATTAAGCATCAAAATACGACGACAGGGTAAGAGAATAGACAGCATGTAAGTTTGCAGAGAGTGAGTACGTTCAGAATAACTTACCAACTGAAGGAATGAAATTAAGCATCAAAATACGACGACAGGGTAAGAGAATAGACAGCATGAAAGTAACAATGCAGAGAGTGAGTACGTTCAGAATAACTTACATCCTGAAGGAATGAAATTAAGCATCAAAATACGACAGTGAAGGAAAGACAGGATAAGAGAATAGACAGCATGTAAGTAACCATGCAGAGAGTGAGTACGTTCCGAATAACTTACCGACTGAAGGAATGAAATTAAAGTATCGAATACGACAGTGAAGGTACAACAGGGTAAGAGAATAGACAGCATGTAAGTAACCATGCAGAGAGTGAGTACGCTCAGAATAACTTACCGACTGAAGGAATGAAATTAAACCATTGAATACATCAGTGAAGGTACAACAGGGTAAGAGAATAGACAGCATGTAAGTAACCATGCAGAGAGTGAGTGAGTACGTTCAGAATAACTTACCAACTGAAGGAATGAAATTAAAGCATCGAATATGACAGTGAAGGTACGACAGGGTAAGAGAATAGACAGCATGCAAGTAACAATGCAGAGAGTGAGTACATTCAGAATAACTTACTTTCTGAAAGAAAAAATTAAGCATTGAAATACGACAGTGAAGGTGAGTACACTCAGAATAACTTACTTTCTGAAAGAAAAAATTAAGCATCGAAATACGACAGTGAAGGTACGACAAGGTAAGAGAAGAGACAGCATGTAAGTAACAATGATGAGAGTGAGTCTGTATAAAATAACTTACCAACTGAAGGAATAAAATTAAGCATCAAAATAAGACAGTGAAGATACGACAGGGTAAGAGAATAGACAGCATGTAAGTAATAATGCAGAGAGAGAGTCAGTTCTGGATAACTTACCGGCTAAAGGAATGAAATTAAGCATCAAAATATAACAGTGAAGATACGACAGTGAAAGAGAATAGACAGCATGTAAGTAACCATGCAGAGAGTGAGTCAGTTCAGAATAACTTACAGCCTGAAGGAATCATCAAAATATGACAGTGAAGGTACGACAGGGTAAGAGAATAGACAGCATGTAAGTAACCATGCAGAGAGTGAGTACGTTCAGAATAACTTACCGACTGAAGGAATGAAATTAAAGTATCGAATACGACAGTGAAGGTACAACAGGGTAAGAGAATAGACAGCATGGAAGTAACCATGCAGAGAGTGAGTACGTTCAGAATAACTTACCGACTGAAGGAATGAAATTAAACCATCGAATACGACAGTGAAGGTACAACAGGGTAAGAGAATAGACAGCATGTAAGTAACCATGCAGAGAGTGAGTCAGTTCAGAATAACTTACAGCCTGAAGGAATCATCAAAATATGACAGTGAAGGTACGACAGGGTAAGAGAATAGACAGCATGTAAGTAACAATGCAGAGAGTGAGTACGTTCAGAATAACTTACCGACTGAAGGAATGAAATTAAAGTATCGAATACGACAGTGAAGGTACAACAGGGTAAGAGAATAGACAGCATGTAAGTAACCATGCAGAGAGTGAGTACGTTCAGAATAACTTACCGACTGAAGGAATGAAATTAAACCATCGAATACGACAGTGAAGGTACAACAGGGTAAGAGAATAGACAGCATGTAAGTAACCATGCAGAGAGTGAGTCAGTTCAGAATAACTTACCGACTGAAGGAATGAAATTAAGCATCAAAATACGACAGTCAAGGTAAGACAGGGTAAGAGAATAGACAGTATGTAAGTAATAATGCAGAGAGTGAGTACGTTCAGAATAACTTACATCCTGAAGGAATGAAATTAAGCATCAAAATACGACAGTGAAGGTATGACAGGGTAAGAGAATAGACAGCATGTAAGTAACCATGCAGAGAGTGAGTCAGTTCAGAATAACTTACTCGCTGAAGGAATGAAATTAAGCATCAAAATACGATGACAGGGTAAGAGAATAGACAGCATGTAAGTAACAATGCAGAGAGTGAGTACGTTCAGAATAACTTACCAACTGAAGGAATGAAATTAAGCATCAAAATACGACGACAGGGTAAGAGAATAGACAGCATGTAAGTAACAATGCAGAGAGTGAGTACGTTCAGAATAACTTACATCCTGAAGGAATGAAATTAAGCATCAAAATACGACAGTGAAGGAAAGACAGGATAAGAGAATAGACAGCATGTAAGTATCAATGCTGAGAGTGAGTACGTTCAGAATAACTAACATTCTAAAGGAATGAAATTAAGCATCAAAATACGACAGTGAAGGTAAGACAGGGTAAGAGAATAGACAGCATGTAAGTAACAATGCAGAGATTGAGTCAGTTCAGAATAACTTACATGCTGAAAGAGTGAAATTAAGCATCAAAATACGACAGTGAAGGTACGACAGGGTAAGAGAATAGACAGCATGTAAGTAACAATACAGAGAGTGAGTCAGTTAAGAATAACTTACATACTGAAAGAGTGAAATTAAGCATCAAAATACGACAGTGAAGGTATGACAGGGTAAGAGAATAGACAGCATGTAAGTAACAATACAGAGAGTGAGTCAGTTAAGAATAACTTACATACTGAAAGAGTGAAATTAAGCATCAAAATACGACAGTGAAGGTATGACAGGGTAAGAGAATAGACAGCATGTAAGTAACAATGCAGAGAGTGAGTCAGTTCAGAATAACTTACATGCTGAAAGAGTGAAATTAAGCATCAAAATACAACAGTGAAGGTACGAGTATAGACAGCATGTAAGTAACAATGAAGAGAGTATGTTCAGAATAACTTACTGACTGAAGGAATGAAATTAAGCATCAAAATACGACAGTCAAGGTAAGATAGGGTAAGAGAATAGACAGTATGTAAGTAACAATGCAGAGAGTGAGTACGTTCAGAATAACTTACATCCTGAAGGAATGAAATTAAGCATCAAAGTACGACAGTGAAGGTAAGACAGGGTAAGAGAATAGACAGCATGTAAGTAACAATGCAGAGAGTGAGTACGTTCAGAATAACTTACCTCCTGAAGGAATGAAATTAAGCATGAAAATACAACAGTGAAGGTAAGACAGGGTAAGAAAATAGACAGCATGTAAGTAACCATGCAGATAATGAGTCAGTTCAGAATAACTTACAGCCTGAAGGAATCATCAAAATACGACAGTGAAGGTACGACAGGGTAAGAGAATAGACAGCATGTAAGTAACCATGCAGAGAGTGAGTACGTTCAGAATAACTTACAGCCTGAAGGAATCATCAAAATACGACAGTGAAGGTACGACAGGGTAAGAGAATAGACAGCATGTAAGTAACCATGCAGAGAGTGAGTACGTTCAGAATAACTTACCGACTGAAGGAATGAAATTAAAGTATCGAATACGACAGTGAAGGTACAACAGGGTAAGAGAATAGACAGCATGTAAGTAACCATGCAGAGAGTGAGTACGTTCAGAATAACTTACCGACTGAAGGAATGAAATTAAACCATCGAATACGACAGTGAAGGTACAACAGGGTAAGAGAATAGACAGCATGTAAGTAACAATGCAGAGAGTGAGTCAGTTCAGAATAACTTACTTGCTGAAGGAATGAAATTAAGCATCAAAATATGACGACAGGGTAAGAGAATAGACAGCATGTAAGTAACAATGCAGAGATTGAGTCAGTTCAGAATAACTTACATGCTGAAAGAGTGAAATTAAGCATCGAAATATGACAGTGAAGGTACGACAGGGTAAGAGAATAGACAGCATGTAAGTAACAATGCAGAGAGTGAGTACGTTCAGAATAACTTACCAACTGAAGGAATGAAATTAAGCATCAAAATACAACAGTGAAGGTAAGACAGGATAAGAGAATAGACAGCATGTAAGTAACAATGCAGAGAGTGAGTCAGTTCAGAATAACTTACTTGCTGAAGGAATGAAATTAAGCATCAAAATATGACGACAGGGTAAGAGAATAGACAGCATGTAAGTAACAATGCAGTGATTGAGTCAGTTCAGAATAACTTACATGCTGAAAGAGTGAAATTAAGCATCAAAATATGACAGTGAAGGTACGACAGGGTAAGAGAATAGACAGCATGTAAGTAACAATGCAGAGAGTGAGTACGTTCAGAATAACTTACCAACTGAAGGAATGAAATTAAGCATCAAAATACAACAGTGAAGGTAAGACAGGATAAGAGAATAGACAGCATGTAAGTAACAATGCAGAGAGTGAGTCAGTTCAGAATAACTTACTTGCTGAAGTAATGAAATTAAGCATCAAAATATGACGACAGGGTAAGAGAATAGACAGCATGTAAGTAACAATGCAGAGATTGAGTCAGTTCAGAATAACTTACATGCTGAAAGAGTGAAATTAAGCATCAAAATATGACAGTGAAGGTACGACAGGGTAAGAGAATAGACAGCATGTAAGTAACAATACAGAGAGTGAGTCAGTTAAGAATAACTTACAAACTGAAAGAGTGAAATTAAGCATCAAAATATGACAGTGAAGGTATGACAGGGTAAGAGAATAGACAGCATGTAAGTAACAATGCAGAGAGTGAGTCAGTTCAGAATAACTTACATGCTGAAAGAGTGAAATTAAGAATCAAAATACAACAGTGAAGGTACGAGTATAGACAGCATGTAAGTAACAATGCAGAGAGTATGTTCAGAATAACTTACTGACTGAAGGAATGAAATTAAGCATCAAAATACGACAGTCAAGGTAAGACAGGGTAAGAGAATAGACAGTATGTAAGTAACAATGCAGAGAGTGAGTACGTTCAGAATAACTTACATCCTGAAGGAATGAAATTAAGCATCAAAATACGACAGTGAAGGTACGAAAGGGTAAGAGAATAGACAGCATGTAAGTAACAATGCAGAGAGTGAGTACGTTCAGAATAACTTACTGGCTAAAGGAATGAAATTAAAGCATCGAATACGACAGTGAAGGTACAACAGGGTAAGAGAATAGACAGCATGTAAGTAACAATGCAGAGAGTGAGTATTTTCAGAATAACTTACTTTCTGAAGGAATAAAATTAAGCATCGAAATACGACAGTGAAGGTACAACAGGGTAAGAGAATAGACAGCATGTAAGTAACCATGCAGAAAGTGAGTACGTTTAGAATAACTTACATCCTGAAGGAATAAAATTAAAGCATCGAATATGACAGTGACGGTACAACAGGGTAAGAGAATAGACAGCATGTAAGTAACAAAGTCAGTTCAGAATAACTTACATCCTGAAGGAATGAAATTAAGCATCAAAATATGACAGTGAAGGTATAACAGGGTAAGAGAATAGACAGCATGTAAGTAACCATGCAGAGAGTGAGTACGTTCAGAATAACTTACAACCTGAAGGAATCATCAAAATACGACAGTGAAGGTACGACAGGGTAAGAGAATAGACAGCATGCAAGTAACCATGCAGAGAGTGAGTACGTTCAGAATAACTTACAGCCTGAAGGAATCATCAAAATACGACAGTGAAGGTACGACAGGGTAAGAGAATAGACAGCATGTAAGTAACCATGCAGAGAGTGAGTACGTTCAGAATAACTTACAGCCTGAAGGAATCATCAAAATAAGACAGTGAAGGTACGACAGGGTAAGAGAATAGACAGCATGTAAGTAACCATGCAGATAGTGAGTCAGTTCAGAATGACTTACAGCCTGAAGGAATCATCAAAATACGACAGTGAAGGTACGACAGGGTAAGAGAATAGACAGCATGTAAGTAACCATGCAGAGAGTGAGTACGTTCAGAATAACTTACCGACTGAAGGAATGAAATTAAAGTATCGAATACGACAGTGAAGGTACAACAGGGTAAGAGAATAGACAGCATGTAAGTAACCATGCAGAGAGTGAGTCAGTTCAGAATAACTTACCAACTGAAGGAATGAAATTAAGCATCAAAATACGACAGTGAAGGTACGACAGGGTAAGAGAATAGACAGCATGTAAGTAACCATGCAGAGAGTGAGTACGTTCAGAATAACTTACCAACTGAAGGAATGAAATTAAAGCATCGAATATGACAGTGAAGGTACGACAAGGTAAGAGAAGAGACAGCATGTAAGTAACAATGCAGAGAGTGAGTACGTTCAGAATAACTTACCTCCTGAAGGAATGAAATTAAGCATCAAAATACAACAGTGAAGGTAAGACAGGGTAAGAGAATAGACAGCATATAAGTATCAATGCAGAGAGTGAGTACGTTCAGAATAACTTACTTTCTGAAAGAAAAAATTAAGCATCGAAATACGACAGTGAAGGTACGACAAGGTAAGAGAAGAGACAGCATGTAAGTAACAATGATGAGAGTGAGTCTGTACAAAATAACTTACCAACTGAAGGAATAAAATTAAGCATCAAAATAAGACAGTGAAGATACGACAGGGTAAGAGAATAGACAGCATGTAAGTAATAATACAGAGAGAGAGTCAGTTCAGAATAACTTACAGCCTGAAGGAATCATCAAAATACGACAGTGAAGGTACGACAGGGTAAGAGAATAGACAGCATGTAAGTAACCATGCAGAGAGTGAGTCAGTTCAGAATAACTTACCGGCTAAAGGAATGAAATTAAGCATCAAAATACGACAGTCAAGGTAAGACAGGGTATGTAAGTAACAATGCAGAGAGTGAGTACGTTCAGAATAACTTACATGCTGAAAAAGTGAAATTAAGCATCAAAATACAACAGTGAAGGTACGAGTATAGACAGCATGTAAGTAACAATGCAGAGAGTATGTTCAGAATAACTTACTGACTGAAGGAATGAAATTAAGCATCAAAATACGACAGTCAAGGTAAGACAGGGTAAGAGAATAGACAGTATGTAAGTAACAATGCAGAGAGTGAGTACGTTCAGAATAACTTACCGACTGAAGGAATGAAATTAAAGTATCGAATACGACAGTGAAGGTACAACAGGGTAAGAGAATAGACAGCATGTAAGTAACCATGCAGAGAGTGAGTCAGTTCAGAATAACTTACCAACTGAAGGAATGAAATTAAGCATCAAAATACGACAGTGAAGGTACGACAGGGTAAGAGAATAGACAGCATGTAAGTAACCATGCAGAGAGTGAGTCAGTTCAGAATAACTTACCAACTGAAGGAATGAAATTAAGCATCAAAATACGACAGTCAAGGTAAGACAGGGTAAGAGAATAGACAGTATGTAAGTAACAATGCAGAGAGTGAGTACGTTCAGAATAACTTACCAACTGAAGGAATGAAATTAAGCATCAATATACGACAGTGAAGGTATGACAGGGTAAGAGAATAGACAGCATGTAAGTAACCATGCAGAGAGTGAGTACGTTCAGAATAACTTACCGACTGAAGGAATGAAATTAAAGTATCGAATACGACAGTGAAGGTACAACAGGGTAAGAGAATAGACAGCATGTAAGTAACCATGCAGAGAGTGAGTACGCTCAGAATAACTTACCGACTGAAGGAATGAAATTAAACCATCGAATACGACAGTGAAGGTACAATAGGGTAAGAGAATAGACAGCATGTAAGTAACCATGCAGAGAGTGAGTATGTTCAGAATAACTTACAAACTGAAGGAATGAAATTAAAGCATCGAATATGACAGTGAAGGTACGACAGGGTAAGAGAAGAGACAGCATGTAAGTAACAATGCAGAGAGTGAGTACGTTCAGAATAACTTACCTCCTGAAGGAATGAAATTAAGCATCAAATACAACAGTGAAGGTAAGACAGGGTAAGAGAATAGACAGCATATAAGTATCAATGCAGAGAGTGAGTACGTTCAGAATAACTTACTTTCTGAAAGAAAAAATTAAGCATTGAAATACAACAGTGAAGATACGACAGTGAAAGAGAATAGACAGCATGTAAGTAACAAAGTAAAGAGTGAGTACATTCAGAATAACTTACCTCCTGAAGGAATGAAATTAAGCATCAAAATACAACAGTGAAGGTAAGACAGGGTAAGAGAATAGACAGCATATAAGTAACAATGCAGAGAGTGAGTACGTTCAGAATAACTTACCAACTGAAGGAATGAAATTAAGTATCAAAATACGACGACAGGGTAAGAGAATAGACAGCATGTAAGTAACAAAGTAGAGAGTGAGTACATTCATAATAACTTACCTCCTGAAGGAATGAAATTAAGCATCAAAATACAACAGTGAAGGTAAGACAGGGTAAGAGAATAGACAGCATATAAGTAACAATGCAGAGAGTGAGTACGTTCAGAATAACTTACCAACTGAAGGAATGAAATTAAGCATCAAAATACGACGACAGGGTAAGAGAATAGACAGCATGTAAGTAACAAAGTAGAGAGTGAGTACATTCAGAATAACTTACCTCCTGAAGGAATGAAATTAAGCATCAAAATACAACAGTGAAGGTAAGACAGGGTAAGAGAATAGACAGCATATAAGTAACAATGCAGAGAGTGAGTACGTTCAGAATAACTTACCAACTGAAGGAATGAAATTAAGCATCAAAATACGACGACAGGGTAAGAGAATAGACAGCATGTAATTTGCAGAGAGTTAGTACGTTCAGAATAACTTACCAACTGAAGGAATGAAATTAAGCATCAAAATACGACAGTCAAAGTAAGACAGGGTAAGAGAATAGACAGTATGTAAGTAATGATGCAGAGAGTGAGTACGTTCAGAATAATTTACTGGCTAAAGGAATGAAATTAAAGCATCGAATACGACAGTGAAGGTACAACAGGGTAAGAGAATAGACAGCATGTAAGTAACAATGCAGAGAGTGAGTATTTTCAGGATAACTTACTTTCTGAAGGAATAAAATTAAGCATCGAAATACGACAGTGAAGGTACAACAGGGTAAGAGAATAGACAGCATGTAAGTAACCATGCAGAAAGTGAGTACGTTTAGAATAACTCACATCCTGAAGGAATAAAATTAAAGCATCGAATATGACAGTGACGGTACAACAGGGTAAGAGAATAGACAGCATGTAAGTAACAAAGTCAGTTCAGAATAACTTACATCCTGAAGGAATGAAATTAAGCATCAAAATATGACAGTGAAGGTATAACAGGGTAAGAGAATTGACAGCATGTAAGTAACCATGCAGATAGTGAGTCAGTTCAGAATAACTTACAGCCTGAAGGAATCATCAAAATACGACAGTGAAGGTACGACAGGGTAAGAGAATAGACAGCATGTAAGTAACCATGCAGAGAGTGAGTACGTTCAGAATAACTTACAGCCTGAAGGAATCATCAAAATACGACAGTGAAGGTACGACAGGGTAAGAGAATAGACAGCATGTAAGTAACCATGCAGAGAGTGAGTACGTTCAGAATAACTTACCGACTGAAGGAATGAAATTAAAGTATCAAATACGACAGTGAAGGTACAACAGGGTAAGAGAATAGACAGCATGTAAGTAACCATGCAGAGAGTGAGTACGCTCAGAATAACTTACCGACTGAAGGAATGAAATTAAACCATCGAATACGACATTGAAGGTACAACAGGGTAAGAGAATAGACAGCATGTAAGTAACCATGCAGAGAGTGAGTATGCTCAGAATAACTTACCGACTGAAGGAATGAAATTAAACCATCGAATACGACAGTGAAGGTACAACAGGGTAAGAGAATAGACAGCATGTAAGTAACAATGCAGAGAGTGAGTACGTTCAGAATAACTTACAAACTGAAGGAATGAAATTAAAGCATCGAATATGACAGTGAAGGTACAACAGGGTAAGAGAATAAACAGCATGTAAGTAACAATGCAGAGAGTGAGTACATTCAGTATAACTTACTTTCTGAAAGAAAAAATTAAGCATCGAAATACGACAGTGAAGGTACGACAGGGTAAGAGAAGAGACAGCATGTAAGTAACAATGATGAGAGTGAGTCTGTACAAAATAACTTACCAACTGAAGGAATAAAATTAAGCATCAAAATAAGACAGTGAAGATACGACAGTGAAAGAGAATAGACAGCATGTAAGTAACCATGCAGAGAGTGAGTCAGTTCAGAATAACTTACAGCCTGAAGGAATCATCAAAATATGACAGTGAAGGTACGACAGGGTAAGAGAATAGACAGCATGTAAGTAACAATGCAGAGAGTGAGTACGTTCAGAATAACTTACCGACTGAAGGAATGAAATTAAAGTATCGAATACGACAGTGAAGGTACAACAGGGTAAGAGAATAGACAGCATGTAAGTAACCATGCAGAGAGTGAGTACGTTCAGAATAACTTACCGACTGAAGGAATGAAATTAAACCATCGAATACGACAGTGAAGGTACAACAGGGTAAGAGAATAGACAGCATGTAAGTAACCATGCAGAGAGTGAGTCAGTTCAGAATAACTTACCGACTGAAGGAATGAAATTAAGCATCAAAATACGACAGTCAAGGTAAGACAGGGTAAGAGAATAGACAGTATGTAAGTAACAATGCAGAGAGTGAGTACGTTCAGAATAACTTACATCCTGAAGGAATGAAATTAAGCATCAAAATACGACAGTGAAGGTATGACAGGGTAAGAGAATAGACAGCATGTAAGTAACAATGCAGAGAGTGAGTACGTTCAGAATAACTTACATCCTGAAGGAATGAAATTAAGCATCAAAATACGACAGTGAAGGAAAGACAGGATAAGAGAATAGACAGCATTTAAGTAACAATGCAGAGAGTGAGTACGTTCAGAATAACTAACATTCTAAAGGAATGAAATTAAGCATCAAAATACGACAGTGAAGGTAAGACAGGGTAAGAGAATAGACAGCATGTAAGTAACAATGCAGAGATTGAGTCAGTTCAGAATAACTTACATGCTGAAAGAGTGAAATTAAGCATCAAAATACAACAGTGAAGGTACGACAGGGTAAGAGAATAGACAGCATGTAAGTAACAATACAGAGAGTGAGTCAGTTAAGAATAACTTACATACTGAAAGAGTGAAATTAAGCATCAAAATACGACAGTGAAGATATGACAGGGTAAGAGAATAGACAGCATGTAAGTAACAATTCAGAGAGTGAGTCAGTTCAGAATAACTTACATGCTGAAAGAGTGAAATTAAGCATCAAAATACAACAGTGAAGGTACGAGTATAGACAGGATGTAAGTAACAATGCAGAGAGTATGTTCAGAATAACTTACTGACTGAAGGAATGAAATTAAGCATCAAAATACGACAGTCAAGGTAAGATAGGGTAAGAGAATAGACAGTATGTAAGTAACAATGCAGAGAGTGAGTACGTTCAGAATAACTTACATCCTGAAGGAATGAAATTAAGCATCAAAATACGACAGTGAAGGTAAGACAGGGTAAGAGAATAGACAGCATGTAAGTAACAATGCAGAGAGTGAGTACGTTCAGAATAACTTACCTCCTGAAGGAATGAAATTAAGCATGAAAATACGACAGTGAAGGTAAGACAGGGTAAGAGAATAGACAGCATGTAAGTAACAATGCAGAGAGTGAGTACGTTCAGAATAACTTACTGGCTAAAGGAATGAAATTAAAGCATCGAATACGACAGTGAAGGTACAACAGGGTAAGAGAATAGACAGCATGTAAGTAACAATGCAGAGAGTGAGTATTTTCAGGATAATTTACTTTCTGAAGGAATAAAATTAAGCATTGAAATACGACAGTGAAGGTACAACAGGGTAAGAGAATAGACAGCATGTAAGTAACCATGAAGAAAGTGAGTACGTTTAGAATAACTCACATCCTGAAGGAATAAAATTAAAGCATCGAATATGACAGTGACGGTACAACAGGGTAAGAGAATAGACAGTATGTAAGTAACAAAGTCAGTTCAGAATAACTTACATCCTGAAGGAATGAAATTAAGCATCAAAATATGACAGTGAAGGTATAACAGGGTAAGAGAATAGACAGCATGTAAGTAACCATGCAGATAGTAAGTCAGTTCAGAATAACTTACAGCCTGAAGGAATCATCAAAATACGACAGTGAAGGTACGACAGGGTAAGAGAATAGACAGCATGTAAGTAACCATGCAGAGAGTGAGTATGTTCAGAATAACTTACAGCCTGAAGGAATCATCAAAATACGACAGTGAAGGTACGACAGGGTAAGAGAATAGACAGCATGTAAGTAACCATGCAGAGAGTGAGTACGTTCAGAATAACTTACCGACTGAAGGAATGAAATTAAAGTATCGAATACGACAGTGAAGGTACAACAGGGTAAGAGAATAGACAGCATGTAAGTAACCATGCAGAGTGAGTACGCTCAGAATAACTTACCGACTGAAGGAATGAAATTAAACCATCGAATACGACAGTGAAGGTACAACAGGGTAAGAGAATAGACAGCATGTAAGTAACCATGCAGAGAGTGAGTACGTTCAGAATAACTTACCGACTGAAGGAATGAAATTGAAGTATTGAATACGACAGTGAAGGTACAACAGGGTAAGAGAATAGACAGCATGTAAGTAACCATGCAGAGAGTGAGTACGCTCAGAATAACTTACCGACTGAAGGAATGAAATTAAACCATCGAATACGACAGTGAAGGTACAACAGGGTAAGAGAATAGACAGCATGTAAGTAACCATGCAGAGAGTGAGTACGTTCAGAATAACTTACCAACTGAAGGAATGAAATTAAGCACCAAAATACGACGACAGGGTAAGAGAATAGACAGCATGTAAGTAACAATGCAGAGAGTGAGTACGTTCAGAATGACTTACATCCTGAAGGAATGAAATTAAGCATCAAAATACGACAGTGAAGGAAAGACAGGATAAGAGAATAGACAGCATGTAAGTAGCCATGCAGAGAGTGAGTACGTTCAGAATAACTAACATTCTAAAGGAATAAAATTAAGCATCAAAATACAACAGTGAATGTAAGACAGGGTAAGAGAATAGACAGCATGTAAGTAACAATGCAGAGAGTGAGTCAGTTCAGAATAACTTACTTGCTGAAGGAATGAAATTAAGCATCAAAATATGACGACAGGGTAAGAGAATAGACAGCATGTAAGTAACAATGCAGAGAGTGAGTCAGTTCAGAATAACTTACATGCTGAAAGAGTGAAATTAAGCATCAAAATACAACAGTGAAGGTACGAGTATAGACAGCATGTAAGTAACAATGCAGAGAGTATGTTCAGAATAACTTACTGACTGAAGGAATGAAATTAAGCATCAAAATACGACAGTCAAGGTAAGACAGGGTAAGAGAATAGACAGTATGTAAGTAATAATGCAGAGAGTGAGTACGTTCAGAATAACTTACATCCTGAAGGAATGAAATTAAGCATCAAAATACAACAGTTAAGGTAAGACAGGGTAAGAGAATAGACAGCATATAAGTAACAATGCAGAGAGTGAGTACGTTCAGAATAACTTACTGGCTAAAGGAATGAAATTAAAGCATCGAATACGACAGTGAAGGTACAACAGGGTAAGAGAATAGACAGCATGTAAGTAACAATGCTGAGAGTGAGTATGTTCAGAACAACTTACTAACTGAAGGAATGAAATAAAGCATCAAAATACGATAGTAAAAGTACGACAGGATAAGAGAATAGACAGCTTGTAAGTAACGATGCAGAGAGTGAGTACGTTCAGAATAACTTACCTCCTAAAGGAATGAAATTAAGCATCAAAATACGACAGTGAATGTACGACATGGTAAGAGAATAGACAACATGTAAGTAACAATGAAGAGAGTGAGTCAGTTCAGAATAACTTACAAACTGAAGGAATCATCAAAATACGACAGTGAAGGTACAACAGAGTAAGAGAATAGACAGCATGTAAGTAACAATGTAAAGAGTGAGTCAGTTCAGAATAACTTACAGGCTGAAGGAATGAAATTAAGCATCAAAATACGACAGTGACGGTATAACAGAGTAAGAGAATAGACAGCACGTAAGTAACCATGCAGAGAGTGAGTCAGTTCAGAATAACTTACTAACTGAAGGCATCATCAAAATACGACAGTGACGGTATAACAGGGTAAGAGAATAGACAGCATGTAAGTAACCATGCAGAGAGTGAGTACGTTCAGAATAACTTACCTTCTGAAGGAATGAAATTAAGCATCAAAATACAACAGTGAAGGTACGGCATGGTAAGAGAATAGACAGCTTGCAAGTAACAATGCAGAGAGTGAGTCAGTTTAGGATAACTTACCTTCTAAAGGAATGAAATTAAGCATCAAAATACGACAGTGAAGGTAAGACAGGGTAAGAGAATAGACAGCATGTAAGTAACAATGCAGAGTGAGTCAGTTCAGAATAACTTACTTGCTGAAGGAATGAAATTAAGCATCAAAATACGACGACAGGGTAAGAGAATAGACAGCATGTGAGTAACAATGCAGAGAGTGAGTACGTTCAGAATAACTTACCAACTGAAGGAATGAAATTAAGCATCAAAATACGATAGTAAAAGTACGGCAGGGTAAGAGAACAGACAGCATGTAAGTAATATTGCAGAGAGTGAGTACGTTCAGAATAACTTACATTCTAAAGGAATGAAATTAAGCATCGAAATACGACAGTGAAGGTACGACAGGGTAAGAGAATAGACAACATGTAAGTAACAATGCAGAGAGTGAGTCTGTACAAAATAACTTACCAACTGAAGGAATGAAATTAAGCACCAAAATACGACAGTGAAGGTACGACAGGGTAAGAGAATAGACAGCTTGTAAGTAACAATGCAGAGAGTGAGTCAGTTCAGAATAACTTACCTTCTAAAAATTAAGCATCGAAATACGACAGTGAAGGTACAACAGGGTAAGAGAATAGACAACATGTAAGTAACAATGAAGAGAGTGAGTCTGTACAAAATAACTTACCAACTGAAGGAATGAAATTAAGCATCAAAATACAGACAGTGATGGTACGACAGGGTAAGAGTATAGACAGCATGTAAGTAACCATGCAGAGAGTGAGTACGTTCAGAATAACTTACCGACTGAAGGAATGAAATTAAAGCATCGAATACGACAGTGAAGGTACAACAGGGTAAGAGAATAGACAGCATGTAAGTAACCATGCAGAGAGTGAGTACGTTCAGAATAACTTACTGACTGAAGGAATGAAATTAAAGTATCGAATACGACAGTGAAGGTACAACAGGGTAAGAGAATAGACAGCATGTAAGTAACAATGCAGAGAGTGAGTCAGTTCAGAATAACTTACATACTGAAGGAATGAAATTAAGCATCAAATACGACAGTAAAGGTACAACAGGGTAAGAGAATAGACAGCATGTAAGTAACAATGCAGAGAGTGAGTATTTTCAGAATAACTTACTTTCTGAAGGAATAAAATTAAGCATCGAAATACGACAGTGAAGGTATAACAGGGTAAGAGAATAGACAGCATGTAAGTAACAATGCAGAGAGTGAGTCAGTTCAGAATAACTTACATACTGAAGGAATGAAATTAAGCATCAAATACGACAGTGAAGGTACGGCAGGGTAAGAGTATAGACAGCATGTAAGTAACAATGCAGAGAGTGAGTATTTTCAGAATAACTTACTTTCTGAAGGAATAAAATTAAGCATCGAAATACGACAGTGAAGGTACAACAGGGTAAGAGAATAGACAGCATGTAAGTAACCATGCAGAAAGTGAGTACGTTTAGAATAACTTACCTCCTGAAGGAATAACATTAAAGCATCGAATATGACAGTGACGGTACAACAGGGTAAGAGAATAGACAGCATGTAAGTAACAAAGTCAGTTCAGAATAATTTACCTCCTGAAGGAATGAAATTAAGCATCAAAATACGACAGTGAAGGTATAACATGGTAAGAGAATAGACAGCATGTAAGTAACCATGCAGAGAGTGAGTCAGTTCAGGATAACTTACAAACTGAAGGAATCATCAAAATACGACAGAGAAGGTACGACAGGGTAAGAGAATAGACAGCATGTAAGTAACAATGCAGAGAGTGAGTCAGTTCAGAATAACTCACCTCCTGAAGAAATGAAATTAAGCATCAAAATACGACGACAGGGTAAGAGAATAGACAGCATGTAAGTAACAATGCAGAGAGTGAGTACATTCAGAATAACTTACTCGCTGAAGGAATGAAATTAAGCATCAAAATACGACGACAGGGTAAGAGAATAGACAGCATGTAAGTAACAATGCAGAGAGTCAGTACATTCAGAATAACTTACTCGCTGAAGGAATGAAATTAAGCATCAAAATATGACAGCGAAGGTAAGACAGGGTAAGAGAATAGACGGCATGTAAGTAACAATGCAGAGAGTGAGTACGTTCAGAATAACTTACTCGCTGAAGGAATGAAATTAAGCATCAAAATACGACAGTGAAGGTACGGCAGGGTAAGAGAATAGACAGCATGTAAGTAACAATGCAGAGAGTGAGTCAGTTCAGAATAACTCACCTCCTGAAGAAATTAAATTAAGCATCGAAATACGACGACAGGGTAAGAGAATAGACAGCATGTAAGTAACAATGCAGAGTGTGAGTGAGTTCAGAATAACTTACCTCCTGAAGGAATGAAATTAAGCATCAAAATACGACAGTTAAGGTACGGCATGGTAAGAGAATAGACAGCATGTAAGTAACAATGCAGAGAGTGAGTACGTTCAGAATAACTTACTCGCTGAAGGAATGAAATTAAGCATCAAAATACGACAACAGGGTAAGAGAATAGACAGCATGTAAGTAACAATGCAGAGAGTGAGTACATTCAGAATAACTTACTCGCTGAAGGAATGAAATCAAGCATCAAAATACGACAATGAAGGTACGGCAGGGTAAGAGAATAGACAGCATGTAAGTAACAATGCAGAGAGTGAGTACATTCAGAATAACTTACTCGCTGAAGGAATGAAATTAAGCATCAAAATACGACAGTGAAGGTAAGACAGGGTAAGAGAATAGACGGCATGTAAGTAACAATGCAGAGAGTGAGTATGTTCAGAATAACTTACTCGCTGAAGGAATGAAATTAAGCATCAAAATACGACAGTGAAGGTACGGCAGGGTAAGAGAATAGACAGCATGTAAGTAACAATGCAGAGAGTAAGTCAGTTCAGAATAACTCACCTCCTGAAAAAATGAAATTAAGCATCAAAATACGACGACAGGGTAAGAGAATAGACAGCATGTAAGTAACCATGCAGAGAGTGAGTCAGTTCAGAATAACTTACCTCCTAAAGGAATGAAATTAAGCATCAAAATACGACAGTTAAGGTACGGCATGGTAAGAGAATAGACAGCATGTAAGTAACAATGCAGAGAGTGAGTACGTTCAGAATAACTTACTCGCTGAAGGAATGAAATTAAGCATCAAAATACGACAATGAAGGTACGGCAGGGTAAGAGAATAGACAGCATGTAAGTAACAATGCAGAGAGTGAGTCAGTTCAGAATAACTTACCTCCTGAAGGAATGAAATTAAGCATCAAAATACAACAGTGAAGGTACGACAGGGTAAGAGAATAGACAGCATGTAAGTAACAATGCAGAGAGTGAGTGAGTTCAGAATAACTTACTCTCTGAAAGAATGAAATTAAGCATCAAAATATGACGACAGGGTAAGAGAATAGACAGCATGTAAGTAACAATGCAGAGAATGAGTATAACTTACCAACTGAAGGAATGAAATTAAGCATCAAAATACGACAGTGAAGGTAAGACAGGGTAAGAGAATAGACAGCATGTAAGTAACAATGCAGAGAGTGAGTACGTTCAGAATAACTTACCGACTGAAGGAATGAAATTAAGCATCAAAATACGACAGTAAAAGTACAGCAGGGTAAGAGAACAGACAGCATGTAAGTAACAAAATGCAGAGAGTGAGTATATTCAGAATAACTTACCCGCTGAAGGAATAAATTAAGCATCAGTGACAGTATGACAGGGTAAGAGAATAGACAGCATGTGAGTAACAATGTAGAGTGTGAGTTGGTTCAGAATAACTTACCGGCTGAAGGCATCAAAATACGACAGGGTAAGAGAATAGACAGCATGTAAGTAACAATGCAGAGAGTAAGTACTTTCAGAATAACTTACCAACTGAAGGAATGAAATTAAACATCAAAATACGACAATGAAGGTATGAAAGGTAAGAAAATAGACAGCATGTGAGTAACAATGTAGAGTGTGAGTTGGTTCAGAATAAAGCATCAAAATACAACAATGAAGGTACGACAGGGTAAGAGAATAGACAGCATGTAAGTAATAGTGCTGAAAGTTGTCAAGAATAACTCACATCCTGAAGGATCTAAATATATCAATGAAGGTATGACAGGGTAAGATAATGAGAAGTGATAAAACAATATGTTAATGAAGTATAAGTAATGACTTACCAGGAGAAGGGGTAATAAGTTCCAACATCAAATTGAGTGTGTATGGTGTGAAAGAACATGATGCCAAATATAATAATGTCAGTCTTGAATGACTCACCTCCTGAAAAAAAACATTTATACACATACTAACTAAAGGTCATGATAATTCAGCACTTTCTAATCAATAAATATTCCAGACACAATCTTGAAACTTCCTTCCTTTTTTGGTAAAGGGTTGACAAGTGAGAATTGGCCCCACCCGGTATACCCGGTACCCATACAATACACATGGGCCACATACAGTATTGCCAGGTTCATGGATTTATCCACAATCTGTGGATTTTTGGATAAGAAAATTGTCTATGGATGGATAAAAGAATTGTTCGGTATCCTTTTCTGTCTGTGGACTTTTTAAGGGAGCAACCTGGCAACACTGCACATAGGCACACTGCAGTACAGCACAAACTGCACTTCAGGTGAGGAAGGAATGAGCTTCCAAGTCATTACCAGTGGTGGGTTGCATTGGTACACCCTCTATAATCAATACTCCACAACTAAATGAGCTGTCACACCCTAGTCCCTAGTCCCTAGCTACCTTTTTCATGTGAATGCACTCACAAAATATGGTTCAGCTCTGCTAGAAGTAGCCTTCTTCTCTGTCTCTTCATTCTCTTCACCTTTTTTATCACTCATGATGTGATCCAGTAAATATTTCTTACCTGACAAAAAAATCGCATGAGTCGTCGATCCAAAGGTCTGTGGATTCAAAGGTTATAATGATTCACTATGCATGTGCAAGATGCAAATTGTGTACTGTACAGGAGAGAAGTAATGATGGATCAGTGTGTCTATCCACAACACAATAACATAACCTCCTCATAGATTGAAGAAGGCATACACTCACACACAAAAAGGAAAAAAAAAGAAATCTAAACTCTCACAGTATTGGAATCTGCAACTGTGAAAAGGTCATGTAACCAAGGGTCCAAAGTGATTTATTATGGCATGGAGACAAAGAACGGAGAAATATTGGCCTATTAATAATGAAGCTGAAGATTTTCAGAATTTCTTTTTGAGCTATAAAATTACATTTGGGAATGCAATGGAAAAAAATGGAGGAAGGCACTTGCGTGCTAGCTAAGCATTAGCTAGCATGCAGGTTCTGTGCGCATGCGAGAGCCTGCATGGGGATGAGGCTAAGCATTAGCTGGATTGTAGCTACTGATCAATTTAATGTAGCTGTATCACATTTTAGTAGTTTACTTCAGGAATATCAGCAATAGCTAGAAGATTCACTGGCAGGTAGGTTACACATAGCTTTCCAACTCTATGTACTTCTGGTAGCAGCACATCTACTAAGGCCACTGGAAACATTCCTATGGTATGAAATGTCTATCACCAAGGTATTGTGTTATCAACTTTAGCTAGCTATGTACTTCATGGCAGCACACATGTTTAGCTTTAGCTAATTAGAGCATGAAATCACCCTTGTCCAAGTTATGCAGGATTTTAATGGTAAGGGGTCTAATACTTGGACAGTACCAAATATTGGCAATGGCAACTTCATTGTGTTAATAATCATTAAAAGCGCTGAGCCAGCCCACATGTTTTAAGTTCTAATTAGAGCTCATCCCATAGTCTTCTTGCAGTGTTCAGTTCAAGAGTGAGATTAAGCTTTTGTTTACATAGCTAAGAGAGTGTTGTTTTAAGAATTGATACATGACTAACCACAAATACAAAACATGCTCATTTTGATTAGTGACTCATATACTTTTTCATTAGCTTACTCCATTTTTACTTTTTTTAAATTTATATAAGAGTAGCTCTGTACCAAATAATGGACAGGTCAAAATTTTTACAGGATATTTGATGGTAGACGGGATTGGACACCTGAAATCTTCAGGCTGCACTTACAGCTATACTAAATGATAAACTCTCCCTTAGAACTACTTTTGGTGTGCCTAAAAGAAATTGGAAGCTGAGTGGAAAAAGATGGAATGACAACGTGAACAAGGACAGAGCTGGTAAAGGATATGGTCAGGGATGACGAGGAAAAG
Organism: Crambe crambe; assembly: GCA_963924555.1. Taxonomy (NCBI): domain Eukaryota; kingdom Metazoa; phylum Porifera; class Demospongiae; order Poecilosclerida; family Crambeidae; genus Crambe; species Crambe crambe. The sequence goes on from OZ004581.1 coordinate 9,279,525, forward strand.
CTATGAATCGTGTTGCTTTATACAGAATCCATGTCTTCAAGTGACTCCAGTGATGCCGAGAGTAATGAAAGAGATGAGGGGTGTGGTCTTTTGTCAGCTGACGAGAGCAGTGATGCTGCAGTTGAAAGTTGATTATCAATGCATCATTTGTGGGAATTCAGGATTGTGTTGCCTGTGATGAGTATAGGTTATTGCACTAAGTCGAGGAGTTTCGCTATTAATTTTTAGAACCTGAGGCTGTTGCTATTATGGTGACCGAGGGCGAAGCCCGAGGTCATCATAGGCAACAGCTCGAAGGTCCTAAAATAGTGGAACTCTGAGGCTGAGGGCATTAACCTACTTAGACTATGGCAGCAAGTGGGTTACAACACTATGCAGGTTCAATGAGTCCCTTTTATACTGAGCAGTCTTGTTGTACAGGATGTAATTAGTGATCATGAATATGATTAATTTTTATTTTTTCTGTGCACTTTTCTACACTTTTCAAGCAATTCAAGTATGTAGTTTTTGATACCACTATTTATTAGTAAAATTTAAAGCAATGCAAAATATAATCATATTCATTACACAAACAAGTGAGCACAAAAACATCTTCTAGGGATAGCCTAAAATCTAGCTGGGCTGTATAATGTACTGCAGCCTCGTATGAAAACAATCCCTACATTTATATCCACTACCTATAGCTAGCTATGGGCCGTTGTAAAAGTAGGGATTGTTTTCATACGAGGCTGCAGTACATTATACAGCCCAGTTCGATTTTAGGCTATCCCTACTTAACTTTTTATTTAGAAGAAATTTTTGGTGCTCACTTGTTTCTATCCTTTTTTTGAAAGTAAGTTTGTATAAGTAAAGAATTGAGGGTGGCAGTATTGATCGTCATTTGAACTGAGAGTATGCAGTGATTATTAATGGTACTATAGTCTATACAAAGTCAGCTCTACATAAACCTATCTTTTTTTCTTTTGTAGGCACATACACAGTCTCTGGAAGAATTTATTTAGCTATTTAAGTTTTATCTATTATTTAATATAAGACTTTACAGCAACAGCAATGTAAATGACATGTGCATGGCATGGTAAAGTGAGCTGACTACACTACAGCCAAGTACTGGCTCTATAGGATGAGCATCTGTACTGCAATGCAGCAAGGAGCGTCAGGAAGATCATCAGATAAGAATAAATAGCTAGCTAAACGATTAAACTGAAGACCTAGCTTAGCTACTAAACTGATTAGGCTGCACCGTAGCCCTTATATGTGGCCTCACCCATATGCTCCACCCCCTACTGACGTGCACTTCAAAATGGCGTAGAAAGATTAGCCGAGTGCTGATTTGTGAAGTAGCGCTTTAGTCAAAACTAATAGCAAAAGATCAGCCTCTAGGTGCCGCTCTAACAGATGGCCAAAGCAGAATTTTGATGACTATAGCCAGTAAGTCGGTACGTCAATCTGATTATTATTATAAAGAAAAAGAACAAAAGTCAATTTTAGAACTTGTTTTTTTCTTGTTAGCGAATGAATATTTGGTTTTGAACATTTTTCTTTCTTCTTTGTAGATGTAATAATTCACTGTAGCCTTCTGAGAACCAGTAGAGTAAGGGTAGAAGAAAAGGAAGAGTTTTAGTTTATACAGTCTTATGACCTTTGACCCGCCATCCCTACTTAGAGATAGCGCACTCTCGATAATTGCATTCTTTTAAAACACAATGAAACCTATTGAAAGGTCTGAGAGTTTGACACTGTAAAAACAGCCCTGGTCATTTATTAGTTTAGAGATGGTAGTTTCACTGTTTTAAAAACCTCATTGTGGTCAAAACTTCAATACCCGAGGGGTGGGAATATTTCACAAGGCCATAGGCCAGAATGAAATAATTATGTCCAACCAAGGGATCTGATATTCAACAAAGGAGTGTGCAATAAATATTTTATTATATATAAGTGGATTCTACAGTTTCCAGCCAGGCAGCTACATATGCGTGTATAGTCTGGCGTAGCGGCGACCCTTACCAACCCAAGGGAAGGAAAAGGATCTGGGGACATTAGCATCAACGACTTGTCACTTTGGAATTCCAGGAACGTTAATTTACAACAAGATTATCACATGCACGGTATAATCATAATTTTGTGCGCATCAAGAGCCTTGCTCAAATTCTGGTGGATGACCTGTAGTGAAGTTGCTAAATATAACTAGATAGCTTATATTAAAACTTTGACTAGATACGACATAGCTATTAAAGCATTTTCTACATAAATCTATCATCTTCTTGGCCCTTGTCTCTTCCAAATTTTCCATCAAGCGATCTAATTGGTGGCGTCAAAATCTTGACGTGAGACACAAGTCATTGATGCTAATGTCCCCAGACCCTTTTCCTTCCCTTGGGTTGGTAAGGGTCGCCGCTACGCCAGATTAATGCGTGTAGGAAGTTGTAATGTGAACCTGTAATGCTTACCACATTCGATAAGCCTATCAGTCCACCAGACCTACAAACAACTAAGATAAGCCAATGCACTTTGACAAACCGCTGTAGAATTAAGCTTGCCTATCATCTTCAGAAATGTCTGCCAAAAATGTTGCTAGGCTCAGTCTGCAAACAAGGCATTGAATAATGCCATTGCATGAATACCGTGGGTAACGGACCAATCAGATTGCTTGAATCCACATATATTAGGATATTGACTGGTACTGTGTGGATACCAAGGACTAGATATCCTTTCTGAGTATTGACATTACATTGACTATACAGGGTTCTATCTAGGATTTTTTAATAGGGGGAAGAATATCTGTGTGGGAAAATTTTTGCCTTGGCCATGCCCACTTTTGCCCTTCTCGGATATCAAACCATGCCCACTTGTAAAAATAATACAAATAATGACTTTTAGCTAGCAGCTGCAATTGTTGACATGAGATTAAGATTACACTCCTAACCCCCCAGTAGATAGAACCCTGCAATATTGTTTGTTCAATAGGTATTGGTGTACAATACTCAAACTGTGTGTACAAAAATTAGTTCCAATGTCCAATAATTGGTCCAAATATTTTTTTGTAGAAAAGGGTGGGTTTAAGTTGGAGTCAAAAAATGAGTAAAATTCATTTTGATACTGTTTCCAATACCACTCAGTAAACCTTAAGTGTCCAAAATGTGGCCCTTTACATCTGGCTACATCACTCACAAAATATAGTCCAGCCCTACTAGAAGTATAGCCGCCTTCTTTCTCTTTCTTCTTAATCTTTACTTGAGGTTTTACGCCCCCTTATGGGTCACGCCGCGCCGCGCCGCGCCCAGCTAGTTTTTACGTGCAGACTGCGCAGGCGCATGATGTACGTGTAAGGGATTGGAAACCCGCCCCCGCATCCGTACATATACTCCTTGTCCGGCCGAGAGAAGGGTGCCGATACATACGCCCACGCTAATTAACTACCTGGTTGCTAGGGTAAGCTAGCTCTAAAACTACTTGCAGCAGAGGCATTCAACCAGCACAGGATTATGGAATGCTATAGGTACTACACAAGCCAAGAATGAAGGATGAATGATAAATCTTACCCAAGTTACAGCCGATTCTATTCTCAACATAAAGGACGTAGTATCTCGATGATCGCCAGGAGTAAAAGGCTAATTTTTGCTATAGAGCTTCTAGTACTATCTTCCATCATTATTACGATTTGTTTTTGTTCATTAGTACTTTACTTTTCTATTTATCCATATGATGCCACGTGTTTGGAACATTCTAGACTGGATATGAAGAAAAGGAAATCGTAACTTTTTTCCTCATCCAAAGTATTGTTGCAGGCAACATATGGGCCTAGTCCCATATTCGGTTCCAGAGATATAGTGCGCTAGCCTACCCGTATTATTATAAAATCAGGCACCTAAACCCCGCCCCTATAATATTCATGCGCGCGTGTAAAATCATGCATGCTAGCATAGATAGTAGAAGAGAGAAGGGATTGGAAACGCCTCATTGGATTGAACGTTCCATCCTTGTCACGGTCACGTGAAGATTGACCTTTGACCCCCAAGTGAGTATGTCTACTGGGCTTGTTAGAGCTGCTTTTTGCTCCATTCTGACTGAATCTGTGGACTTAAGCGAGAGAAATAAGAAGGTTAGAGAAGATGTTAGACTATTCTTGGATCAACTGACAGAAAACTGCATGCTAAAGAAATTTGATGATTTTGCTACTTCACTCTTTTCAGCAATTGAGCAGTCTGTATCTTCTTGCATCTCTGCTGCTAAAACCTGTAGAGCCAAGTCTGTTTTAAGAGAGAAGCTATGGTGATCTTTTCATCAAATTCGGGCTAAAAAATTGAGAGATATTTGGAGTAAGTTTTATTCCGTGGTGAAGAGAAAGAGATTTGATCCTTTAATTGAGCAGCAAGTTAATGTGAAACTATTTGAGGGTGTTCTAAAGACATATCTTGAAGTTCCATCCCAGGCAGCAATTGGTATGAATGCTTCGCTTCAGCCACAAGAGCTTTCTGAGGAAGAAGAGCAGATTGTCCGATATGCAGCTGGTTATGTTCCAATGTCACTGTTGAAGAAGCATGAAAAAACATTTTCTGAGAAATCTGTGGAATTTGTAGAATGTCTCAGTAAAATGGCTGTAAATGGTGATGAAAGCTCTTTTCTGTCGTATACACTTGAATGGAGTAGTCGTGGTGGGCTCTTTGAAATCAACGATGAGGCGTATAGACTGTTCAAATAAATTGAAATGAAAATGCAGAAACAATTACTATCAATACTTGAGAGTTCTCTATCTCTACCAGGAAAAAGGGAGTTGGTGATAGATGCTGTTGCTGGTGATGATGATGTCCAGTTTCTGTGGGTGCTCCTGTCATGTGATATTACTGATGAAGAAGATGCCATTTGTCTGTTAAAAGAAATTATAGGTCTATGGCTTACAATACGTGGATTTTCTATAGCTGGAACTTGGCTTGAAGAATATAAGAAGAAGGCTGCTGGTACTCGCAAGACCAAAGGAGTCTGAAACAATCTGAAACAAAAAAACAATCATCATCAGAAACACAACAATCAGAAAATGACGACGTTGAAATACAACCTTCAGAAAATGACATTGAAATACAAAATGACATTGAAATTCAAAACTGCTAGCTAGGATTAATAAAAGAATAAAGTTTTCACAATGATCTTTTGCATCTCTTTCTTTTAGGTAAGGGTGTATTGTCAGGAACATTGCAGCTTGAAGCTCTTTTTCGGCAATTTCCTCTTGCTTGTTCTAGGGCAGCAGAACCTTGAACCCGTAAGGACACAGTGTTGTCCATGAACTGTTTGACATTGGGGTTTTCATTCCGCCCCCCACGTGCTCTCTGTTTGCCAAGCTAAGCTGCACACCATGAACCACCAAGCTCCACGTCAGATCGCTCTTCACTGTTTGGAGTTTCACTTGAACTATCCATAATTTTGATGAGAACTATAGCAGTTGGAAGGGTACTCCTATCAGTCCAACTAGAATCATGAACTAGCGACTCATGAAGAGAACTTAACAATAGTGGTTGCTATAAATAGAAAAATCACTATTGATAAATGGAGGTAGGGTGGGTAGGGGAGGGAGGAGATACAGTGATACCTTACCTGACTATCCTGGGCTTGTTGCTGAATCGATCTACTTCTTTTAGGAGGACGTCCAGTAGGTTTTTTTATCTTAGTACGTTCATAATTCTTCCGCACATGTAGACGGGACTTCCTCCCCATTTTCCAGCCAATGAAGAGATTATTCTATATAATGATCAGCAGGGTCATTCCATTAATGTTTGCTTCAAAATAACAGTGTCTTTCTGAAGGGGAAGGAAAATCAGTATCTAGGCTAAAAGTACACAAACTTCAACTACATTTACAAAGTAACAAGTGGTTTATGTCCATATAATAGCATTTTCATTCAGAAACTTTGCATTCATATCATCAACAGAACATTTTCTAGCTCTCTTATTCAGGTTTCATGGCTAATACTGTGCTAGAGAGAGCTATAAAAGTACACAAGTATCCTAGTGACTTACCCGTGAAGGAATTCTAAGGGAAAAATCCTTTTTATCTCCAGCAAAACACAAAATTCCTAATTGTGTATGAGGGGTCAAAGGTCGATAGGATCACTCATAAGGCCTGTACTGTACTGTGTGTATATTAATAAAGGCTAGAAAGTGCATGATACTGGTGGGTGCAGCCATTTTTTTGATCGTGACGAGGATGGGTCGTGACGTCATCATTAGACGTATGGGTGTTTCCAATCCCTTCTCTCTTCTACTATCTATGGATATACTCATTCGAGCGTATTAATTTTTTTAAATTTAACCGCGAACCCAGCGCCATTCTTAATCGCACCTTATTTTCGCGGGTCAACCTGATTGCATATTAAACTGGTAACAGGATGGTGCGTGTTGTTTTGATATAATATACAGCAGCCATGGTCTGAGGATATGCACACTATGCAGCCATGGGGTCCTCCTGTTCAGCTTGTAGGCTTCCATTTCTTCTTCAGTGGGTTCCCGACACTCCCCATCCCTCTTCAGAGAGTTGTATGGTCTCTTCCTCTCATCCATCACCATCAGTCTCTCCATCTTCCCCTCTCGGTCCTCCTCAGCCAGTAGTGCCTGAGGGTGGGGGAGGGGAATAGATCAGGTGATTTTATCAAAGCTGAAAGATACTGATTATGGTACAGTAAACTCCCTCCTTAATTAACAAAACCTTCTGAATTCCTATTAAGAGCCATTAGTTATTAATTGGATAGAGAAAACATGACTACATTTTTGAGAAATAATAACACTTTATTTTTTGAAATTCCTCATTTTCCTAACAATAATTCTTTCAATTTAGTGTGACCTGATAACATAGATGTCAATATGCAATTTCCCCACTTTGGAATTTCACCAATTTTCATAGCAACAAATACCACCAAGGATTAAACAAAGAGGGTTATACAATAGAATTACTCAAACCCACCCCAAGGCAATTGCACTTCATTATGGTGATGGCATTGTGTCATCACCTGCCAGACGTGTGACAGTGGAGGGTAGAAATCTTTTGAAAAAAGACTCACCAGTGACCTCAGCTACCTAATTAACCCTACCAGTGAGGTAAGATAGCTCTTGGATCCACAGAAACCTTATAGACCAGATAAAAGGAATCTTCCCCTGCTATCCCCCTAAAAACCACTAATTCAATGATTATTTAATAGGACCTAGACACAATAAATCTAGAAAACTATTGTAATTATTGTGTATCCACACACCAGCCACTACTATGATATTCCACACGAATAGTTCAACATCATCCTTATACGACATCCACTTCCTATAGGATTAGCTATAGGATTAGACAGCTGCTACTAATAATGACAGGGACAATCACAGGAGGAGGGAGGGCATGTTAGAGTTTTGCTACTAATAATCACATGACCTTGAGTTCCCATAGTATAAAAATGACTAACATTTCATTTGTTTGGAGGGAACATGTACAGCTGTTTTCATCTTCTAGGAGTCCAGGGAAACCCCCATGTGTTACCCACACAATCAGAGTTACATGTAGGGACATGCCGGCATAGTTTTGGGCATAATGGGTTGAACCTTAATGCCAGCACAATGCTGGCATAATAGGGGATTTTTAATTCCAGGGGTTGGCAGATATGGAGGTATTGATGTCGACTCTTGAGTTCCTTTGTATAAACTGCTGAATTAGAGTAGCCACCTACGTAATTGGTGGTGATAACCAAAAAAAAAACTGTCTTCTGCTGCAGTTTTCTTTACTAAACGTTTCAGCAAACTAACTTGCTGCTGATAAAATTATGATGGATGACTAAAGAGGCTGCAATTATGCTACAATAAATTTTCTTACCAATTTTTTAAAAGCATAATTGTTGAGCATAATAGGGCAGGGGTTCTGGCATTGGAGCATAGCATAATAGGGAAGGGAAAAAAGCATAATATGCATGTCTCTAGTTACATGCTGGGCTGTGGCCTGCCAAATAAGGAAAGTCATAGAAATTGCATTCTGACTGCATTTAATCATAAAAACTGTCCCATGTCCTACAGTTATCAGGTCACACTAAATTGAAAGGTCATTTCCAATTTGTTAGGCAAATGAGGAAGATTAGAATTTCAAAAAGTGATATTTGATATGGGGAATGTCGTGATCTGTCTGTGTACTACACTAATACACTGTCTCCCTCCTTTGCTCAGCATGTGGATCTTCTAGCATGCTCCTCTATTTTAGTGTATCGGTTTTCCTCCCTTGGTTTGTGTGTGGGTGTTTCCCCCTAGGGGTGCACACTTTAGCTAGTACCAGTCCAGTAACCATTAACATCACTCATCAAAGAACTGACAACTTCCTGGGAAAGGTATTCATGTAGACAGTGATAACCACTTTCTTCCATCACTATTAATTGGTGGGAGCACAGCAGGCTAGCATTTCCAAAAGAGAAGTTTAAAAACCACACACTAGATATCTTATTTGTTTGCACACTGTCACAGGTGCAGCTAGCATGATAACTGTATAAATAAAAGTTGAGCTTTGAGGTTGACCATTAAGAGCTTGCTACATGCTCCCTTCACAGTACAGAACGAGAGTTGCCATTGCCTATTGATAGAGAGCATGAGTCTATTCCCACTTGTACCACTAGATGCATCATTAGCTGATTATCTTGCCAAAACAGGTGCAAGTCACATGACCATATCAGTGGGATAATTACAAACCAGATGCAAGTCACATGACCATATCAGTAGGATAATTACAAACCAGATGCAAGTCACATGACCATATCAGTGGGATAATTATAAGCCAGATGCAAGTCACATGACCATATCAGTGGGATAATTACAAACCAGATCACAGACTGGAGCTAGCCATGGTGAGTGGATGGAGAGGAGTGTCCACTACAGGAGAAGGGGTAGACATTATGTGTTCTCTTATCCATGGTGTGACCTCACTCCCTAAGAACCAGAACCTGGGCAGACTTAGTGCTGCTAGAGGCCATGGTCTTTCGTCCCCCCTGGAATTTCAGTACTATTGACATAGTTACTAGCTATACAAGAAGCCTTCTATTCACCTTGAGTTCCCATACTGTAATGTTGTGTTGCTGAGTCAATGCTGACTACACCTGATGTTACCAAGGGCAACCACATGATACAGCAAATTCCTCCTGTGGTATGATACATATGAAGTAGGGTCCAACCCCACAATAAATTCTAAATAAATAGACTCTTTCAGATTGTTCAAGCTCTGTGTACAGTAGCAGGGAAGTAACTTAGCAACTGAGAAAGGTGAAACTTAATGAACCAATTGACTAGTGCCACATACGAGCAGTTAGAAACTTAGAAAGTAAGGAAACAACTGCTGTGGTGGACCTGAAAGTACAGCTAGGGGTGTGCTAAACTTACATATTTTAGTGGACGCAATAATAATAGGTAACCAAAGAGAGTCACGTTCTGCTATCTAAGAATCAACCAATGTGGTAGCTTACAGACAAGGACTATGTTTGTGGGTTATGTGAGGTAGTAGGTGATAGGAACTTTCTGATTTCTGATGCTACCGGACTCCATTAGCAGGAGTGGTCCCTCACTTTCCAGGAGCTAGCCATGGGTCGGGAGATTAATGGGACTGAAACTTAGTGTTGATTGGATTGGGTTCTCCCCTGATGGCATAAAAGCCTCTAGACCAGCAAACAGGAGTATTTCACTGTTTTATGTGAAATAGGTTCTATCAGGTAATTGGTCCTAGCTAGTAGAGTGGCGGACAAATACATTTCCAAAAGTTACTTTTTAATTTTTCTCTAAAAACTTTCTCAAACACATACACACACTCCACTGAGTACGGTAACCCTTGTGCATGTCCACTGGATCTGTTGTTTTCTTACCACTATTAACAACTTAGGCAATGGCAACTCTCGTTCTGTACTGTGAAGGGAGCATGTAGCAAGTGCATGATGGTCAACCTCAAAGCTCAAGTTTTATTTGAGAGAAAAGGTACTGTACATGTGTGAGAAAGATCACCTTATCATGTGAGCTAGCTAGCTGCACTTGTGTGCTAACAAATAAGATAGTGTGTAAACAGGTCAACAATGACTCTGCAATTTCTCATTGTTGTTCATCCACTCTCTCTGCTGGTATTTGGAAATTAGGTTAAAATTATAGTGAATGATCAAGGTGCTAGGTGAATTAAGACCACACACATCACACTGACAGAACTTGCATACCCCATAACTGGTCAACAATGACTCAGTCAGAAATGGTAAGCCATTGTTGCCCATGCACATTGGCTTCCACTTTATTAGTGTACAATTCCAACAGTTATTTTAAAAGAAACTTATGACCATAAGGATTAGAGATTTTAGCTTATGTGGTCAGTCTTCTTGCTGCTAATAATGGCAGGGGCATGTCACATGACTTATTCTACAGAGTTCCCATAGAATGCAATTCAGTAGACTGATAGCCCAGCTGCCATTCCTGAAGCAATAACAGTGAGGATTAACAGACCATTCAGAGAATTGTTATAAACTGCCCAGTTTAAACGCAAATTGCCACAGGCCCTCCACCTATTGACCACTGTAATAAGTTGACCTTCAGGCTTCAGCTACATGCCAGACATGCTGTCAGATATGCCAGGGACAAGATGATTATGACAGTAGGTATTTATGAATCCCTGGTCATAGAAGGATACATAAATCACTGGTAGAATACTGTATCTCCATTACACATTATGCTCATGTCAACACTTGGAATTTCAGAATACACCATTACTTACTACTTCATCTAGACTCACTTTTCCCAGTCTTGCTTTTGGCAACCAAGCTATGAACATGTGATCGTTAAAAGGACCAGAGGACTATTATAAAGTAAGTTCCTTGCATCAGCTAGTATCTGTCAAACATGGAAATAACACCAGGACTGTCTCTAATCTGATTAGAGGGGATGGTCCAGATTTGATGGATGTCCATGCAACCTTTGTGGACACTATTTGGATCAGCAAACTGATTAAAGAAAAGTGACCTGCCAATGGACAATGCACCCAAGCAGTTGCATTGATTGAATAGAAATCTGTGGTACCTAGTATACTAAGGTGTGGTTTGTTCCACTGTGTTACAAACACACACACACAGTAGTACCTGGAAATATTCAGCACCTCCATTATGAGTTTTCGACTTCCTTCACTTCCTGTGTAGGAGGAAGTAAACCCTCCGTTCTGCTATGTCATGTCATGGAATATGATGTCTCATGCACTGTACTCACAGCTAAGTCTAAGTCCTCCTCCCCCTCTCTTACAAAGCCTTTCTCCATGTCAAAGTCTGAAAAAGCCACATAGAACGCAACCAATCAGAATCCTCACTGTTGACATCACCAAAGTCTGTTTTATTAATCGGTAAAGGATCGATTTTTTGCGCTGATTCTTATTTTGCGCGCGCATTAAATTTGATCGATGGATGGAGGGGGTTAAAAAGGACATGTAAAATAAAGATCACAAGAACTTCTCCCAACAGTACTTCATTTCAATACTAATTACAATATCTTTTCGGTTGACCAAAGGGTCTCTGAGGGCTGTGCAGAGACTTTTCCAAGATGGTGGCTGACTTCCCTTCATCTTTAACCACTGCTCAATGAGATCCTTCATGCATCCATTGATATCATTGGCATTATCATATCTGATTTTCTCAACTTCCGCATCTGGCAGTCCTAAAGCCGCTCCAAGATCTCTCCACTCCCTCACTATGCCAATCAGTGCTGTCCTCACATTACGATAGGCTGCATGCAAGCAAATAACGACTCATTAAATTATATATTTGGTAGTGCTATTACATGTGCATGCTACAAGTAAACTATCCATTCACTCAAGGTGTCATCTCTAACTTCAACTGATTTCCTTGTTGGTTCACTCTATAGACATACACAGTGTGTGTAAGTTGTCTTTAAATCATAAAAGATGACATTCTTTATAATTATACTTACATCAGAAGGACTACTTGTTCCTTGTGGTTGAGGTTTGTTGGTTAAAGATGGTATGGAATGAGTAGATGGATTTTGTAGAATTTGAGGTTCTGAGAGATAGGAAAAACTATAATCATTAGCAATTAAATTTTTACAGCTATAAATATATATTATAGCCAGATAAATACATACACAATATGCATACTAGTAATGTTGCTATACATACCTTTCTCAAATTCCAGCTGCATCCATCTATCAAATTCCTTGCTCTTTTCCCAGTGTTGTTCTCTGTCTAATTCACTCACTTGGGCCTATAATAACCATTATTATTAAACAGTAGCTACTTAGCAATACTTACAGCTGGAGCAAGTAAATGTGGCTGCCTCATCAATACTGCATGGATATGATAATGTGATGGTGTTATTAACTTGCACATTATAACTAGCTGTAGCTATTAACCTTCTTCAAATTGTACTTTTGGCCGATTCATTTCCTCGTTCTCCTTTTTGCTCAATTGTAGCTGTGTTAATTATAGTTACTCGTGAATCACTTATTGATAAAACCACATGCAGTAAACTGTGCACTTACAGAAGTACCAAGTGATTGCTGATGAGGTGGACCAGTTGAAGATGCTGACTGAGTCAGCCAAAGCTGATGTGAAATTTGACGCTCTACAAAAGTAAAAGGATCGAGTATCCATCTAGCTGAGCTACACACTTCACCTTTCTCCAATTCTTTCTTCAACTGATCAATCTCCTTGTTCTTTTCGTGTATTTCTCTGTCCTTTGAACTCAGTTGCTGCTCATAGCGCTCCTTGTGCTTGTGGAGAATCAATCTGGAAAAAAGTGATATTAGCAGGTCAATAATACAATCATCACAAGTATACTTTTTCTGCATGTCTTGCATGCCTATACTGCTCAGATGCTGGAGGAGGTGAGGTCTGGATACTATCTCCATCTCTTCCTGCCACAGGTCTAGCAAAATCCTTGCATTATAATTGATGTCTTTCAAGTGTTCTGACATCTCCAAGGCTTCTGCTAGTTCCTTCACCTTCTTACACTTCTGAACCTCAATGGCAATAACCTCAAGTTCAGAGGAAGAGATAGTAGCAATCTCCTGAAAAAAAAAACAAAAAAAACTGTTAAATAACACCCACTTATCTTAGTTACTATATAACTACTCACTTGTCGAATACTCAACCAAAAGTTTTGATCAATACTTAATTTTGTCCGAACACTTTTTTCACAAACTAGTGCAGGATTAGAAATGGTGGTGTCTGCTGGAAGGATGACGAAATGATCTCTACGTGGACAACCTTCACACTTCAATGCAAAATTGATGCCGATCCCTGGCAGCCATTTCTTGACTTCTATGAACAAGTGTTGAATGATTTCAAGTATGGCATGACATGAACTTATGAAGGTGGGACATTTGTACGTCCTTGAATCGATACGTTGTATGTCAATTCTCACACTAAACTTTTCTTCTGTAATAAAAAGTCGGTCCAGTTGCTGTCCAGGAGATCCAAACAAGAATTGGATTTGATTTCGATATATCTTCTTATCGACTGGTAGATGACATTTACGGTGCTTTGACATGACTGCTGCCAGTTGAGTGAAGAAGCCTGGAGGCAAGTAGTTGGTGCTGAAAACAAGATGCAATGGAATTGCAGAATTGATGGCAGTGCTAGTTGAGTGTGGATCATCAACATTCGGTAAATAAGGTAGCATGGATGGAACGAAATATTTCCTACCATGACTATGTTTTTCAATACTGATTTTAGCAATGATCAAGAAATGCTCCAATAGATCCACAATCTGTTGAGGTTGCAACTCTTTCTGAGCTCTCAATACTTTTTGGTATAATGATTCTACCAATACTCCATCCTCACGCAGCAACTTCCAGAGACGTTCATTTCTATATTCTTCTCGCCCTTCCAGTGCCAACAAACGGGCTATTTGCTTGATGAGCCATTGAGGGTCAGCAATGACACAAGACTTCAAGCTGGGGATGTCAGAGTAGTGAAAGAACACGGCAAGATCATGATAGAATGTAAGGATGCTAGTAAGAGTATCTTCAGGGATAAAACATCCTCTGCATAGTTCCTTCACTTCCTCTAAAGAAACTACTGGCTTCTTTTGAGATCTGGCATATCTCTGGAACACTTTCCTGAATAGCAACCAAGTGATTGGAGTACGAATAGATAAATCTTCTGTTGCAAAGTTACTCACAGTTTCACGAATGAGCTTAAAAGTGGGATCTTCTTTCATCTCTCCTTTACCAGCTGTCGTGTTATCGACTATTGCTCCATCCAAAACAATATCAGAAAAAACTTTATCTGCAATTTCTGAAGAAAGCTTTTCAAGAATCTCTTGTTTCCTTTCCTTAACAGAAATATCATCACCATGTGAACCAACTGGCAGAATGCGAGGATATTTGGGGACTTCTTCATCTTCTACAATTTCTTTATCGATAATGAGCCTCTTATTCAAGAGAGTAGCATGAATGGTGGATATCCACTGCACCATCAGGTCAAGTGTGGATATATCTTCTAGATGCTCAGTGGCTCTTCCTTTCAAATACGTGAGTGACCGACATTGATCATGGAGATCACGTCTGGCATCAAACATTAAGAGAAACAATGTCCTCGCTGTTAGGAATGCAGGAAGAATTTTAAGAAAAACTGGCTGGCCTCCACAATCCCACACATGCAGATAAACTTCCTCTTCAATAAATGGGTCATCAGTGGTTATAACAGAAAGAATCTCTTTCAAAATCCCCTCAATCAATGGGTGGTCAAACTTGGGGGCAGTTTTACTAGGTTGATTTTTGTCACTGCTCACATCACTTCTTGCGGCAGAATTGGAATCTTTGTGGTCAAAAATAGTTTGTATCAACTGAGCAAGTCCTTTGATTTCATCAGCATCAGTTATTTTAGTCCAGTACTTTCTTTCCTGGCTGCAGGCCCAGTAACTCTCAGTGGGGCGGAGGGAGAACGTGTCAGCGACCTGGGTGCTGTAGGCTTCACAGGGAAGGGGCAGATTCATCAAGCCATTGAGTAGACTGCTCTTGCCCACACCTCCAGGACCAACGATCATCACACGAGCATATGCAACCTTTGTTTCACCCTGCCCCAGGGCATTAAGGTAATCCACTGAAAATCAAATGTACCAAAATAATTAATATCTATCAAAATAAAAATATTACCTTCAGTCCTTGAGGCTCGAATCTCAATAAAAAAGAATTCAACATGGAAACGAAGTTTATTTACAAGTGAATTATGCACAAAAGACATACACTCACCACCTGAAAATATGAACACCACAACAGTGAAAGTATTATGAGATTCAGTGAGCGAGAACAGAAAGAAAACTGACTGTCAACACATTAATTTTGGTAGAGTAACAATGCAGAGAGTGAGTCAGTCAGTTCAGAATAACTTACTCGCTGAAGGAATGAAATTAAGCATCAAAAGACGTCAGTGAAGGTACAACAGGGTAAGAAAATAGACAGCATGTAAGTAACAATGTAGAGAGTGAGTCAGTTCAGAATAACTTACTCGCTGAAGGAATGAAATTAAGCATCAAAAGACGACAGTGAAGGTACAACAGGGTAAGAGAATAGACAGCATGTAAGTAACAATGCAGAGAGTGAGTCTGTTCAGAATAATTTACCGGCTGAAGAAGAGCATCAAAATACGACAGTGAAGATACGACAGCGTAAGAGAGTAGACAGCATGTAAGTAACAATGCAGGGAGTGAGACTGTTCAGAATAACTTACTTTCTGAAGGAATGAAATTAAGCATCATGAAGGTACGACAGGGTAAGAGAATAGACAGTATGTAAGTAACAATGCAGAAAGTGAGACAATTCTGAATAACTTACATCCTGAAAGAATGAAATTAAGCATCAAAATATGACAGTGAAAGCATCAAAATACGACAGTGAAGATACGACAGTGTAAGAGAATAGACAGCATATAAGTAACAATGCAGAGAGTGAGTCTGTTCAGAATAACTTACCAGCTGAAGAGTGAAGATACGACAGTGTAAGAGAATAGACAGCATGTAAGTAACAATGCAGAGAGTGAGTCTGTTCAGAATAACTTACATACTGAAGGAGAGCATCATAATATGACAATGAAGGTACGACAGTGTAAGAGAATAGACAGCATGTAAGTAACAATGCAGAGAGTGAGTCTGTTCAGAATAACTTACATACTGAAGGAGAGCATCATAATACGACAATGAAGGTACAACAGTGTAAGAGAATAGACAGCATGTAAGTAACAATGCAGAGAGTGAGTCTGTTCAGAATAACTTACATACTGAAGGAGAGCATCATAATACGACAATGAAGGTACAACAGTGTAAGAGAATAGACAGCATGTAAGTAACAATGCAGAGAGTGAGTCATTTCAGAATAACTTACAAGCTGAAGGAATAAAATTTATCATCAAAATACGACAGGGAAGGCATGACAGGGTAAGAGAATAGACAGTATGTAAGTAACAATGCAGAGAGTGAGTCTGTTCAGAATAACTTACAGGCTGAAGGAATGAAATTTATCATCAAAATAAAACATTGAAGGTACGACAGGGTAAGAGAATAGACAGCATGTAAGTAACAATGCAGAGAGTGAGTCTGTTCAGAATAACTTACCGACTGAAGGAGAGCATCAAAATACGACAGTGAAGGTACAACAGTGTAAGAGAATAGACAGCATGTAAGTAACAATGCAGAGAGTGAGTCTGTTCAGAATAACTTACCGGCTGAAGAGTGAAGATACGACAGTGTAAGAGAATAGACAGCATGTAAGTAACAATACAGAGAGTGAGTCTGTTCAGAATAACTTACCGACTGAAGGAGAGCATCAAAATACGACAGTGAAGGTACAACAGTGTAAGAGAATAGACAGCATGTAAGTAACAATGCAGAGAGTGAGTCTGTTCAGAATAACTTACAATCTGAAGGAATGAAATTTATCATCAAAATACGACAGTGAAGATACGATAGTGTAAGAGAATAGACAGCATGTAAGTAACAATGCAGAGAGTGAGTCTGTTCAGAATAACTTACATACTGAAGGAGAGCATCATAATACAACAATGAAGGTACGACAGTGTAAGAGAATAGACAGCATGTAAGTAACAATGCAGAGAGTGAGTCATTTCAGAATAACTTACAAGCTGAAGGAATAAAATTTATCATCAAAATACGACAGGGAAGGCATGACAGGGTAAGAGAATAGACAGTATGTAAGTAATAATGCAGAGAGTGAGTCTGTTCAGAATAACTTACAGGCTGAAGGAATGAAATTTATCATCAAAATAAAACATTGAAGGTATGACAGTGTAAGAGAATAGACAGCATGTAAGTAACAATGCAGAGAGTGAGTCTGTTCAGAATAACTTACATTCTGAAGGAATGAAATTTATCATCAAAATACAACATTGAAGGTACGACAGTGTAAGAGAATAGACAGCATGAAAGTAACAATTCAGTCATTTCAGAATAACTTACATCCTGAAGGAATGAAATTTAACATCAAAATACAGCAGGGAAGGTGTGATAGGGTAAGAGAATAGACAGTATGAGTGAATCTGTTCAGAATAACTTACATCCTGAAGGAGAGCATCAAATACAACAGTGAAGATACAACAGTGTAAGAGAATAGACAGCATGTAAGTAACAATGCAGAGAGTGAGTCAGTTCAGAATAACTTACCACCTGAAGGAAGGTACGACAGGGTAACAGCATGTAAGTAACAATGCAGAAAGTGAGTCAGTTCAAAATAACTTACCCGCTGAAGGAATACAACAGTGAAGGTATGACAGGGCATGTAAGTAACAATGCAGAGAGTGATCCTGAAGGAACAAATATATCAGTGGTGGAATGACAGGGTAGGGTAAGATGACAAGTTTCATGAATAATAATTATCCATTGACAGAAAAAATTTTTTATGAAAATAATAATGTTATCACTTGTGTGTGGTGTGTGTGTGTGTGCATACGTGTAATAAATATGTAGTATGTAGTGGATGGCTCATGCTTCACCTGTTAAGTTTCTTAGTCTAGAATGGATCTGTTTGTTAGCACATGCACGTGTGCAAGTTCGAGGGGTGTGACCAGTTGGCCATTGAATCTATGTCAATTAAGCTTTTGATGATTCATGAATATTTTTGACCCTTGCTATACGGTAATGAAGGACTTAC
The DNA here is from genome assembly GCA_963924555.1 of Crambe crambe. NCBI lineage: Eukaryota > Metazoa > Porifera > Demospongiae > Poecilosclerida > Crambeidae > Crambe > Crambe crambe. The sequence continues at coordinate 9,297,659 of OZ004581.1, forward strand.
CAGGAGAAGGTGTGAATTCCAACATCAAGTAGAATGTGTATGGTGTGAAAGAACATTATGGCAAGTAGCTATGATAATGTTAGTCTCACCTCCTAAATAAAATGATACACTAAGTAAAGGTCATGATCATAACAACCCTTCAAGTTTCAAACATTGAGATCTGGTGCAGATCTAGTCTGTGGCGCCGGACCCTTTACCTCCTTTTTCTTGGGGGCAGGGGGAGGGAAAGGGTCTGGCAGCCAACTCTGGAATGTCAACGCTGCCAGGACAGCAGCCTAATCAGATTGCAAGGAATTGGTGTGTGCCTTAATAATAACCCATGTGTTTCCCAGATCCAAATGGTAGTCCTGTGTATGGAGTGCTTCAAGAAGTATTTTCAAAGCTGGGATTCAAACATATAGCTTAGTCAGACTAAACTATGTGGACTAGCAGTAAGCTCCACCCATCAATATTACATACTTCCAACACACAATACTAGTGCCCACTATCCATCTCATCATGTCACCTAGTCTGGTGAGGGTCAGCCACTACATGTCACCACCACACCCATCTTACCACAGCCCTTCTGTGTTGATGTGCATTGGTACACCCTAGTCTCCCGCACCAATCCTTTACCAATCACGAGGGAAGGAAAGGGTCTGGTGACTTGCCCATACAAGCGGAATGCGGCATGCAGTTTTGTCAACATAAACAATGCGAGACCACAACATAGATTATCTGCTACAGCAGAGTAGTACTATGAATTTCAGGATGGTTGTCAGAGAAATAGGTAGTAGGCTTACAAACCACATGTTATGATTGGCACTTGGAACCTTCTCCCTTGCAGTTGGTAAATGGTCAGTGCGTGAGACTAGGTATACCCCCATATATAATAATGCTCCTCTCATAGCATAGATTAGTTGCATCAGAATGTAGTGTACATGAACTTTGAACCCTTAGCTAGAACGCATGTGCTAATACCGCTATGTAGCTTGAGTAAGAGTGTTGACATTGAGGGGTTGACATTGGCATTGAGGGGTTGGGTTCATAATGATATCTGATACCTAATTCACTCAAAGTACTACCATTCCTGTACTTCATGGCAGCTAGCATGTTTAGCTAGCTATATTATCTTTAATTACGAGCATGAAGTCACCTTGTCCTAATTTAATACAGGACTTTGATAAATAATGGTGACTCATTAAACTAGCACTTACAAAAAATGGTGTAGCCCTACTAGAAGTAACCTCCTTCTTTCTCTTTTTCTTCTTCTTATCGCTCATGGTCGATATTTCTTACCAAAAATTTCTTACCTGAGATATAAAGCTTTAACAATCGGTTACGTCCCTTTTTGGTCACGCCCGGCCCTTATTAGCCAGCTAGCTAGCTAGTGTGCAGACTGCGCATGTGCAATAAACCAAAGTTAACTTAGGAACGATTAATATACGCATGCGCATTGCTGTTCATACGCATGCGTAGTTGCTATTCAACCTTAGTAACCATTCTGCTCTCAAGAGGCTGCTTGTGTCAAATACAAAATTTCCCTACCCACCCTCCCTTGTCTGTTGGTCTGACTCCTTTTTCCAACATGACCGTGCTGTCTTCTGGTGTACGTACATGAGAGTAAGTTGAGACTGCTCCCAACTTCTCCCTCCATGATATGCAGGCCCTAGCTATACTCTAACACTTATTCCACCCCAAAGTGCATGCTGATGTCATTATAATATCGTAATAGGCTGATTGCCTAAGGCCATGGGTAAGGCAATTGTAGCCATGCTGTGTAACTTATATTTGGGGAGGAATTACCAAGCTCTAATATCAGCAAGCTGCAGTCACCAGAATCCAGCACACCCTCCAAATATCCGGTGAGCTACATCACGCACATTGCTATTGAGGTAAGGTACTATACTACTATTAGCGATTCCGGAAGCCATACATTTCCTGAAACTTTGGCCGGCCAGCGCAGCCTGACGGTTATAGAAGCGCTTGATGTTTAGATATCACTAGCTAGCTTATAACAAGGCCTACCTGCTGGTGTGGGTTAACCAAGGAACAGGTGAAGCACATAGATGTTATACAGATTTACCGTTTTCCCCATATAAATCTCCATAGAACTAAAAATCAACGGCGCTAACTGTGAACATAACACACTGGTTCATTTGGTGTTTGAGTAGTTAGTACATTTATTAAGCTGCTGCTGGATATGAGTTAAGCGTTCATGTGTTGATTGATCTTTGAGATAGAGCTAGTTATATGTGGGCAGGTCTAGCTTCCGGAATCACTACTACTATTGCTTAATTAGTCTTATGTATACAATAATTTAGCTTCCTTTTCTAGTGACTATAGTTAACGCAGTTTTCAGGTTGGTTGTCCAGAAAAATTTTCCCTTCACTGCACATGCGTAGTGTGCTACAGCGTGCAACTTTGCTAGCTAGCTAGCTAGCTAGCTCTGTTTAGGTTTACCCTGTAATGATGGCTGAAAACGTTCCAAGTCAACCTTCAACTGTCTGCATAAATAACAACGTATCAGTCTTGGAGAAAAGCCATCTGGGAAATGCAGCAAGAACTCCAAATAGTGCACATCCCTGTTTTAGTGACTCCACTTACAGTTACTTCTGCCGTTAGACAGCGCACATTCAAAGTATTGCTGAAAGTGGTATCTAAGTCGAGTAAGGTCCGCAAAATGTTCACTCTAAGAAACCTTGATCAGAGAAAGGTATTGAGTATTGAGCACCTAAAAGAAGTAATTGGAGCTCAGTTAAAGAAGGATGTAATCGCAAGTGACTTTGATGTTGGTTATATAAGTGGTAGCAATATGGTCAGTATTCGAACTCAAGCTGATCTTTCTGAAGTTTGGTCAGAGATTATTTCAGGGAAAAATTTAATTTTGTGGTGTGATGGCTTAAAAGATAACTCTTTTAACAAGAAGCGGAAGCAGTGCCAGTCTTTGAATCATGATGAGAATGTGAGTGATGAAGAGGCTTGGCAAGCACCTAAGTCAAAGAAAAAGAAAACAGGAGGAACGTGTACAGTCCACTATCAAAAAACTAAAAGAAAAACATGGTTCTTGCTTTACACCCATGCAAGTAAGGATTTGGAGCGAGATGATAAATGGTGGCTTGCATAGCAGTTTTGAAGAACCCCCCACATCATCAATGTTTACCAGAGCAGGAAAAGGATGCCCTTCAAAGAAGAAAGAAGATAAAAACAGTTTGTCAGAAGCTGTTACACAAGCAGCAGTAGCCATTTCATCAGCATTATCCCCTCGTAGTGAGTGTCAGTTCTGGAACAAGTCCTGCCAAAGTAATTGAGGCACGCTCTAAATGCTACAAGCAACTACATGATCTTTCAAGCCTAAAGGAGTCGGGTGTGCTTACTGATGATGAGTACATTTATGAAAAGGATGCGGTTTTGGGGATTTTAAGGAAGCTTTAAAACTGATTAATAATATAATTATACAGACATGATTAAATGTATCCGCTATGTTGTGTGTAGCCTAGGCAATCTTCCTTGGTTATAAATGTGAATGCCATTACAAGAAGTGCCCTTGGAGCAGAACACGCTTGGAAAATGTTATCATTCATCTTCATAATGCCCTTGACTTTGCTAAAAACTTCCTCAAGGGGCATCAAGTCTGGTGAATAAGGAGGAAGAAAGATGATTTTAGCTTGAGCATTTGTTTCTATCATATCAATTACAGGGTCAACATGGTGAATCGTACAGTTATCCATGATCACCACAGATAAAGGGTTCGTACCATTGAAAGGGTTCAGAATGGGGAGAACTGTAGTTTCAATGAATCCTTTGAACTTATCACCATTTACACTTCCTTCAATGATGCCAACATCATGGATTGCATGTATGGACATCACAGGTATTGCTGAGTATCTTGTCCCATGAATCAAGAGCCTGTGGTCACGTGGAGGGATTCCTCTTACTGAGTAGCCACATCTTCTCATATAGTTTCGTCTGTCACATCCTGTCTCGTCGATCCACACGAACATGGCAGGATCATACATTGCAATTTCTGCCATGAATTTCCCTCTGCATTGATCAGAGCATTGCAAGGCAATTCGTTGGATTTTTTGTCGGCTACAACCCATATGTTTTAATGTTCTACATATTGTAGCAGCACTGCATGTAAATTGCGCACTTGGTAAGCAGCTTATCCTGAAGTTCTGCAATATAAATTCCAGGGTTATCAATAATCAATCTCAAAAGTGGAACACTTCCATGCAGACATTAATTTTTTTTGTTTCCTGCAGCTGTTTTCATAATAAAGGCTTCACATATCCAGGGAATCCCCCATGTGTTACCCACAATCACATACTGTGTATCAAATATCAGTTTTCAAAAATTCAATCTTCTTCATTTACCTAACAAATAAACCATTTCAGGCAATGACCTTCAGTTTGGTGCAAAGCA